>JARQAD010000007.1:33755265-33862765 GCA_029955455.1 Quercus agrifolia | reverse complement strand
ATTTATGGCGTGGATTAATGGCTGATTGGCTTTCCAGCCCCATATTAGTTAATAGCCATTTTTCCTATTCTGAAACTTATTATTTTTGGTATTTTTATGCAAAAAACGTTATTTTAGGTTTAGGTGATTTATTTCCTTATTTTTAGGTGCATTAATGCTTTTTAGGTCAAATTTGATTCCTAATATGGTCAGGTATCAATTAGGAGTTATTTTAGAATATATTTTCTTGTATGTCAGGTTTTATGGAGCCTTTAAATAGGCCCCTAAGTCTGTAAACGTTTTCAAGAATTTATTGAATAAAAATCAGAAAAGGTGAGGCTTTGCTCTTCTTTGCTGAGATTGGCTGAGAAAGAGAGAAAAAATTTAGTTCTAAATTCCGTTCCTACCCGACCATGGCTACAAAATTCCAAAAAAAATAGCAAAAAGATCCAAAAAATTAATAAACATCATTCCCACTTTATTTCTACCCAAACCAAGTTGAGATAGGCAGAGAAAGAGAGAAAAAATTTTCGCTCCAAATTCTATTACTACCCAACCTAGGCCAGAGAATTCCCAAAAAAATAGCAAAAAATTTCATAAAAGCAAAAAACATCATTCTAGCTTTATTTCTAGCTGAACCGAACTTTCATTGACCAAAAAAGTGAAAAAAAAAATCCTGAATTCCGTTCCAACCCGACTCGGGCTAGGGAATTCCCAAAAAAATTTTGAAAAAAATTAAAAAACATTATTTCGGCATTATTTCTATCCAAACCGGGAAGAGATAGACCGAGGTGGAGAGGAAAAATTTTTCTTCCGAATTCTGTTCCAACCTGACCGGGCTAGAGAATTCCCAAAAAAATTGAAAAAATTAAAAAACATCATCCTGGCATTATTTCTACCTAATCCAGGCTGAGATAGGCTGAGAAAGAGAGAAAGAAAATTTCGTTCCGAATTCCGTTCCTACCCAACCCAGACTAGAGAATTCCCAAATAGCAAAAAAATTCAAAAATTAAAAAAAGTACATTTTCGCTTTATTTCTATTCAAACCGGGCTGTGATTAGTCAAGAAAGAGAGAAAAAAAATTTTGTTCCAAATTTTGT
The DNA here is from genome assembly GCA_029955455.1 of Quercus agrifolia. Classification (NCBI taxonomy): domain Eukaryota; kingdom Viridiplantae; phylum Streptophyta; class Magnoliopsida; order Fagales; family Fagaceae; genus Quercus; species Quercus agrifolia. Next base: position 33,861,686 of record JARQAD010000007.1, on the reverse strand, counting down.
TCCTACCCGACCTCAACTAGAGAATTCCCAAAAAAATTGCAAAAAAAAATTCAAAAATTAAAAAACATCATTCTCACTTTATTTCTTCCCAAACCGAGCTGAGATAGGCTGAGAAAGAGAGAGAAAAAAAATTTCATTCCGAATTCCGTTCCTACCCAACCCAAACTAGAGAATTCCCAAATATCAAAAAAATTCAAAATTTAAAAAAACAGCATTTTCACTTTATTTCTAGACAAACTGATCTGAGATAGGCCGAGAAGGAGAGAAAAAAAAACTTCGTACCGGCTTCCTTTCCTACCCAACCCAAGCTAGAGAATTCCAAAAAAAATAGCTAAAAATTTCAAAAACTTCATTCTCTCTTTATTTCTAGCCAAACCGGGTTGAGATGGGACGAGAAAGAGTGAAAAACAATTTTGTTTCGAATTCCGTTCCTATTCGACCCAGCCTAGTGAATTCATAAAAAAATAGCAAAAAAATTCAAAAAAATAAAAAACAGCATTCTAGCTTTATTTCTATCCAAACCGGGCTGTGATTAGTCGAGAAAGGGAGAAAAAAAATTTTGTACCAAATTTTGTTCCTACCCGACCTGGGCTAGAGAATTCCCAAAAAAATAGCAAAAAAAAAATTAAAAAATTAAAAAACATCATTCTCACTTTATTTCTTCCCAAACTAGGCTGAGATAGGCTGAGAAAGAAAGAAAAAAATTTACCCTCCGAATTCTGTTCCTAAACGACCTGGGCTAGAGAATTCCCAAGAAAATAACAAAAAAGTTCAAAAAAGTTCAAAAAAAAAACATCATTCTCGCTTTATTTCTTGCCAAATTGGGCTGAGATGGGCCGAGAAAGAGAGAAAAAAATTTTAGTTCTGAATTCCGTTCCTACCCGACCGAGGCTAAAAAAATCCAAAAAATTAAAAAACAACATTCTCACTTTATTTCTACCCAAACCAAGTTGAGACAGGCCGAGAAAGAGAGAAAAAAATATTCGCTCCAAATTCTATTACTACCCGACCTCGGCCAGAGAATTCCCAAAAAAATAGCAAAAAATTTCATAAAAGTAAAAAACATCATTCTAGCTTTATTTCTAGCCGAACCGAATTGTGATTGACCAAAAAAGTGAAAAAAACAAGAAAACAAAAAATTTCCCGAATTCCGTTCCAACCCGACCCGGGCTAGAGAATTTCCAGAAAAATAGCAAAAATTTTCAAAAAATTAAAAAGCATTATTTCGGCATTATTTCTATCCAAACCAGGAAGAGATAGGCCGAGGAGGAGATAAAAAAATTTTCTTCCGAATTCTGTTCGAACCCGACCGAGCTAGAGAATTCCCAAAAAAATTGAGAAAATTAAAAAACATCATCCTGGCATTATTTCTACCCAATCCGGGCTTAGATAGGCTGAGAAAGAGGGAAAAAAAATTTCCTTCCGAATTCCGTTCCTACCCAACCCAGACTAGAGAATTCCCAAATAGCAAAAAAATTCAAAAGTTAAAAAAACTGCATTTTCGCATTATTTCTAGACAAACTGGTCTGAGATAGGCCGAGAGGGAGACAACAAAAAAATTCGTGCTGACTTCCTTTCCTACCCAACCCAAGCTAGAGAATTCCCAAAAAAATAGCTAAAAAATTCAAAAACATCATTCTTGCTTTATTTCTAGCCAAACCGGGTTGAGATGGAACGAGAAAGAGAGAAAAAAATTTTTGTTTCGAATTCCGTTTCTACCCGACCCAGCCTAGTGAATTCACAAAAAAAATAGCAAAAAATAAAAAAATAAAAAATAAAAAACAGCATTCTAGCTTTATTTCTATCCAAACCGGACTGTGATTAATCGAGAAAGAGAGGAAAAAATTTTCGTTCCAAATTTTGTTTCTACCCGACTTGGGCTAGAGAATTCCCAAAAAAATAGCAAAAAAAAATTCAAAAACTAAAAAACGTCATTCTCTAGCCCGGGTCCGGTTGGAGCGAAATTCAGGACAAAAATTGTTTTCTATCTTTCTCAGCCTATGTCAGATAGTTTGGAGAGGAATATTTTCGGAATAATGTTTTTTAATTTTTTGAAAATTTTTACTATTTTTTTGTGAATTTTCTTGCCCATATTGGGTTGAAACGGAATTCGGGATGGATTTTTTTTTTTCTCTTTCTCGGCCTATCACAGCTCGATTTGGATAGAAATAATGCCAAAATGAGGTTTTTAAAAATTTTTAATTTTTTTGCTTTTTTTTTTTTTTAAATTCTCTATCTTGGGTTGGGTAGAAATGAAATTCATAACGAAATTTTTTCCTCTCATTCTCAATGCATGTTTGCTCAGTTTGGATAGAAATAAAGTCAAAATGATGTTTTTTAATTTTTTGAATTTTTTTGCTATTTTTTTTTTTTTGAAATTCTCTATCCCGGGTCAGGTAGGAACGAAATTCAGAATGAAATTTTTTTTCCCTCTTTCTCGGCATATCTTAGCCTGGTTTGAATAGAAATAATGCCAGAATGATATTTTTTAATTTTTCGAATTTTTTTGCTTCTTTTTTTAGAATTTTTTTTTTCTCTTTCTTGGCCTATCTTTGCCTGTGTCGGGTTGGAACGGAATTCGAAACGAAAATTTCGTTCCAAATTCCATTCCTATCCGGCCACGGCTAGAGAATTCCCAAAAAAATAGCAAAACATTTCAAAAATTTTAAAAACAGCATTCTCGTTTTATTTCTAGCCAAACCGGGCTGAGATAGGCCGAGAAAGAAAGAAATAAATTTTCGTTCCGAATTCCGTTCTAACCCAACCTAGGTTAGATAATTCCAAAACAAATAGCAAAAAAATTAAAAAAATTAAAAAACATCATTCTCGCTTTATTTCAAGCCAAATTTTTTCTTTCTCTTTCTTGGCCAATGAAAGGCTAGTTTGGATAGAAATAAAGCTAAAATGCTGTTTTTAAATTTTTTGAAAACTTTTACTATTTTCATTGGGAATTCTCTAGCCATGGTCAGATAGGAACGAAATTCGAAATGAAAATTTTTTTTTTCTCTTTCTCGCCCTATATCAGCCTGGTTTGGCTTGAAATAAAGAAAGAATGATGTTTTTTGAATTTTTTTTGCTATTTTTTGTTGGAATTATTTAGCCTGGGTTGGGTCAGAACGGAATTCGGATAAAAAAATTTTCCCTCTCTTTCTCAGCCTATCTCAGCCCGGTTTGGCTAGAAATAAAGCGAGAATGGTGTTTTTTAATTTTGGAATTTTTTTTGGAATTTTCTAGCCCAGGTTGGGTAGGAATGGAAGTCAGAATGAAATTTTTTATCTCTCCTCCTCAACCTATCTTAGCCCAGTTTGGATCGAAATAATGCCGAATTGATTTTTTTAATTTTTGAATTTTTTTGGTATTTTTTTGCGAATTCTGTAGCCTAGGTTAGGTTAGATCAGAATTCGAATCGAAACTTTTTTTCTCTCTTTCTCGACATTTCTCAGCCTGATTGACTAGAAATAAAGCGAGAGTAATTTAGGGTCGGATATGAACGAAATTTGGAACGAAATTTTTTCTCTCTTTCTCGTCCTATCTCAGCCCGGTTTGGGTAGAAATAAAGCGAGAAAGATGTTTTTTAATTTTTTATTATTTTTTTTGGGAATTCTCTTGCCAAGGTTGGGTAGGAATGAAATTCGGAACAAATTTTCTTTTCTCTCAGCTCGGTTTGCCTAGAAATAAAGCAAGAACGATGTTTTTTAAATTTTAATGCTATTTTTTGGGAATTTTCTAGCCCCGGTCGGGTAGGAATGGATAGAACTAAAGCTAGAATGCTTTTTTTTAATTTTCTGAAATTTTTTGCTATTTGTTTGGGAATTCTCTAACCAGGGTCGGATATGAACGAAATTCAAAACGAAAATTTTTTTTTGTCTATCTCAACCTATATCAGCCCAGTTTGGATAAAAATAAAGCGAGAATGATGTTTTCTAATTTTTTGAATTCTTTTGCTATTTTTTTGTGAATTCTCTAAGTTGGGTTGGATAGGAATGAAATTCGGAACGAAATTTTTTTTCTCTGTTTCTCAACCTATGTCAGCCCGGCTTGTGTAGAAATAATGCAATAATGATGTTTTATCATTTTTGGTATTTTTTTTGGGAATTCTCTAGCACGGGTCATGTTGGAACGGAATTCGGAACAATTTTTTTTCCTCTTTCTCGGCCAATGAAGGCCCGGTTTGGATAGAAATAAAGCTAGAATGATGTTTTTTAATTTTTTTAATTTTTTTGCTATTTGTTTTGGAATTATCTAGCTTGGGTTGGGTCAAAACGGAATTCGAAACGAAAATTTTTTTCATTCTTTCTCGGCCTATCTCAGCCCGGTTTGGCTAGAAATAAAACGAGAATGATGTTTTTTAAATTTTAGAAATTTTTTGCTATTTTTTTTGGGAATTCTCTAGCCATGGTCGGATAGGAACGGACATCGGAATGAAAATTGTTTTCTCTCTTTCTCGACCTATATCAGCCCGGTTTGGATAGAAATAAAGTTAGAATGCTGTTTTATAATTTTTTTGCTATTTTTTTGGGAATTCTCTAGCCACTATCGAGTAGGAACGGAATTCTGAACATAATTTTTTTTCCCTTTTTCTCGGCCAATCACAGCCCAGTTTGGCAAGAAACAAAGCGAGAATGATTTTTTTTAATTTTTTGAATATTTTTTATATTTTTTTGGGTATTCATAGCCTGGGTCGAGTAGGAACGTAATTCGGAACGAAAATTTTATTATCTCTTTCCAGGCTTATCCCAGCCCTATTTGGATAGAAATAATGTCGGAATGATATTTTTTTAATTTATTGAATTTTTTCAGATTTTTTTTTGGAATTCTCTAGCCTGGGTAAGGTAGGAACGGAATTCAAAGTGAAAGTTTTTTCTCTCTTTCACGGCCTATCTCAACCTGGTTTCACTAAAATAAAGTTAGAATGATATTTTTTTAATTTTTTTTCTTTTTTTGGGAATGCTTTAGCTTGGGTCAGCTCGGAATGAAAATCAGATCGAAACTATTTTTCTCACTTTCACGGCCTATCTTGGCCTAGTTTGGATAGAAATAATGCTAGAATGATGTTTTTTGATTTTTGGAAATTTTTGCTATTTTTTTTTTTTTTGGAATTCTCTAGCCCGGGTCGGGTTGGAACGAAATTTTTTGCTATTTTCTTTTTTCTTTTTTTTTTTAAATTTTTCGAAATTATTTGCTATTTTTTTGGGAATTCTCTAGCCTGGCTCGGGTAGGAATGGAATTTATAACGAAAATTTTTCTCTCTTTCTTGGCCTATCTCAGCCCGGTTTGGATAGAAATAATGCCGAATTGTTGTTTTTCAATTTTTTAAATTTTTTTTTTTTTTTTTTTTTTTGTGAATTCTCTAGGGTGGGTCGGATAGGAACAAAATTCAAAATGAAATTCTTTTTCTCTCTTTCTTGTCCTATCTCTGCCCGATTTGGCTTGAAATAAAGCCAGAATGATGTTTTTTAATTTTCTTTTTGGGAATTCTGTAGCCTAGGTTGGGTCGGAACGAAATTTTTTTTCTTTCTTTCTCGGCCTATCTCTGCTCGGTTTGCCTAGAAATAAAGCGAGAACGATGTTTTTTAATTTTTTTTGCTATTTTTCAAGAATTCTCTGGCCCCGGTCGGGTAGGAATGGAATTCAGAACAAATTTTTTTCTCTCTCTTTCTCGGCCAATCACAGCCCGGTGTGGATAGAACTAAAGCTAGAATGCTTTTTTTAAATTTTTTGCTATTTTTTTGGTAGTTCTCTAGCCGGGGCCGATTAGGAACGAAATTCGAAACAAAAATTTTTCTCTTTATCTCGGCCTATATCTGCCCGGTTTGGCTTGAAATAAAGCAAGAATGAATTTTTTTAATTTTTTTATTTTTTTTGCTATTTTTTTTTTTTGGAATTATCTAGCCTGGGTTGGGTCAGAACGGAATTTGGATTGAAAATTATTTTCTCTCTTTCTCGGCCTATCTCAGTCCGATTTGGCAAGAAATAAAGCGAGAATGATGTTTTTTATTTTTTGAATTCTTTTTGGAATTCTCTAGCCAAGGTTGTGTAGGAACCGAAGTCGGAAAGAAAATTTTTTTCTCTCCTTCTCAGCCTATCTCAACCCGGTTTGGATCGAAATAATGCCGAAATGATGTTTTTTAATTTTTGAATTTTTTGGTATTTTTTTGCGAATTCTGTAGCCTAGGTTGGGTTAGATAAAAATCGAATCGAAACTTTTTTTCTCTCTTTCTCGGCTTTTCTAAGCCTGATTGACTAGAAATAAAGCAAGAGTGATGTTTTTTAATTTTTTGAATTTTTTTGCTATTTTTTAGGAATACTCTAGCCCCGGTCGGGTAGGAACGGAATTCGGAACAAATTTTTTTTTTTCCCTCTTTCTCAGCCAATCACAGCCCTGTTTGGATAAAAATAAAGCTAGAATGCAGTTTTTTAATTTTTTGAAATTTTTTACCATTTTTTTGGGAATTCTCTAGCCAAGGCCGGATAGGAACGAAATTTTTTTTTTCTTCTCTTTCTCAGCCTATATCAGCCCGATTTGGATAGAATTAATGTTAGAATGATGTTTTTAATTTTTTGAATTTTTTTGCTATTTTTTGTTTTTTTGTGAATTCTCTAGGCTCGGTCGGATAGGAACAAAATTCGGAATGAGAATTTTTTTTCTCTGTTTCTCAGCCTATCTCAGCCAAGTTTGTTTCGAAATAATGCAAGAATTATGTTTTTTAATTTTTTTGCTTTTTTTTTTTAATTTTTGGAAATTCTCTAGCACGGGTCGGGTTGGAATGGAATTTGGAACAAAAATTTTTTCTCTCTTACTCGGCCAATCAGAGCCCGGTTTGGATAGAAATAAATCTAGAATGCTGTTTTTTAATTTTTTGAATTTTTTTTTGGGAATTCTCTAGCACTGATCAGATAAGAACAGAATTCGGAAATTTTTTTTTTCTCTCTTTCTTGGCCAATATCAGCCTTGTTTAGCGAGAAATAAAGCGAAAATGACATTTTTTTAATTTTTTCGCTATTTTTTGGGAATTCTCTAGCGACTATCGAGTAGGAACGGAATTCAGAACATAATTTTTTTCCCTCTTTCTCGGCCAATCACAGCTCGATTTGGCTTGAAATAAAGCGAGAATGATGTTTTTTAATTTTTTGAATATTTTGAATATTTTTTTGGGAATTCATAGCCTGGGTCGAGTAGGAATGTAATTCGGAACGAAAATTTTATTATCTCTTTCCAGGCTTATCCTAGCCCGGTTTTGATAGAAATAATGTCGGAATGATATTTTTTTAATTTATTTAATTTTTTTCAGATTTTTTTTGGAATTCTCTAGCTTGGGTAAGGTAGGAACGGAATTCAAAATGAATGTTTTTTCTCTCTTTCACGACCTATCTCAGCCCGATTTCGCTAAAATAAAGTTAGAATGATATTTTTTTAATTTTTTTAATTTTTTTCTCTTTTTTTGGGAATGCTCTAGTCTGGGTCTTCTCAGAACGGAAATCAAATCGAAAATATTTTTCTCACTTTCTCAGCCTATCTCGGCCCACCCGGTTTCGCTAAAATAAAATTAGAATGATATTTTTGAATTTTTTGAATTTTTTTCTCTTTTGTTGGGAATGCTCTAGCTTGGGTCAGCTTGAAACGAAAATTAGATCAAAAATATTTTTCTCACTTTCCCGGCCTATCTTGGCCCGGTTTGGATAGAAATAATGCTGGAATGATGTCTTTTGATTTTTGGAAATTTTTGCTTTTTTTTTTTGAATTCTCTAGCTCAAGTCGGGTTGGAACGAAATTTAGAATGAAATTTTTTGCTTTTTTTTTTTTTTTTTTGCTATTGTTTTTTAATTTTTCGAATTTTTTTGCTATTTTTTAGGGAATTCTCTAGCTTGGCTCGAGTAGGAATGGAATTTGTAACGAAATTTTTTTTCTCTCTTTCTCGGTCTATCTCAGCCCAGTTTGGATAGAAATATTGCCAAATTGTTGTTTTTTAATTTTTTGCTTTTTTTTTTTGGTGTGGATTCTCTAGGGTGGGTTGGATAGGAACGAAATTCAGAACGAAATTTTTTTTCCTCTCTTTCTCGTCCTATCTCAGCCCAGTTTGGCTAGAAATAAAGCAGGAATGATGTTTTTTAATTTTTTTGAATTTTTTTGCTATTTTACGGGAATTCTCTAGCCTTGGTTAGGTCGGAACGGAATTCGGAAAAAAAAATTTTTTTTTTCTCTTTCTCGGCCTATCTAGCCCGTTTTGGCTAGAAATAAAGCGAGAATGATGTTTTTTTAATTTTTTTGGGAATTCTCTAGCCTAGGTTGGGTAGGAACGGAATTCGGAACGAAATTTTTTTTCTCTCCTTCTCGGCCTATCTCAGCCCAATTTGGATCGAAATAATGCCGAAATGATGTTATTAAAATTTTGAATTTTTTGCTATTTTTTTGGTATTCTCTAGCTTGAGTTGGGTAGGAATGAAATTCGAAACAAAATTTTTTTTCTCTCTTTCTCGGCCTATCTCAGCTCGGTTTGCCTAGAAATAAAGCGAGAATGATGTTTTTTAATTTTTTTTAATTTTTTTGCTATTTTTTGGGAATTCTCTAGCCTCGGTCGGGTAGGAACGGAATTCAGAACAAATTTTTTTTTCTCTCTTTCTCGGCCAATCACAGCTCGGTTTGGATAGAACTAAAGCTAGAATGCTTTTTTTTTTAGTTTTTTGAAATTTTTTGCTATATTTTTGGGAATTCTCTAGCCATGGTCAGATAGGAACGGAATTCAAAACGAAAATTTTTTTCTCTCTATCTCGGCCTATATCAGCTTGGTTTGGATAGAAATAAAGAGAGAATGATGTTTTTTAATTTTTTAAATTCTTTTGCTATTTTTTTGTGAATTCTCTAAGCTGGGTTGGATAGGAACAAAATTCGGAACAAAAATTTTTTCTCTGTTTCTCTGCCTATGTCAGCCCGGCTTATGTAGAAATAACGCAATAATGATGTTTTTTAATTTTTCCTTTTTTTTTTGGGAATTCTCTAGCACGGATCGGGTTGGAACGAAATTCGAAATTTTTTTTTTTCCTCTTTCTCGGCCAATCAAAGCTCGGTTTGGATAGAAATAAAGCTAGAATGCTGTTTTTTAATTTTTTGAAAACTTTTGCTATTTTTTTGGGGAATTCTCTAACCATGGTCGGATAGGAACGGAATTCGGAATGAAAATATTTCTTTTCTCTTTCTCAGCATATATCAACCCCCAAATAGGATATGGGGGTTGCCAGTAGCTGGATGGTGAAGCCTATTACAGTTTGTGATGAATTTCTACATTTTGCTTTTTTAGGAGTTTGAGATTTGTTAGTATATTATTTAGTTAGGTCACTTTGGAACTGCATGATAAAGTGAGTAAGGTTGACAACAACATGAATGGAAAAAATACCATGACTTCATTGCAGGAAGAAATGCTTTACAACCTGAAGGTAAGTTAAAATGAATTAGAGGTTGGGTTTTTGGTGCAAACTTAGCCAAAAATAAAAAGAAAGAACAGAGAAAACAGTCACTGTAGATTGCTACTCTTGATCTTTGGTGTCACAAAAATAGTTCTCTAGATGAATCAAATTGCTTCTGCCTTGGACATCATTAATTTGCCAAATAGTTATTTTGGGAAAAACAAATAATAATTGCTCTGCATTTCTGAGAGGTTAGTTCTATCATTGATTTGATTTGCCTCTCTTGATTAGAGTTGTGGCTTTGGACATCTTGCAGGTCAGTATTTGGTCAGGCCCAGTCAGATGTTGCCTCAGCTTCCAATCTTAAGACAAAGACTCCAGAAACATAATCTTACTCTTCTACAAGCAGATGTATTTTTAATTATTCATTTTAGGTGATTCATCAGAAGTAAAATGATATGTTTTTGATGCTCTTCCATATATTACAGTTCAATTATTTGTGTTGTTGAACTGGTATGTCTGGTTTGAATTTCCTAGCAATTGGTTTTTTTCAATTGAGCTGTTTGGGAACCAGAAAATATTTGCAGAGACAATTTAGGTATATTGTATACATCACAATTTTGGCCCCTATAGCTGGTAGAGCATATCAGACTTTTGTTTTGAGATGTAGCAATGGTTAATTTTACATTCAACAAATTGTGCTAAAAGCTAGCCGTTGTACCAAAAGGTAATTGACAATGTTGCACCTTGTCTTCTATTTTAATCTTAGGTTTTTCGACAATGTTGCACTTGTCTTTTATTTTAATCTTGGCAAGTGTGTTGCCACGTATGAACATTTGTATGAATTCTACATCATTAGTGTGGGATGCAATTTATAGTTAAGGAAATGTTAGTATCAAGTTTGCAGAGCGACTGACTTGTATTTTTTATTTTTATTTTTTCTTTCCTTGAGAATGACTAGTGCATATTCATGTCAATCAAAAGGAAAAGCAAAAAAATAATAAAGAGCATGAGAAATTGAGAGATGGTCGCATCGCTTTTATCAAGCCTTTACAATCATTTAGGAAAAACATCGGAAGTGGAGGAGTTGAGCTAACTTGCCTTCATAAATACAAGAAATCACATTAGAATAACTCTTGGCACTCTGCAATGTGTTGCTAGAAAGAAATAAATAACAGGTCAGTCATTCACTATATCACTGAGAAAAATGCGAAATGTTCTAAGTTACCCCATCAAACTCAGAAAGTGAGTAACTTGTACACAAGGTATAGGGAACGTTTCTATGGATTTGACATTTAACTAATCCATTAATTTAATGTTGCACACAAACAAAGCACATACAAACATCTACCTAATTCATTTTCTTTTGTGGTTGTTAATAAATGCTAGAGATTCAGATAACAAAGGTTTTTTTTTTTTTTTTTTTTGATTGGATAACAAGGTTGATTCCAATGAAAATTGGTTCCCTTATCCAGCAACAGAAGATGATTACAAGATAAATCAGTTATTACCAAAAAACACACAAATTATACATACAACTAAAGAAATCAATCAAGCTTGAAAAGAACAAAGACGTACATCTGGAGGGCAGTCATGTTATAAAGAAGGGGATTCAGAGAGGTTCTGAAGGAGCTTGAGATTCTGCTCCAGCAAGTTCTTGAGACGCCGATTCTCCGATCGCAGAGACTCCAATTCTTCGTCTAGAGTTGCGGTGTTCTGTTCCTGGTGTTCGTGGTGGTGGGTTTTTTCCAAGGCCATCCAGGCCACGTCGGCAACCTCTATGACCGTCTTCGCCACCTCTACTGCGCCTTGGGCTCTCATGGTTGTGAGCGAAACCTTGGAACCTTAATCTAATCTATCGTTATTGGGAAGATTGGTGAGGTTGTCGTTTGCGTGTTGGTAATGGTAATGGTAATGGACTGTGGTTCTTAAAAACTTTTCTTTTTTTCACATATAAGACAAAAAACGAGGTGGGTATTTGTATTTAAAAATTAAAAAAAAAAAAAACTAAAACGCCCACAAAATTATTTTCAACAACCAATCCAATACAACTTCAAAAGAACCAAAAATATTTGTCCACATTCAGCATGGCCGGCCGGCCCAAAATCCTTAATCATACAAAATACTTTTCCTATTACCTAAAGGCACTTCCAGCCCAGCCCAAACCCAAATCTAAATCCTCTAATCCTAATAAAACAAAACAAACTCTTCAGTCATCATCTCACGCTTCTGCCTAAATTCCTAGTCTTCATGTAGTCACACCTCTGCGCTTTGCTTGACAGCCTCAGTTCATGTTGCTTGAATTCCCAGTCCTCACGTCATGCGGTCACGCCTCTCCAACTCACCGTGACATTGTAGCTCCACTAGCCGCTGAACTGACCTAGCCTTCATCGCTCAACCTCAAATCCTAAAGCCCTCACCTCAATTCCTCAAGGTATCTCATTCAATCATTCTCATCTTAGTTCTCTCTCTTTTTCTCTAGAATTGAACTAAATACTAAATAGCATAATAGAAATATCAAGTATGTATATGTGATATTTTTTGCTAGTAAAGCAATTTATATTTATTTGGCTTTATCTTTTTGTGTTTATTGTTATTGGATTCTTTATTCTTGACCCACTAACTCTATGGCTCAGCCTTTTTGGCTTTTGTATTGTTTGTCTCATGAGTGGGTCTGAGTGAGGTGAGGGTCATGAGACTGTGTAAGAATGAATTTTATAAGATAATTTATTATATCTCTCTTCCAAGTTAGTTTATCATTTTTTGAATTGATTTTTTCTTTTTGGATTGAAATTAGATGCCAAATGTTGGTGCAATCACAATAATAATGGAAATAACACAACGAAAAACTGAATAATACTTCTAAATATTATTAGTATAAAGAAAGGAATTACACAACACAATTTGGACTGAGGTGCGGCACTCGTTCTCTTTAAGGAGATTCAAGCCCTTGGTTGGCTAAATTTCGTAACCAATATCTGAGACAATACATTTTAGCCCATTAATCACCACAATTAAAAAGAATAAAATAGCATCTCTCATTTTCAATATGAGATTAAACATTTTCACTAACTCCTCATCTTCCATATTCATTCCCTCATCTTTACATTTATGTTATAACATTTATTCATTTTAATTATTTAATATTAAAATGCTCCAACACCAAATAATGAGCAAATGACAAACAATTAATGCATTTTTTAAGAAAAATGTTGTATGTTATTCAAAACTTAGGTAATTTGTAGAAACAAATGTTGATACTTTAATGTTTGATGAGTGTCCCTTCAAATGTTTAAGAATTCGATTGAAGGGGAGAGACCATGATCCAGGATCACGTAAATAAATATATGAATTTCCTATCAACGAACAAGGATGAAATTCGACCTGCTTATCTCATAACAATTCCACATTAACCTAGAAACATAGAATATCCATACAGAGGACTGAAAAATTATCATTGTAGTTTTCAATTTTCGTGGTTTGAATCACATGAAAATTGGTTGAATTATATTTTAGTATATCTCTACTACAACCCTACCCCCCCCCCCAAGTAATTATTTCTGGCTATGCCCCTAGATGTTGTGTACTTTATATATATATATATATATATATATATATATATATTAAAAAAATACATTTCTTTTAAGGGTTAGAGGAATATTAATAAACTATTTTATAAAGTTTTTATGAGAAAATTTAAAAAAAAAATGTGACTAACTTTTTTTTTTATCATTTTTTATTTTTTTTAAAAGTTTCTAAAATTGATGATTATATGTATGCCCTAAGGGCATAAATTAACCGGACCCTTCTTTTAATGTGTTTATTTTTGTTAATGGCTCGTTTAATTGATTGCTTAGAGCATTCACATTAGCTCGTGCAAAAATTCTTGTGTATTTTTGCATAAGAATCTTTTTTTACTTTTTTAATTTTAGATACTCACTTTTCAAAACACCCAGCATCAGATTATCTATTTTACACTACATTTCATTAAAATATCAATTTTCTTAAATTTTTTTTAATTGCTTCTCTTTCTTCACACACAACAATCATCATTCACTCTCTTCCTTTATCCTCAAGATACATAAAGAAAGAATAAACAACTAAATGCAAAATGAAATAGTATCAGTATAAATTTTCAAGGTTACTGTAGCAAAACTTGTAAATTTACATAATTATACAAAACCAGATGTGGGTCATTTTTAAGCAGAACTATGTAAATTTTACATTTTTTTTTTCTATTATACAGGGATTAGTAGGAAAAAATTGGCCTTTACCATTTTTAAAAAAACAATCCATCATTTTGCCCTCTTTCTCAAACTAATTAGGGAAATGCTCATTTTTTGAAACTCGATTTTCTCAAAATCGAGTTAAGCCCTATAGTGACTTTTTAAGGAGCCTATAGTGACATTTTAAGGACCTATAGTGGAGTTTTGTAACTCGATCTCCATGAAGTCAAGTTATAGGTTAAAAAAAGAAAAAAAAAATTGCATGTAACTTGACTTCATGGAGATCGAGTTACAAAATGTCACTATAGGTCCTAAAACATCACTATAGGCTCCTTAAAACGCCACTATAAAATACCATTGTGATTGAGTTGTTACTTGTTAGCAAGCATCTAACATATTTGCAACATTCCTAATGGGAGTTTTAGGTCAAAAGTAACCGACAAAATCACTTTAAAAGGGAAGACAACCTTAAAAGGAGGGTAAGTAAAGTAATTTACCATAAAAACAATTCAATATAGGGAAAAGTTAACGGATGCTAGTATTAAAACTTTCTTAAAAGTTATTTATTTATTTATTTTTTAGAATTCTAAATATTTTTAAGACACACACATGGGGAGAAGGGAGAAGGTCTTAAAAAAACTTACAGTGGTCTTAAAGTTTTTTATTAACAAATGCGACACCTTTCAATATATGAGTAGTTTGTAAGATCTAACATAACTATCAGAATATCTTGCCAGTATCTAGTACCCTCTCATCTTGGATTATTTTCAGGAAGTTGAATGATTTATTTAAATAAGAAATTATTTATTATTTTTCTATAATGATTAATTGCATGCAACATTGGCATAGAGTTGAACATCCTAGGTCTCATCAATTATCATCACCATTATTATCTATTATCTATCTATATATATTGCAAAATTATTGAATATTCTAAGAGTACCATAAATGCATACTCTCCCATTTCACATGAATTGTGGGTCCCACCATAAATTTAATTAGTGGGACCAACAATTATGTGAAAGGGGGAAGTATGCATTTATAGTACTCCTAAAGTACTTAATAATTAATCATTATCATCATCATATATATTAAGAGGATTTGGAAAGTTAATTATTGTCATTTTGATTTTCAAAAATACTCCTAATTTATTAACTTATCCTTATTCCTAATACATAAAAAATGAGATTAAAAACATAAATAGACAAAAATTAAAAACATAAAACCTATAGAGTAAAAACTATGGTAGATAAATACAAAAAAATAAAATAAAATAAACTTCTCATTACCCATGTACACAACTAAAACTACCCCATGTTCCTATAAATTTTTTTATTTATTTAAAAAAGGCCTCATGTTCTATAAAAAAAGTGAAGTGTTATATCTACAACAAATCATAGATGGTAAAGGGCTATTTGGTAAGAGTATTTAAATATAGTTTTTTGTTTTGCAAACTATAAAATTATGGGTCCTAGACTTGAATATATTGTTTGGCTAATATTTTCTAAATACAGTTTTCAAAAAACTGTATCCTATTTTCTTGATTTAAAACAAGATTTTGAAAACGGTTAAAGGGGTGTTTTTAGGATACAGAAAATGTTTTTAATGACATAGTTGTAAATAAATTGAAAATAGTGGACCCCACATATTTATCCAAACTCTTTTATCTCTTAAATTAAGGAGTTTATCTTTATCACAAAAAGAATTCTCATACTTCAAATTTGAAACTTATCATTTAAAAAAAAAAATTGATGAGCTCTATTCCCTTATTATTATACACACACACACACACACAAAAAGCAATCTACAGATTCTACACGTTACTTTTTGTATTTTTTTTTTTAAATCTCAAAAATAGAAATGGTCTTTCAAACAATTATTTTTGTTTTTAGTATTTTGAAAATTGTACTTAAAAGTGGGAGCCAAACATGTAACATATAAAAATTATTATCTGAAAACCAGTTTCAAGTTCAATTTTTTGAAAATTCTTTTTACACAGTTTTGAAAACAAAAACAAAAATACTCCAACCAATCAAGCCCTAAGTTGTTATTGGCTCTAATTTGAATCTATCACTGAAATTATTTTTTTGTCCACTAATAACAACTTGTAAAAACTTGCCACTTAGGATTTGTTATAAAAATATTATGGACATAACATTTATCTATACTATATATAAAAGGATTCCCCTCTTTCAACTATTTTTTACGTGGTTCAAAAATACTCTCATTAATAAATGGTAACTTCATTTAGAAATAAGGTCATAAATGTCAAATAACAAATTTCATTTTAAATTCAAAAAGAGAACTTCTAAAATTTACAATTTTTTTTCCCTTCATGTTCAAAAAAGAAATTATAGTTACTGTTTATCTCTAAAGTTTATTATTCTTATTTTTTTGAAAAATAAAAAATAAAAAATTTCTAAATTATAATAGGTGCAAATTATTAACTTTTACCTAAAAAATAGAAGAGTTTCTAAGCACGCACGTCAAAGGCTAGTGTGTGTGTGTATAACTATCTCACGTTCTATCTAAAAAAAAGATGATCACATTAAATTCTAATAATATTAAATCCCTCTAAGTTTAAACCCACAATACTCCTTTAGTTTCTTCTTCATTCTTTCCTCCTATTTCTAACTAACACTGTCTTTTTTTGCACTCTCAATTTAATATACATAATTCTTTTCAGTGGTCAAACTTTTTCCTGTTAAAATTGGTAAGCCTATGAACAAAATTTATATAATACTTTCTCAATTGAATTATATTGTGTATTGTATTTATCAACTATATATATTGTAAATTGGTAACTTTGTGACGTTCTGTGATGCGTGAAATATATGAAAGATGTTACAGAAAATTTGGTTATAAATAAAAAATTATGACACTAAACCAAAAAAAGAAGAAGAGATAACTAGCCTCCTCACACTTCAGCAACTCTATGACGTTCTGGTTAGCTTTATTATTTCAGCCTCCTCACACGGGATGGGCTCTTACTCTGCATAAATAGAAATTTTAATACTATTGAAGTTGAGTTAGATGCTAAATTGATTATTGATGTTTTGTCTACTTCAAATTGCTCTAACAGTTTGGCTTCCCCTATGGTGGATGTGTTAGGATTAGTGCCCTTAAATCCTATTGTATGATGCTATGTATGATATTATGTATGACATGATGTATGACTTAATATTGTAATTAATAAATTTGTTTTGTTATTATCTGAAATAATGATAACATGAATATTTAGACATTATCATATAGTCCATGAGATGCATAGTATGTGATTTATGTGAAAAGTCACAGAAGATATAAATTACAAGTTCTTTGTAAACTCAGAATTTAGTTCGTAGTCGGTGATGAAATTTGGCGTTTCATCTGCGAAGACTATAACGTATCAACTAAGATGATTTCTCTTGATCATGGAAGTGGTGACTTCTAGTTGATATGTTGATATGTTTTAAGAGTTAAAACATATTGAACTGGACCGCTGTGAGATTTATTATTCTTGTAAAGACTGTCAATTGAATAATAAATCTCACGACTTATATTTGCATGAACTCTTAATCCTGAGAGAATAATGGATTGATCATGAAATGTAGGTTGCTTTGATATATCAGAAGTGAGATATAAAGTAACGGTCAAAACCTCATTATATTGGGTAGCCACATTTAGTGTTGATGGAACATATATTCTCAAGATGGAATTCATGGTCTCTTAACGAAGATATAAATTATTCCCTTGAGATAAGTTTAATGGGTTTAGTTATTCAGAGAGTTAGGCCTAACCACTTTAGTAAGAAATTACTAAAGTATATATTTATGAAATTGGATTTCATAAATATATGATGAATAACTTAAAAGGATTAAACTGGGTACTAAAGGATTAAAATGTAGTAATTTACAAAGTAGCAGTCTACATTAATGACTTTGTATTACTACGAATATTTTATGAAGGGGTTGCATGTACAATAAAGTCTTGGAATATAATTTATAGATAAGGTCTAGAGTGCAACTATATTTATATAGTGGTATTAAATATAGTTAATGGTAACTTTGGACTTGTCAAGAGTTGACAGAAAAGCCCAAGGCCCATTGGAGCTAGTGTCTTATTGGTCTCTTTTGGTCCCACTCTAAGCCACACACTTAAGCCCAATTAGAAAGGCCCAAAAGGTCAGCCCAATTAGATAATTGGTTAGATACAAAGGGAAAAACGTACAGAATTTTAAGAGAGAGAAAAAGAAACATCATTGTGAAATGGTGTAGGTGAGTGTATGTCACTCTCAAATTCTTCATTTGTAACCAATTGAGAGTCCACACTTCTTGGGCGTTAGTGGAATTGGAGTGAAAATTAAAAGTATTCCCAAGTGCTTCAATCTTTGTTTTTTGAAATTCACCGCTTCAAGGTATGCTCTCTTATACTTGAATTCTGAAATTCACATGGTGCATGTTATAGATTGTGAATGAAGTAGATCCGTTTAACTTTCCACTGCGTATATGCATATTTCCAACAGGATGGCTGTAGGCTACTAGCCACCCAAATTCACCAGATTCGGTTTAACACATTGCTTTCGAAAAGCGAACAGGACTGCTGACAAGTTGACCAGGATAGGAGCTGCCCAAGAAAATCAGTTTAATCTTTTTAGTTGTCCGCTTGTGGATGTTGTTGATGTTTTCTTAGCTGAGTTTAATGGTCTGTATTTAAACGGGAAGTGTCCTAAGACTATGTTTGTTCCTTAGTTTTCTTAATGCAACCCTCTTTTACCAAAAAAATGAAAAAGAAAAAAATGAAAGCTGATTTTTTCATGTCAATATGTTGGGGTTCTTTTTGCTCTCTTGTCATGCACATGAGCTGAAATTATCATGTCATGTGAATTTATTGAGCTTTCTTGATGATTCATATAAAGTTCAAAGTCAAATCCACCACTTGCCCACATAAGTAATGAGAAAGGCTAGCGACACATCTTTCAATGCATATTGAAAAAATCTTAAGAATTTTCAAGCATGTTCTCATTGAAATCCTTAGGTAGTCTTCTCTTTGGCATTAATATGAGTTAGAAACACCTATTGAGCCTAGGGGTGGCTAGAGTTTTCAACTTGAGAGAGAGAGAGAGAGAGAGAGAGAGAGAGAGAGAGAGAGAGAGAGAGAGAGAGAGAGAGAGAGAGAGAGAGATTTTCAATAATGCCCACTTGAAACTTTAAGAACCAAATGCGCTTTGAAACTTTCGGAACCAAATGGGTTTAAGGCAAACTTTAGGGAGCAACAATGTATTTTTACCTGTATATTAAAATTACCAAACCACTCTTTTATACAATATATTTTTTTTCAAGGTCTAGATATTATACCATTATTTATTTAATTGATATGTCATTTTTTAATTTTTTATATTAATATTAATTTTGTTACCTCAAACGTGAGGCAACTCTAATTCTTATCGAACTATCTTAGGTTACTTTCCATCATCTTTCAATGAAGCCCTAATAAGTGAAAATAAGGGGACGTTTGGTAATGTTGTTCTAGTAACGTTGTTTGTATTTTTTAAAAATACGTGTGGGTGAAAAAGTAAGTAGAAATACATGTAATGTTGTTTAAATACTGAAAACTGTTATTTAAAATACCTTATCAAACACCTCCTAAGTTGTCGGAAACATCCTCAGTGGAGAAGGGAAAGGGGTTGGTAGTGGAAGTTTGAGGAAGGTTGAGATTTGACTTTAATTTTCAACGTTTTTGATGGCTCCGCTCTAGAGAATATGGGAAAATTTCTCAAAATTTTTATTTTTATTTTTATTTTTTTTTGTAATTCATCCGTCATCATGTGGGGGACACTATAGTGTTTCTCTTTGTTGATTCTGATTGGTTGTATTTCTGCAGTTATGGTTTATTTATGCACAGTGGAAGTTTATTAATCTTAAGGAAAGACTCATTAAGGAGAATTTATATTGACTGAAATGGTGATAATCATCATTATATTAACTTTTGTTATCCATTTAATTTCGGCATAACCCTAGGTGATTGAAATTTATGAGAAATGTACATTTTACAATATTTTTACAATAAATTTTAAATGACAAGTTATTGTTTGTCGTTATAGGTGAGTAAAAAAATAATTTAAAGTGGTGAATTCAAATTAGAACCAATAACAATTTACCGCCTATAATTTGTTGTGAAAGTATTGTAAAAATGTTATAGACATAACACTTTTTGAAATTTATATTAAAGTAAAAGAAAAAAAGAAAATTTATATGATAGATTAATAATATCTGTCTTATAAAAAAAATATTTTGCTATAATATTTTTAGTAATAAGTTATTAATTTTTAATAAAATAATAAATGGTGTCCAAATGCACACGATATGTTTAGTATCTAAGAACACTCAAAGTAGTGAAACTAAATAAATACATAACTATTTTTTTTTGAAACAAACTATATGGTTATTTTAACTTCCAAAAAAAAGAAAAAAAAGGAAAAAAAGAAGGCTCCACATTAATGTAGGTAAAGCCAAAATTTTTTAGCTTCACCGTACGAAGCCACTTTTCGCTTCAGCTTCGCTGAAAGTTTAAAACTATTTTTTTATTCTTTTTCTTTTTCGCTTTCTTCCCGTTGTTCTCCTTCTCCTTCTCCTTCTCTTTCTCTCGCTCTCTCAGCTCTCAAGACTCTGAATATCAAACTCTCTCAAACTCTCGAACCCTCTCGAACTCTCTCAAACTCACTCTCAAACTAGTAGCAACAGTAACATCTCTCTCTCTTTCGTTTCGAAAAAAAAAAAAAAATCAAACCAAACCAAAAGCCCGTCGATCTCTCGCAATCTCTCTGGTTTTGGAAATGAAGAATTCGAAAGCCAGCAGATCACAACGCGTCCGAGTCGCGGTTAGTATCAGGCCAGATGACGGTACGGATTACATTTCAGTGGTTCATGGTGAACCTCTGCCTCAGGTACTTGATTTTAAAAAAATTAGTTTTAATCGAACTTGATGATATGTGTATGATTGAGCGAAATTTGGTGTTGAAAATTAGGTGCAAGTTGGTTCGAAGTCCTTCGCCTTCGATTATGTATATGGTGGTAGTACTGGCTCGCCCTCATCTGCATTATACGATGATTGTGTTTCACCGCTTGTGGATGCACTATTCCTTGGTCATAATGCCACTGTTCTTGCATATGGCCAGGTATAACTTTCTATTTTATCTTATAGAGTTAGAACACTCGAAAATATGCTTTGATACATTGCTGAAAATATGTTTTGATACATTGCTGAAGATATGTTTTGATACATTGCTGAGTTTACTCTGTTTGTGTTTTTTAAGACGGGGTCGGGGAAGTCGTACACCATGGGGACTAACTGTTCAGGGGAGGGAAGTAATGTAGGAGTCATACCTAAAGTAATGGAAGACATATTCCAGAGAGTCGAAGTGATGAAAGATTCAAGAGAATTTGTTATTACAGTCTCATTTATTGAGGTAAAAGAAATACTTCTAGTTAGCTTGTTTCATTTTGTTTCCTTCGCCTCACTACTTGAGTTTATATGCTTGATGTGGTATGATGTGATGACAGGTACTCAAGAATGAAGTGTATGATTTGCTAGTTCCAAATTTGCGTGCAAGGGTTTCCTTAAAAATTAGAGAAATGGATGGAGTAAGAACACTTCCTGGAGTCACCACGGCAGAAGTTAGGACAAAAGAAGAGATGGCAACACATCTATCTCGCGGTTCCCACTCTCGTGCCACTGAGAGTACTAATATGAATAGCCAATCAAGGTGAGTAGAAATTAAGTACAGAACATGACATATTTGTAGTCCATAATTTTTGTAGAATAATATATGGAAATTTTACAAATAATTTATACCAAATATGGTATTGCCATTTTACATTTATTGACAGAATATGCACCCAATTAAAGTGTTACGTGCATATCCATGCAAATACTCCATCTTTGCTGCATTTTATTAAGATGCCAGCTGAATTGCTGTTTAGTTTTTCATGGTATCACCAGTCTTCAATTCTAGTCTTTTTTAGGCAAAAGCTCTGTCTTCACCTTTTAACCTTTAGAATATATAACAACTAACTTATGCTTGCTTCTAGAGAGAGTGGTTTGAAATTTTAGTTCCTGATCCTTTAATGGGGTTAGGTAATGCACAAACCAAAAGGAATCAGGATCTATTGAGTGCGTGTGAAGCCATACTTCATTATGTTGAAAGTTATATAATTTATAATGTTGAACTTCATGTTAACTTTTTGTACCATTTTCCAGTTGCTCACATGCTATCCTTACAATTACTATAAAGCAAAAGAAAGTTGCACACTTCGTAGCCGGAGTAACTAATGAAGACATTGGTGATGGCATCTTATGTGCAAAACTGCTTCTAGTGGATCTCGCTGGTTCTGTTGGTGCAAAACGAATGGGTGCAGATGCCATGCCTTTTAAAGGTAGAGACTTGGTCTTGGGGTTTCAATCTGTTACAAAATGGTTAATAAGATAGTGGCAAGATGAACATCTATAGCTTTGTAGTTTTAAATTCTAAAATAGCCATCTGTTGTGAATGTGATATATGGAATGATAAGTATGTTACATCATTTAAATTGGAGTTTTTCCCATTTGTGTTTGTTTTAATAGTTTTTTTGATGTAGGAGCTCATATCAATCAGGATTTATTGGCACTTGGCAGTGTGAGAAGTGCCTTGGGAGATAAAAAAAGAGGTCACGTTCCGTATCGTGACAGCAAGTTAACCCGCTTGTTACAAGCAAGTGAATAAATATTTATTTTTCTTACTTAAATTGTAAGTATAATTTCTCAGAGTTTGCTTGTACCAATGAAATTGGATCTGGTCATGGATTAGTACATTATATTTTACATAACACAAGAATACATAGTAAGAAGGTGTAATATGGAGGCTGCCATAAGTACCAAAATAATGGAATTAGGGTTATTATTTACATTTTTTGGTATTTAAAGTGAAAATTTGACTGATTGTAAAAAATTCTCTCATGATTGTTTATTGAAATTTGAATCTGTAGGATTCTCTTGGAGGAAACAGCAAAATGGTTATGATTGGTATGTGTCAATATACTTATTCAAGCATCTTAGATCTTTCTTTCTTGTAATTCCTCCTTTTTATTTTTAATGTCAACAATGTTTTGTATTGATTGAAGCTTGTGTAAGTCCTGCCTACTCAAATCGTAAGGAAACCCTGAACACATTGAAGTATGCAAATCGTGCTCGCAACATTCAGAACAAGGCAGTTGTAAGTATTCTCTCAACATACTTTATTCGTTCAAAGTTGCCTGTGTATAGTTGGCCGTCGTTTTTATCATCATTGTGTGTTACCTTTAATGTGCTTAGGTGTAGGGCTTTAACTGTTATTTCATACTTTTTTTTTTTATTACATGCCAGGTTTTGCAACGAAAAACAGAAAAAGCTTCTATGCCTACAAACAGTTGCATTGACTGTAGAGATAAGGACTCAGAAATAAGAGAGTTGAAGGAAAATGTCATGAAGTTGGAGATGGAGAAAGCAGAACTTATACATGTACTGGTAAGTGCATGGCTCAGTGTGATCCATTCCTTTTACGGTTCCTCTAATCTGGCCACGAGTAATTTATGCCTTTTATGGTTGTCTGTTATTATTCTTATCATTTTTATTTTTTTTTTCTATTTTACTTTGCAATAGAGTGCCTCGAAGAAAATGAGAATGGCCATGGATGGAGACCTAAACAATGAAGGGCATAAGAATGACTTGCGCAACCAGGTAGGTGCACCCTTCTCTTCTTCTTGACAATCAGCCAAAAATAGTTTGCTTTTTTTTTTTTTTTCTGGTATTTTACTTGCTGAATTATGCTATACATGATTTCCAGTCACATATTATTGGTTAATTGTTTCTATTGCTGTTCTTTTTCTTTTTCTTTTTGTATTTTACTGGCTGAATTATTCTATACATGATTTTAGGGCTACAGGAGCTCCTCTAGATCGGAAGACATGGATACATCTGAATCAGAATATTTGGATGATTCAGATGATGATGATTGGGTGCCAGAGTCTTGCTGCTCTTGCAGTAAAAATTCTTCCTGCAAAACAAAGAGTTGCCCATGCCGAGCTTCCGGAGGTAGTTGTGGGACTTTGTGTGTTTGTTTATTTAGGAATTGTGCCAACCGCAGATTCGTTGAACAGACATGATATCAAACACCTGATCTTTTGCTGTAGCTAGCTTGTCTTTTATTGGCATCTTAATGATAGTTTAGTTTTTAGCAAATTGAGGAAACAGCAATGCTGTGGGAAGAGAGTGACAGTGACATGAATATGTTCAAAAAATTGTATTGGGAAGACTTGCTGAGTAGGAGTTGGGATAAATTCTTTTCTTTTATTTGACTCTATCTAAGATTTTGTGCAGTAATGGACTTTGAGCTTACACTTCAACCAAACTACTCTAATTTATTGGTGTGGGACTGGAAATGGGAGGGTGCAATAGCATCCAAAAAGTTCAAAACAAGCTGAAAAAATCTTTGCCATTGGATCAGATTGGAAAATTTTAAAAACAAAGTATACAGTAAAAAGTTCTTTGCCATTGGATCAGATTGGAAAAGTTTAAAAACAAAGTATACAGTAAAAAGTTATTTGAAAAATATGATCCAATGGCAAAGATTTTTTCAAATTGTTGCAGACCATTGGATGCTATTACACCCCTTATTTGCATGGGATCCAAATCCGGAAGTTAGAACTCATGTTCATCTAATGAATACAGGCCATGGTGCCTTCTCATGGTTGACGTGGGAACTATTAGAACCAGGCATACAAATAGGGGATTAGGGAAATATAATCAAATGATATAATTGTTGTGAACTTTTTCATGAGCATAAAGTTATATGATTCTAAATGAAGAAAATTTCTAATGCACACCAAAAATATTGAGACTTAAGCAGAAGCAGGTTAACCAAAGAACCTACAGCTGATCACATTTAGTGGGAATGAAAGAAAGAATCTCCTTTTTAAGATCATGAAGAACCAACATGTTCCGCTGTTAAAAGTTCCCGAAAACTGACAACCTACCCGTTGGCCTCATTGCCCAGCACACCAGTCCTAACTTGGTATCTAGTATCATATAGTTCTCTGCTGGCAACTCCAAATCTAATCCATTGAAATGAAAAACCAATCTGGGGAACTTATTTCCTTAACAATTTTTGAGGGCAAGTCAAAGCAAAGATCGAACTCTGCTGTGTATGGATATGACACCTGAAGCTTTGTTTGTGCCACGAACGCCTGCTTTAGCATGTCGAAAGCATCCTCTTGTAAACTAGTGACTGTGGTTCCGGAATCTATCATCAAGCGGGGACAAGAGTTTGCCTAACTGTGATACCTTCAAGAGATAAGTAATAAAAAGACGGTAGAATTGGTACTTTTTTCTTCTTCTTCTTCTTCTTCTTCTTCTTCTTCTTCTCATTGATGTTTTTGTTAAATTTGCAGATGACGTCAGCCTGCTAGTGGTTCTATTGGACACAAACCCTTTCTTCTGGAGCACTTCCTCTCTCCCTTTCTCCTAGTTCCTCTCTCACGTACTTTCTGTCTCTCTCTCTCTCCTAAACCCTAACTCTCTCTCTCTAAAATAATTTTGAATGGTTTTCTTCTGCAGCTGCTTTCGTTTTTGAACTCAATTCTGCTTCTCAACCAAATCAATCAAATCATAGTGATCGCTACTGGATGCAATTCCTGTGACTACATCTACGATTCCTCTTTGTCGACCAACCCCGGCATTGAGAACAGAAAGCTCCCGGCTCTTTGCTCCAAGTTGTTGAAGAAATTGGAAGACTTTGTCACCAGGGATGAGCAATTGAATAAGCAACAGTCACAGTCTCTACCACCCACTACCACATCTTCGCTGCTATCAGGCTCCTTGTCCATGGCTCTTTGTTGTATCCTAATCCAAATCCTAATCCTTATAATGATGCAGCTTTTGTCAATTCTGTGTGTATAAATTAAAAAAATGTGTTGTATATACATATACATATACAAATACAATGGAGTGTTTTCGCTTCATTCATTCCATGAATAGATATACAGAGAGTTTTTCGTTCAGGACCACTCCATCCACATCCTCGAGTGAGTATTCATATTTTTAATTCTTATGGTTTTTGCTAAGTTGGGATACTGATATTTATTTTGTTCATTTAACTGCCCATGTATAGTGGAGCTGTGGGATTTTGTTTTCCAAGATGATATGCATGTGCTATAATAATCTTGTTATTTGACAAAACAAGTTTAGAAAATATGTGATATGTTAATAGCTACTACAGCCTTTTTCAGGTTTGTAAAAACTAAAAACTACAGTTATCCGTTAGTGATTCCTATAGTGCTTTTGTTATGTTTCCTTCTTTACTGCCTTTGCAAAAATTTATATAAAGATGATGCTGGTCATTGATGCACTAAAAAGTGTAATTATTGACAATGAATGCAAGTGCCATTAAGACGTTAAACAGAATTTTTTCTTTTTTGGTTTTACAAACTCTTGATTTATTATGAATGTTGACCTGTGGTGATGTTCTTGGTGATGTGATACTTAAACAGCTTTTGTTATCATCCAAAGTTGACATATATTTTACCAAACTCATGTGAATTATCATCCAGATTGATTTATGTGGCTGGCCTGATCAGAGCAATTGGCAAGGCTAATTTATATATGCATGTACATTGCTTCTGTTTCTTAGAGCCAACCTTCTGTGGGTTTTTTTGTATTTCTATTTTTATCTTTATTTGATGTTTCATCATTTTATCACATTCTTATAGGATTTTCATGAACTTAATGGTATATTTCTCTGGTAAAGTTACTAAGATATGGGAGCAGATTTTATGTGTGCAGGGATCGTCAGATGGGCCAGAACAGTATGTTCTTTATAATCTTTGGAAGTATTTTATTATTATGTTATATTTTTTGTACTGCTTGGTTGAACTTTTACTCTGAAAGTTTTTCTCCCCTTCTCCAGATATGTTGCAATCATGAATTCAATATTCTCAGCACAGCATTCAATGGTATGCAGTTTAAGCTTTTAACATGTCTTATTAACAATCTCTTTACAACAAACTAATTTTTGGATTGTGAATGGCTGGATCAGTAATTGGAAGCAGTCCAGTGTCTTTCATTCAATTTCCCTTCAATTCCAATGAAGGTTGAGAATGCTTCTAGGAATTCTAGTTTGATATCTTATTATGTTAACTTGTATCATAAATGGCTCTGGTTTGGGTCCCCAAACATTTAGTATGAAAAATTGGCTATTATATGTGGAGCATATTCAGGAATAATCAAAATCATAGTCCCTAAGTTGTTATTATTGTTTGGTTGTTAAGCATGAAAGCTATACTATGCATTTTGCTATAGATGGATAAGAATTAGGTGGCAAATGTAGTTCATTTTGCCATAGTTCTATAAAATAATTGTGATTTACCATCATATGTAAGTGTTACTTTGGAATGAGAATTGTGGCTGATTACCACACAGTTGCATTATTGCCATACTCGTTAAAGAATATTTAGTTACCAAGTACCATATATTGGCTTGTGTTCCAAGAATAATGATCATCAATAAGAGTTGCATCCAGTTTACTATCTAACATAAGTTTTACAATCTTCTGTTTGTGCTTCAACCACTCGGGTCTTGATTGTTAAATTTCTCCTGTCCTTCTCCCTGCCAACATGGCATCCACTGTTTTAAACTGCTTTGTAATAAGCTCCGACTCACATGAGTTCCTCAAAAAACCTCATTTTCATCAAGTTCTCTAACCTCTCCTGTTAGCCTACTTTGTTTTATCCCCTTGTCAATTTTTTTGCCTTTATCCTCTTTGGATCACCTGCTTATTAATTCCCTTTCAAAAATTTCCAAGTTGTGACCACCCTGTGTACTTTCTTCCTGTTTCTCTCAGGTTTTTGTTCATTTTCTTTGTAACCTGTTTGTACTTTTGACTTGGCTCTGTTGACGGTGCTGATGAATTGAACAAATTCAAACGCTATTCAAAACCTTTAATTTTGAATGGAGCTAATCAACCAAAATGCAAGGTTCACTACCAATGGTAGTTTATTACAAGATTTAGTATTTTTTCATTTCCTTTTCCATAGTCATAATAGTAAGTGGAGTATCTGCAATTCTCATCTTAACGATGTGAAGACTTGAATTTGATCATTATTTTGAAATGAAAAAAATAAAATAAAATAAAAGGGCCATAAATTTGATTGAGGCATTTGAGACGGGATAATCTTTACACATAACATTGTTCTCTTGGGTCCATGTGAAATATTGGGTGTATCAAATAAGATTGTACCCCATGGTTGAGTCATCCCTTATAAATATACACTTGCAATATGGCTGTGTGAACCAGGAGTCTAAAGTTGAAAAGTGGGCCTATTGATTGTTAAACATTCAGCTTCTTTGTCTGACAATTTAGCCGTTAAAGGAAAATGTTGGTCATCATTCGGTTATGTTAAACTGTTTTTGACATGTTCTAACACTCTTGAGTGGGAAAAAAGTACTATCAGCGAGTGCTGAAATGTGTCAACAACATTAGGGTATGTAATTTCATGTTTTTTCAATGCTGTGTGAGATATATGATGGCTTATTAAATTGTCTGTCTATCAAAGTAACTCAAGCTTTGTTGAACAGGTTACTGCCATGCCAATTGGATGTCGAGTTTAGATTTCTTTTTTAAACTGTATGCATACTAGTAGCATGTAGATTATGATCGCTTTAGGTACATTGGGAGAGTACAAAGGTCCTCTTATAAGATTTTTGATCCTTAACATCTTTTAATAGATTGAATTATCATTTTTGTTTTCAAGTTAAAGATGTCTCATGTGAAATCAATGTGCTCCTTTTGCAGGTTCCTATAGATTCTTGTTATATAGGTTCTAACAATTCTGCCTTCCTACAGCAGGTACTTTGTCTTTAGCACGCATTCTTAATGAATTTTTTTGCCAGGCATGAGTTATTATTAGCATCAGCCCTCTGTTTACTTCAGTGATTACTTTTAATGTTTGTGACCAACAGGCTTCTTACATAACTGGTGGTGTGTATCAGAAATCCCAGCAACTGGATGGGCTCTTTCAATATCTCTTGGTAGGTTGTGTATAATTATGGCAAAGTTCTTTCAATTTGTAGCCCTGTATCTTG
The DNA here is from genome assembly GCA_029955455.1 of Quercus agrifolia. Classification (NCBI taxonomy): domain Eukaryota; kingdom Viridiplantae; phylum Streptophyta; class Magnoliopsida; order Fagales; family Fagaceae; genus Quercus; species Quercus agrifolia. Next base: position 33,832,929 of record JARQAD010000007.1, on the reverse strand, counting down.
TTCTCTGCTGATTGAGCTTGCTTGTCCTGTACGAACTTCATAATTTATTTTAAAATATTATGTGATATGCTTGGCAAATTTTAAGACTATTTAGACTATAGCATGAAATATATAAAGGGGAAGCTCAAATTGCATTATCTTCAAGATAAAACACTACAATTCTGTCTGTCTGTTGCTAAATTTTCCAATAATCTGATGAACATTTGAAAGAGCTTACTTTCCTGATTTCCAATAATCTGATGAACATTTGAAAGAGCTTACTTTCCTGATTATGTATATTGCTGATTACAACTCACAAAAGTCACTGCAAATGCAAATTAGGCTCCATCAATTGAGAGGCACGACATATGACAAATATACAGTGTTCTTTACAACTCTGTTACCTTGCTTATGTTGATTTTCCTGTCTATCAAAATGGGAATACACAATCTACACATCGTTAACTGGTCATAGGTTAAAATTGGCACTAGTTATAATGTTCTGTGATGCTTTGAAAAAATTCCTTGCTTATGTTGATTTTCCTGTCTATTAAAAACCGGGGCTACATGATCTACACATGGTTAACTGGTCATAGGTTAACTTAAAATCGGCATTGGTTATAATGTTCTGTAATGCTTTGAAATTTTTTATATCTTGATGTGTATATTGTTGAGAGCATTTCAAAAGAACCATTGCATTTTCAAATAACTTGGTTCATGAAACCTGAAATAAAATCTAATACTGGTGCCGAATTAGTGAGTTTACTATCACATCACTTGGCCTGTGCATATCTTAAGCTCAGGTTGGCCAAACTTGTGTAGCTCCAACAGGAAAGACTTGGACATGGTTTGTTCAGATTATGTTTCAAAACAGACACTGTTTCTTGTTCAATGTGGCCTGCTCTTTTTTTGGTTCTTCATAGGTTTTTTGGATAACTGATATTTGAATTCTAGGTAATATCTCATATCTGGCTCAATAACAATGGGGTATGAAGCCTGAACAAGAGTGAGATCTTGAGGTTTTTTTTGCTGTTGAAGGATAATGGTGTCATGACAATGAACGCTCAAAAAGGGACTCGTGTTTGAGGAAAGAAAAAGATAGGACCTAGGAATCACCGCCAAGTAATGAAAAAAGAAAATATAACCTACAAATCACCACCTATGGTTGATTGGAATCACTACCAAGCACTGGAAGAAAACTTCCAACCCAAGTTTTATAAATCAATTTATCATCTATTTCCAATAGTGAGTCCAAAGGTTTTTTTAATAAACTCTTATAGTTAGATTCAACATGGAAAGAAAATAAACTAAAAATACATAAGATATGAAAATAAAAATCAAATCCCTCTAATAGCATCAATCAACGTCAATCACAATCAATCAGATCCAACAAAATTAGTTAGAATAATATGTCCAATTCATTGTTTGCACCAACTCACCCTAGGTGGGAACCTCGTCAAGAGTAGCTCATGGTGGCACGAGATGGATTGTGAACCTTGGACTGGCTGGGACTTTTTTCTTTTTCTCTCTTTTAATAGTAAAGGTGTCGGGTTGAAGAGCTTGTAGGGGTTCTTTAATGGGTTGGGTTGTAATCCTTAGAAAACCAAGTGGTGTTGTTTTAAACTTTAGAAAACCAGGTTGAAAGGCTTGGTGGTGGCAGCTGCAAGTTGGCCTCCACTGTAGGCTTTGTTGGCGCCAGCTTGTCTCAACAGCGCTTGGAGATGTTTGGGATGTGTGACAAAAAGACCCTTTGTGGTCAAAGTTGATGGCAGAGCGATGGGTTGATGACAAAGCTTCAAGCTGGTTTGGGATGTGTGACGAAAAGACCCTTTGTGGTCAAAGTTGAAGGCAGAGCGATGGGTTGATGACAGAGCTTCAAGCTGGTGGTTTGGTGAGCATGTTCATGGCTAGGGAGGTTTGGCAGCAACAGTGTGGACTGAATAAACGTGGCAATCACAGCTAACATGGCCTTGACTTGTTGTGACCAATGCCTAGGATTGGGGTTATGGCAGCAAGTTCATTCTCACTATTTGTGGCTGATTGATTGACAACATTTGGGACTATTTGGATTGCTGGTGGTGGTTGGGGTTCTGTTTGTGTTGTGATGTGGGGTGGTTGGCTGCGCTTTTCTATCAGTGCTGTGGATAGTTTGGGATTTTTATTTATTAATCTTTTCCGGATAAGTAAATAGTCCAGTGATTAAATGCACAGGGGCACAACCCATGTACACAAGATGTATACAAAAGAGAATATTTACCCATGTGCTTAATGTACACCAACATTAAGCACAAAAATTCAGCTATCAAGCATCTCGAACATATTGGCACGAGAACAGACCAAAAGCATTATTTAAGCCCCCTGTTAGCATCTTATACCTCAATGATATTCTTGTACATATTAAATCAACCATGGCAACTTTTATTTTCTGCTGTTTCGGTATTTGGTTCAGAATTTCTGGAACTCTTCAGATTATAAGTGAATATTTATTGTTAGGTTCAACATAATTGATTTGGTTTGAATCAGAAAATCTAGCAAGAACTTGGTGTACCTTTAATAACTTTGAGATATTTTGCTTCTGAATACCAAACTTCATTCAGATTTTATATAAAAAGGTATTGATGAAGCTGGCTTTCTTTTGTCTTATTGAAGATCTGCCTTTACTATTAGTGATATATATTTTCTGACACTTTTGTTTGTTGCATTTGATCTCTTTGGCCTGTCATATATATATGATTATCCTTTTTCCTATCATGTCACTCTTTCTAACTTTTGTTTGTTGTTTCATGCAGACGGTTTTTGCAACTGATTTGCATTCTCGAACCTTCCTACAGCTTCCTAAGTCTGTTGGTGTTGACTTCTGTGCCTCGTAAGTCAAAACTCTTAGTCTTTCATTTGTGTCTCTTTATGTTGTTGTTTCATGACCTCTGTTCTTCTGGATTTTTACTTTTTGAAATACCAAAGTCACAGTTTTATGTTTTATTGCTGATCTACTCTATACTGGTGAAGGGAGCTGCATCAATTACTGTTTTTTAGCAACTGTGATTATCCCTTGAATAGCCTGCGCTACAACTGACCTTAATTTGATAAATTATTGTGTGTGTGGGGGGAAGGAGAGGGGGGTAGAAAATACAAACCAATTAGAAATATATTGTTTTTATGTGCAATGAATTGATTATCTGTATTATTTTTTACATAAAGCTAAACATTAGAGGGTAGTTCTCAACTTTACTTTTGGATCTAGATTGATGATTTTGTTTGGGTGTCTAATAATAGTGGATACAGCTAACGTACTAGAATGTCACAATATGTAGTTTTGTCACAATATAACATCTTCCATAAGACCTTAGGAAGTGATGAAACAACCCTTGGGTTACTAATATCAGTCATGATAGGCTATTTTCTTAATCAAAGCAAAGCCTTCAATCTCATTTGCTATCACTTTGAAGCAGTAAAAATCTTAATTTGTTTCCCCATATGTAATATGTATTGGCAATAATTTAGCATACAGGCACACTCACACACCCACCTTTTGAATTCCTTGCACCTTATTGAGACTATGAAACTTGCAGGTGCTTTTGCCATAAAAAGACAATAGACATGGGCTACATATGTTCTGTATGCTTGTCCATATTCTATAAGCATCACAAGAAATGTTCAACCTGTGGGTGAGTAGATATATCATCTTTTAAGTTGTATTATGATGTTTATGACATGCTGCTTACAATAGTGTCACCACTTATAATCAAACTAAACCTATTGGTAGTAGTTAGAATAATGGTTAAGTAATTAAATTCACCATTTCCTAACAATCTAAACTTTTTGGACAAGTGATAGTTTACCAGACTAAGTATAAAATCACAAAGAAACTACAAGAATTTTTTGCTATGAGGATATCCTTAATGCTATCGCAAAAAGGCTATCTTTCTGATTAAGCCTGAGATATGGTCTTGAATCATAAGACTTGAGGGTTTAAGGGAGTGAGAAATCTTTTTTGCTCTCCAAATAGGATATGGGGGTTGCCAGTAGCTGGATGGTGAAGCCTATTACAGTTTGTGATGAATTTCTACGTTGAGCTTTCTTCAGGAGTTTGAGATGGGGAGAGGAGAATTTTTTAGTATATTATTTAGTTAGGCCACTGTGGAATTGCATGATAAGTAAGGTTGACATCAACATGAATGGAAAATAACCATGACTTCATTGCAGGAAGAAATGCTTTACAACCTAAAGGTAAGTTAAAATGAATCAGTGGTTGGGTTTTTGGTGCAAACTTAGCCAAAAATAAAAAGAAAGAAAAGAGAAAACAGTCACTGTAGATTGCTATTCTTGATCTTTGGTGTCAAAAAAATAGTTCTCTAGATGAATCAAATTACTTTTGCCTTGGACATCATTGATTTGCCAAATAGTTATTTTGGGAAAAACAAACAATAATTGCTCTGCATTTCTGAGAGGTTAGTTCTATCATTGATTTGCCTCTCTTGTTTATAGTTGTGGCTTTGGACATCATGCAGGTCAGTATTTGGTCAGGCCCAGTCAGATGTTGCCTTTGCTTCCAATCTTAAGAGAAAGACTCCAGAAACATAATCTTAATCTTCTACAAGCAGATGTATTTTTAATTATTCATTTTTGGTGATTCATCAGAAGTAAAATGATTTGTTTTTAATGCTCTTCCATATATTACAGTTCAATTATTTGTGTTGTTGAACTGGTATGTCTGGCTTGAATTTCCTAGCAACTGGTTTTTTTCAATTGAGCTGTTTGGGAACCAAAAAATATTTGCCGAGACAATTTAGGTATACTGTATACATCACAATTTTGGCCCCTATAGCTAATAGAGCATATCAGACTTTTGTTTTGAGATGTAGCAATGGTTAATTTTGCATTCAACAAATTGTGCTAAAAGCTAGCGGTTGTACCAAAAGGTAATTGACAATGTTGCACCTTGTCTTTTATTTTAATCTTAGGTTTTTGACAATGTTGCACTTGTCTTTTATTTTAATCTTGGCAGGTATGTTGCCACATATGAACATTTGTATGAATTCTACATCTTTTTTTCAATGGGTTTTTCTGAACCTTATCAATAACGCAATATTTATACTTAGTTAATGTCATTAGTGTGGGATGCAATTTATAGTTAAGGAAATGATAGTATCTAGTTTGCAGGAGCGACTGACTTGTATTTTTTCTTTTTCTTTTTCTTTTTCTTTTCCTTGAGAATGACTTGTGCGTATTCATGTCAATCAAAAGGAAAAGCCAAAAAATAATAAAGAGCATGAGAAATTGAGAGATGGTAGCATGGCTTTTATCTAGCCTTTACAATCATTTAGGAAAAACATCGGAAGTGGAGGAGTTGAGCAAACTTGACTTCACAAATACAAGAAATCACATTAGAATAATTCTTGGCATGTTGCAATGTGTTGCTAGAAAGAAATAAATAACAGACATCTTTATGGATGCCAATCCCTTGATGGCATTTTTTTTTTTTTTGGGGGGGGGGGGGGGGGTGGTGTGGTTTGTGTTGCGCTAGAGATCAATTGAAACAGCAAGTCATTGAAGTACACCGGTTTCAAAGGCAAATGCTATTCACAATTATGTACAAACAAAATAACCACAGTTGACAGGAAGTGATGAATCATAAAGTTGATTTTTCTGTACACACGCAAGAGGCCAGCATTAATATGTCCAATTGCAATCATATGGTTCACAGCTATGGAATAGCCATATTTAGAGAGCCCTCATAACCACTTAGCTGGTTGTGTGAACGCCCAGTGCGGCAAGTTTGAACACAGCACGAGTCTTATATAACCTGCAACACAAATCCCTTGTCAATGAAGAGATGTCACAATGACAACACATACTCAAGTCCTTTTTGCTGAGTCAAAGGTTAAGAATTCTATTAGAACACAGCTGAAAGCTATTGTTATTAGGACACATACGCAAAACCTTGCAACTTATCAAACACCAGGGCCATAAATACAGATATTTAACCTGCGGTACTAATAATAAACTTTGCCTCCTAACCACAACTTGGAATTCAGATCATGCAAGTTTCCAAGTTACACACACACCCAGTATGGGAGGATGAAGTGCCAGTTGAGCTATAGCTCATTGGCTTTTAAAAGGGTCTATTCATTAAAATTTAAATGATTAAATGTAAAGATGCCATAAAAATCATATTCACTGTCTACACATTGTAACGCATTCAAACATGTAACAAAAGATGAAAGTGATCTCTTGCTCAATTGGTTGATGGATTGTACAACTGTACGAAAAGGTCTTGCAAGTAACTGATTGCATACCTATAGGTACGTAGGAAGTTGGGTTGGTGCAGGTATCGGGGAAGAGGGAAGGACAGATGATTTCAGTATATATATATATATATTATTTTTTTTTGCTTGCCAATACTAGTCTTGTGTTTTTGATCTTCCATGAAATGTGATGCATAAGATGCATCTGTTGTAAAATATTTTAAATTATGTAACTACAGCATATATGAAGAGTAATACCATAACTGCATGTTGGAATAGGATAAAAAATAACCTGGGATGCACGGACGCGGCTCTAGAGGCGCCGCACCCGTGTCCGACGCGGTGCGACACGGCAACGCGCGAGGGACGCCGTTGACCGCGCGTCGATGCTGCGTCGGGCCGTGTCTGCCACGTGGTTTCTTTTTTTTTTCGCCGACTCGCGCCGACACGGCTAAGACTCGGCCCGATTCGCGCCGAATCAGGCTGATTCGCGCCGACTCGGGACGTATCGGCCGAAACCGCCGAAATGGCCGGTTCAAGCCGATTTAGGCCGAAATTCAAACACTCTCTCTCACTCCGACACTCGTCTCTCTTCTCTGTGCTCTCTGCGGTGTGCGTGTGCTCGGCTTCACTGAATCACTCTCTGCCTCTCTATCTCTGCTCTCCGTCTCGGTGTCTCCACAACAACACAACACAAATGCTACTCTGTTGGCCCATGACAAAGAGTTGCAATATAAAAAGACTTTGATTACCCAAAATGCCCTTTGCTTTGTATTCTATTGGACCCCCTAGTTGCACCCAAAGTCATGTGGCTGTTTTGGTCATTTTACATTGATGTACATGTGTTGGTTGAAATGGGTACAGTGCATGATCTGATATGGCTTGATTAGGTGAGAGGGCAGGACATTTCTTTTTTGTTTTGTGTTTTTTGCCTTCTTTCTTTGTTTTGTGAATCTAATGTGTTTTTTAAGAATATTTAAATAGTAAAAATAAATAGAAAATATAAATAAAAATATTTTTAATTGCCGAGTCCCGCTGCACCCGCACCCACCTTTTTAAAAAATTGCCGAATCCTGCACCCGCACCCGCACCCAAGTCTCGAAACGCACCCGTGCTTCATAGAAAATAACATTCACCGAACTACCAAAGCATCCTTACTGTATACTTAAAAAAAAAATTAAACTCACCCTGCTAGAGCAAGTCCCCAGGTGGACAGGGTATAAAACAGAGTCCCAGCATGCCAAATGCCTAAAACCTTCTCCAGTTTGCTGACACCACCTACCGCCTTTGCAACAGCTGGAATTTCATAATATCACAAAGATAAGTAACACAGACAATCACTCCTGGCTCACAAGACTACATGCCACGGGAGTAGCCAGAGCCAGGTCTGTCATTTACTATATCACTGAGAAAAATGCGAAATGTTCTAAGTTACCCCATCAAACTCAGAAAGTGAGTAACTTGTACACAAGGTGTAAGGAACGTTTCTATGGATTTGACATTTAACTAATCCATTAATTTAATGTTGTACACAAACAAAGCACATACATATATCTACCCAATTCATTTTCTTTTGTGGTTGTTAATAAATGCTAGAGATTCAGATAACAAAGTTGATTCCAATGAAAATTGGTTTCCTTATCCAGCAACAGAAGATGATTACAAGATAAATCAGTTATTACCAAAAAACCCTTACTCACTCCCTTTACTACAAAATAAAAAGGTTACAATGATAACAGATTATATGAACTTTATGAAGTTTTGGATTAAGAAATCATGATGGAAAAAGCATGCTAAAAAATTTTAGACTGAAAACTTACTTTTTTGCAACTCTTCTGGTGTCAAATTCTGTAAGCACAAGGAAGCAAATGGTTTTAGATACAATATATTAAATAGTTAAATAGCAATAGGCTTTGGTTGCCATTTACCTGAGCTTTTGGGTTTGACATAATGCACCTAGCCATAAAGTTGGCAACCCCATCCACCACGTGCTCCTCACTAACAACTACATATTTTTCATCATCAATTCCACTCCATTCCTCAACATTGCTTGGGACCATTTCATCTGTGACCCATACCCACCAACTGGGTTCTTCACCGTCAACTTTGATTAAAATTTCAGCTGAACGCATATCAGCATCTAATCAAAGAACAAACCCAAGAAACCAGTGAAAGATCAAAATTGTGTTACTTATGGTATAGATAGGATGTGGCATTGCAGTTTTCAAACCCATGAAATAAACTAAAAAACCTGTGGCCTCCTTGAAAGGAAACTCATAGCTAATTCCATTGACTGATGCTTGCTGAAGGGATTTGAGGCGAGCCAAGAAGTGTTCAGAATCCACAGTTGCTACAAGCCGAGCACAAACTACAATTGGAAATTGAACACCGCACATCAATAAAAAATTGAATCTATCACAAGCGACCAATTTCATTACTTTTCAATATAAAGATATTTTAATTTCGAATTTTGAAATTATAACAACAACAACAACCAAGTCTTAGCTCTAGAATTGTGGTGTCGGCTAGATCCTCAATAGACTAATTAGGGTTAGCCACAAGAATTCTTTTTTGTTATTCTATTCTATCCCAAGTTATACTCTTCATTACCGCCTTAATGGACATGTCCTTCTTTACTACTTCTAATAATGTTATTTTATGTCTTCCTCTACCTTTTTGATCCCTCGACCTAAATCAAATTACTCTTCTTCATTGGTGCATTAATCGCCCTCCTCCTCTATGACCAAAACCATCATAAGTGACTCTTTCTCATCTACTCATCAATAGGGGCCACCCCTATAAGTAGACACTTGATTTTCAAACTTGAGTTTCTCACACTCGATTTCCAAGTGCATTTTCAAATGGAAAAATCGAGTCATTTGGACTCGAATTGTTAGAAACGAAAATAGTTTGAAAGGTTGCCTAACTAATAACATAGTTTCAAATTTATAGTTATTTTTTAAGAAAATCTTGTTGGTAATGGTAATGGGAATGGTAATGGACTGTGGTTCTTAAAAACTTTTCTTTTTCACATTGAGGACAAAAAACGAGGTGGGTATTTGTATTTTTTTAAATTAAAAAAAAAAAAACTAAAACGCCCACGTTTTGTTGTCGTTGATGTTCCCACCCCCCCCCCCCCCCAAAAAAAAAAAAAATTCAACAACCAATCCAATACAACTTCAAATAAAACAAAAATATTTGTCCACATTTAGCCCAGCCGACCAGCCCAAAATCCTTAGTCATACAAAATTCTTCTCCTCTAACCTAAAGGCACTTCCAGCCCAACCCAACCCCAAATCTGAAATCCCTAATCCTAATCAAACAAAACAAACTCTTTAATCATCACCTCATGTTTCTGCCTAAATTCCTAGCCTTCACGCAGTCATGCCTTTGCGCTCTGCTTGACGACCTCAGTTCATGCTGCCTGAAATCCCAATCCTCACGTCATGCAGTCACGCCTCTTCGGCTCGCCATGACGCTGTAGCTCCACTAGCCACTGACCTGACCTAGCCTTTATCACTCAACCTCAAATCTTAAAGCACTCACCTCAATTCCTCACGCAGTCACGCATCAAGGTATCTCATTCAATCATTCTCATCTCAGTTCTCTCTCTCTTTTTTTAGAACTGAACTAAATACTAAATAGCATAATAGAAATATCAAGTATGTGTATGTGATATTTTTTTGCTAGTAAAGCAATTTATATTTATTTGACTTTATCTTTTTGTGTTTATTGTTATTGGATTCTTTATTCTTGACCCACTAACTCTATGACTCAGCCTTTTTGGCTTTTGTGTTGTTTGTCTCTTGAGTGGGTCCGAGTGAGGTGAGGGCCATGAGACTGTGTAAAAATGAATTTTATATGATAATTTATTATATCTCTCTTCCAAGTTAGTTTATCATTTTTTGAATTGATTTTTTTTTGGATTGAAATTAGATGCCAAATAATGAGCAAATGACAAACAATTAATGCATTTTTTTAAGAAAAGGTTGTATGTCATTCAAAACTTAGGTAATCTGTAGAAACAAATGTTGATACTTCAATGTCTGATGAGCGTCCCTCCAAATGTTCAAGAATTCGATCCAAAGGGATAAACTATGATCTAGGATCACGTAAATAAATATATGAATTCTCTATCAATAAACAAGATGAAATTTGACCTGCTTATCTCATAATAGGTCCATATTAACCTAGAAACATAGAATATCCATACAAAGGACCAAAGAATTATCGTTGTAGTTTTCAATTTTTATGGTTTGAATCGCATGAAAATTGGTTGAATTATATTTTAGTATATCTTTATTATATCTTGGCCCCCTCCAAGTAATTATTCCTGGCTATGCCACTGGATGTCGTGTACTTTATATATATATATATATATATATATGAGATAATGATAAAATTATAAATATACACATTGATGAAGAGGTGTAAAGTGACGTTCCAGACCAACCCGTCGGCCTTGTATCCATTGATAGATGGCAATAGTATAGAGTCTACGGCTTTAAGCTAACGATGTCAGCCTGGGGTAAAGATGAGAAGCTGACGACATTAAGCTGAAGGGTATGCACAAGACCGACGGTTCTAACACAACATAGACTTGGCCTCCACGCATGTGTATACAAGGAAATATCTTGTGCTCCATGTTTAGAAAGACTCCTACAAGGAAAGGATTCCTTAAAATATGCTCATAAGGACTCTTATAAGGAAAAGACTTCAAAACCAAAGAAAAGAGGTCAACCCTATACTACTATAAAAGCCCCAATACCTTCACTAGCCAAGGTACGTATAATTCACCCCAGCTCTAGCACTCTAGAGTTATGAAAAGTTCTAACTTGACCTTCGGAGGGTATTTGGCCGGCACCATACTAGTGCTCTCTGTTAGGTATTCTCTTTTTGTGTTGCGCAGGTATTGTTTGAGCACGTGAGGACCATGTGACTTATTGTTGATTTTTCGGCATCATCAGTTGGTACCGTTTGTGGGGAGCTTTAGCAACTTGTAAGCCATACTATCGCTTCTCGGACAAAGAGTTGCATGGTACTTACTCGCTCAATGGCGACCACCAACAACATTTAGGGAGATGAGCCGCGACCCACTGCCTTAGAGAGGCAGGTCCCAACCCTTACAGCAGCGGTGGAATGTCTCACCAAACAGAATCAGGACCTAGAAGAACAGCTACGACAGAAGAACGTTGCGATGGGTACCCAAGAGGAAGACCAAGAAGGTACCAATGTTGAGAGAAGAGACCAAGAGGGGTTGGAAGGTAGTAACGCCCCATGCAGACCGGAGCGACAAGACATGAGCTGTCCATCCGTCACTGATACGACTCCACCCCACATCGTCGTGGAGATGCAGATGATGAAAGAATAGATGGACTTAATGATGAATGCCTTCAAAGGACGGGTGTCCAACGACCTTGATGATTTGGTCTACCAAACCGATTCGCTGTTCATCACGTTCGTCAATTCCTTCCCCCTACCATAGAAGTTTCGCATGCTGCAGATAGAAAGTTATGATGGAGCCAAGGACCCTCTAGATCACCTAGAGACTTTCAAGACCTCGATGCACCTTCAAGGAGTAGCAGACGAGATCATGTGTAGGGCTTTCCCAATAACGCTGAAAGGTCCTGTGAGAATTTGGTTCAACTAGTTGGTGCCTAACTCCATCAGTACTTTCAAGGAGCTAAGCGCCTAATTCATTTCGCACTTCATTGGAGGGCCATAGGTATAAGAAGTCTACTGCGTGCTTAATGAGTATCAGGCAACGAGAGGACGAGACACTGAGATCCTACATATCCCATTTTAACAAGGAAGTGCTTTCAATTGATGAGGCCGAGAGGTTTCAATTGTATTTTGGTCATTTTAAAAGTTCTCGGGGTTGTTGTCGTTTTTTTGGGGGCGTTTTGATCATTTTCTTAGGCTTTGGGATATTTTGGACTTTTGCCGTGCATTTTAGTCATTTTAGCTGTTCTAAAGGGGTCATTTTAGAGGTTCTTGTGTATTTATCGGTTTTTGATATTTTAGTAATTCTTATGTGTAAAATAATTTTTTTTTGAAAAAAAAAACCCTAGAAATCTATATAATGGCCATTATACTCGCATAATACCCCCAAAACCACAAAATATCACACCAAAAAACCGCCCTGAAACCTCTTAATTGACCACGATAGCCTCAAACTCTAAAACAACTAAAATAACCTGAAAACCTCAAAAAGGATCAACATACCCCTGAAACGGCTAGAATGAGTTGGCAAATCTCGATATCTCGTAAATGACTAAAATGCCCCAAACATAAAGAATGATTAAAAAAAATACCTCTCGATATTGCTAAAATGAGCAAAATTCCCTAAAATCCTCTAGAATGAGCAAAATTACTCGAAACCGACCAAAAAGCTCCACAAAGTCCAAAGAATCGAGTATATTTTGGCTTAGTATGAGAGTATTTCTATCATTTACATAGTTTTCGAGAGTATTTTGCTTATTTTTGTGGTTTTACTGGCATTTTGGTCATTTTACAAGGCCTCGATGTTGTTGTTGTCATTTTGGGGGCGTTTTGTGCATTTTTTAGTGCTTCAGGGTGTTTTGGACATTCCTGGTGCGTTTTAGACATTTTGGTTGTTCTAATGATGTTATATTAGAGGTTTTGGTGTATTTACTGCTTTTTTTGATATTTTTGTAATTTTTACGAGTAAAATAATTTTTTTTTTGAAAACAAATACCATAGAAATCACTAGAATGTCAATTATACTCCCAAATCAGCAAAATACCCCAAAAACCACAAAATTTCCAAAACATAAACCCCCTAAAACCTCTTAATTCACAAAAATAGCCTTAAAAGCTCTAAGACGACTAAAATAACTCGAAAATCTCAAAAAAGACTGAAATACCCAAGAAATGGCAAGAATGAGTAGTATAATCTGGATACCTTGTAAATAATCCAAGGGCCCCAAATATCTAAAATGATTAAAAAAATACCCCTCGACATTTCTAAAATGAGAAAAATGCCCCAAAGTCTATAGAATGAGTTGTCAAATCTCAATATCTCATAAATGAGCAAAATACCCTAAAATCCTCTAGAATGAGCAAAATTACTTGAAACTGACCAAAAAGCCCCACAAAGTCCAAAGAATCGAGTATATTTTGGCTTAGTTTAAGGGTATTTTTGAAATTTTCAGAGTTTTCGAGAGTATTTGGCTTATTTTTGAGGTTTTACTAGTATTTTGGTCATTTTACAAGTTCTTGGTGTTGTAGTCGTTGTTTTGGGGGCGTCTTGATCATTTTTTAGGGTTTTTGGGTATTTTGGACATTCATGGTGCATTTTGGACATTCTTGGTGCATTTTAGACATTTTGGCAGTTCTAATGATTCCATTTTAGAGGTTTTGGTGTATTTACTGGTTTTTTTTTGATATTTTCGTAATTTTTACTTGTAAAATAAATTTTTTTTTGAGAAAAAAATACCTTAGAAATCACTAAAATGGCCATTATACTCCCAAATCAGCGAAATACCCTGAAAACCACAAAATTTCCAACACATAACCCCCCCTGAAACCTCTTAATTCTCAAAAATAGCCTTAAAAGCTCTAAGACGACTAAAATAACTCAAAAAACTCAAAAATGACCGAAATACCCCCGAAACGGCAAGAATGAGTTGTCAAATCTCGATACCTTGTAAATAATCAACATGCCCCAAATATTTAAAATGATTAAAAAAATACCCCTCGACATTTCTAAAATGAGCGAAATGCCCTAAAATCCTCTAGAGCAAAATGCCCCCAAAGTCTATAGAATCAAGTATATTTTGGTTTAGTTTAGGGGTATTTGGGTAATTTTCAGAGGATTCGAGAGTATTTTGGTCATTTTAAAAGTTCTCGAGGTTGTTGTCCTTTTTTTGGGGGCGTTTTGATCATTTTCTTAGGCTTTGGGATATTTTGGACTTTCACCGTGCATTTTAGTCATTTTGGCTGTTCTAAAGGGGTCATTTTAGAGGTTCTGGTGTATTTATCGGTTTTTGATATTTTAGTAATTCTTATGCGTAAAATAATTTTTTTTTGAAAAAAAACACCATAGAAATCTATATAATGGCCATTATACTCGCATAATACCCCCAAAACCACAAAATATCGCACCAAACCCCCCCCCCCCAAAAAAAAACCTCTTAATTGACCACGATAGCCTCAAACTCTAAAACGACTAAAATAACCCGAAAACCTCAAAAATGATTAAAATACCCCTGAAAAGGTTAGAATGAGTTGTCAAATCTCGATATCTCGTAAATGACTAAAATGCCCCAAACATAAAAAATGATTAAAAAAATACCCCTCGATATTGCTAAAATGAGCAAAATGCCCTATAATCCTCTAGAATGAGCAAAATTACTTGAAACCGACAAAAAAGCCCCACAAAGTCCAAAGAATCGAGTATATTTTGGCTTAGTTTCAACGTATTTTTGTCATTTTCAGATTTTTCAAGAGTATTTTGCTTATTTTTGTGGTTTTACTAGTATTTTGGTCAATTTACAAGTTCTCGGTGTTGTTGCCGTCATCGTTTTGTGGGCATTTTGTTCATTTTTTAGTGCTTCAGGGTGTTTTGGACATTCCTGGTGCATTTTAGACATTTTGACTGTTCTAATGATGTCGTATTCGAGGTTTTGGTGTATTTACTGCTTTTTTTGATATTTTCATAATTTTTACAGGTAAAATAATTTATTTTTCAAAAAAAAATTCCATAGAAATCACTAGAATGCCCATTATACTCCCAAATCAGCAAAATACCTTGAAAACCACAAATTTTCCAAAACATAAACCCCTGAAACCTCTTAATTCACGAAAATAACCTTAAAAGCTCTAAGACGACTAAAATAACTTGAAAATCTCAAAAATGACCAAAATACCCCAGAAATGGCAAGAATGAGTAGTATAATCTGGATACCTCGTAAATAATCAAAGTGCCCCAAATATCTAAAATGATTAAAAAAATACCCCTCGACATTTCTAAAATGAGAAAAATGCCCTAAAATCATCTGGAATAAGCGAAACAACTTGAAACCGAAAAAAATACCCTCAAAGTCTATAAAATCAAGTATATTTTGGTTTAGTTTAGGTGTATTTTGGTCATTTTCAGAGGATTCAAGAGTATTTTGCTTATTTTTGAGGTTTCAATTGTCTTTTGATCATTTTAAAAGTTCCTTGGGTTGTTGTCGTTTTTTTGGGGGCGTTTTGATCATTTTCTTAGGCTTTGGGATATTTTGGACTTTCTTCGTGCATTTTAGTCATTTTGGCAGTTCTAAAGGGGTCATTTTAGAGGTTCAGGTGTATTTATCGGTTATTGATATTTTAGTAATTCTTATGTGTAAAATAATTTTTTTTGAAAAGAAAAAAACACCATAGAAATCTATATAGTAGCCATTATACTCCAACAATACCCCAAAAACCACAAAATATCACACAAAAAACCCCCTCCGAAACCTCTTAATTGATCACAATTGCCTCAAACTCTAAAACAACTAAAATAACCCCAAAACCAATAAAATGACCAAAATACCCCTGAAACGGCTAGAATGAGTTGTCAAATCTTGATATCTTGTAAATGAACAAAATGCCCCAAACATAAAAAATGATTAAAAAAATACCCCTCGATTTTGCTAAAATGAGCAAAATGCCCTAAAATCCTCTAGAATGAGCAAAATTACATGAAACTGACCGAAAAGCCCCACAAAGTCCAAAGAATCGAGTATATTTTGGCTTAGTTTGAGGGTATTTTTGTCATTTTCAGAGTTTTCGAGAGTATTTTTCTTATTTTTGAGGTTTTACCAGTATTTTGGTCATTTTATAAGTTCTCGGTGTTTTTGTCGTTGTTTTGTGGTCGTTTTGGTCAATTTTTAGGGTTTCGAGGTATTTTGGACATTCATGGTGCATTTTAGACATTTTGGCCGTTCCAATGATGTCATTTTAGAGATTTTGGTGTATTTACTGGTTTTTTTTTTTTATATTTTAGTAATTTTTACGGGTAAAATAAATTTTTTTTTTTAAAAGATACCATAGAAATCACTAGAATGACCATTATACTCCAAAATCAGCAAAATACCCCGAAAACCAGAAAATTCCCAAAACATAAACCCCTTGAAACCTCCTAATTCACGAAAATTGCTTTAAAAGCTCTAAGACGACTAAAATAACTTGAAAAACTCAAAAATGACCGAAATACCCTTGAATTGGCAAGAATGAGTTGTCAAATCTCGATACCTTGTAAATAATCGAAGTGCCCTAAATATCGAAAATGATTAAAAAAAATACCCCTCGACATTTTTAAAATGAGCAAAATGCCCTAAAATCCTCTAGAATGAACAAAATAACTTGAAACCAACAAAAATACCCCCAAAGTCTGTAGAATCAAGTATATTTTGGTTTAATTTAGGGGTATTTTGGTCATTTCTAGAGGATTCGAGAGTATTTTTCTTATTTTTGAGGTTTCAATTGAATTTTGGTCATTTTAAAAGTTCTCGAGGTTGTTGTCGTTTTTTTGGGAGTGTTTCGATCATTTTGTTAGGCTTTGGGATATTTTGGACTTTTGCCACGCATTTTAGTCATTTTGGCAGTTCTGAAGTAGTCATTTGAGAGGTTCAGGTGTATTTATCGGTTTTTGATATTTTTGTTATTTTTTTGTGTAAAATAATTTTTTTTGAAATAAAAACACCCTAGAAAACTATATAATGGCCATTATACTCCCACAATACCCCCCAAACCACAAAATATCACACAAAAAAACCCCCAGAAACCTTTTAATTGACCACAATAGCCTTAAACTCTAAAACGACTAAAATAACCCGAAATCCTCTAAAATGACCAAAATACCCCTGAAACGGCTAGAATGAACTGTCAAATCTCGATATCTTGTAAATGACAAAAATGCCCCAAAAATAAAAGATGATTAAAAAAAAACCCCTCTATATGGCTAAAATGAGCAAAATGCCCAAAAATCATCTAGAATGAGCAATATTACTTCAAACCGACCAAAAAGCCCCACAAAGTCCAAAGTGTCGAGTATATTTTGGCTTAGTTTGAGGGTATTTTTGTCATGTTCAGAGTTTTCAAGAGTATTTTTCTTATTTTTGAGGTTTTACCGGTATTTTGGTCATTTTTCAAGTTCTCGGTGTTTTTGTCGTCGTTTTGTAGGCCTTTTGGTAATTTTTTAGGGTTTGGGGGTGTTTTGGACATTCATGGTGTATTTTAGACATTTTGGCTGTTCCAATGATGTCATTTTAGAGGTTTTGGTGTATTTACTGGGTTTTTTTAAAAATATTTTTTTATTATATATTTTAGTAATTTTTACGGGCAAAATAATTTTTTTTTTGAAAACAAATACCATAGAAATCACTAGAATGATGTCATTTTAGAGGTTTTGGTGTATATACAAGTTTTTTTGATATTTTCTTAATTTTTACTGGTAAAATAATTTTTTTTGACAAAAAAATACCCTAGAAATCACTAAAATGGCTATTATACTCTCAAATCAGCAAAATACCCCGAAAACCAAAAATTTCCAAAACATACACCCCCTGAAACCTCTTAATTCTCGAAAATAGCCTTAAAAGCTCTAAGACAACTAAAATAACTCGAAAAACTCAAAATTGACCGAAATACCCCCAAAACGGCAAGAATGAGTTGTCTAATCTCGATACTTCGTAAATAATCAAAGTGTCCCAAATATCTAAAATGATTAAAAAAATACCCCTCGACATTTCTAAAATGAGCAAAACAACTTGAAACCGACAAAAATACCTCCAAAGTCTATAGAATCAAGTATATTTTGGTTTAGTTTAGGGGTATTTTGGTCATTTCCAAAGGATTCGAGAGTATTTTGCTAATATTTGAGGTTTCAACTATATTTTGGTCATTTTAAAAGTTCTCGGGGTTGTTGTCGTTATTCTAGGGGCGTTTCGATCATTTTCTCAGGCTTTGGGATATTTTGAACTTTTGCTGTGCATTTTAGTCATTTTGGCAGTTCTAAAGGGGTCATTTTAGAGGTTCAGGTGTTTTTATCAGTTTTTGATATTTTAGTAATTCTTATGTGTAAAATAATTTTTTTTGAAAAAAAACACCTTTAAAATCTATATAATGGCCATTTTACTAACACAATACCCCCAAAACCCCAAATTATAGCACAAAACCCCCCCCCCCCCCCCCCCCCCCGAAACCTCTTAATTGACCATAGTAGTCTCAAACTCTAAAACGACTAAAATAACCCTGAAACAGCTAGAATGACCGGTTAAATCTCAATATCTCGTAAATGACCAAAATGCCCTAAACATAAAAAATGATTAAAAAAATACCCCTCGATATTGCTAAAATGAACAAAATGCCCTAAAATCCTCTAGAATGAGCAAAATTACTTGAAACCGACCAAAAAGACGCACAAAGTCCAAAGAATCGAGTATATTTTGGCTTAGTTTAAGGGTATTTTTGTCATTTTCTGAGTTTTTGAGAGTATTTTGCTTATTTTTGAGATTTTACTGGTATTTTGGTCATTTTTACATGTTCTCAGTGTTGTTGTCATCGTTATGGGGGTGTTTTGGTCATTTTTTAGGTCTTCAGTGTGTTTTGGACATTCCTGGCGCATTTTAGACATTTTGGCTGTTCTAATGATGTTATATTAGAGGTTTTGGTGTATTTATTGCTTTTTTTGATATTTTTGTAATTTTTATGGGTAAAATAATTTTATTTTGAAAACAAATAGCCTAGAAATTACTAGAATGATGATTATACTCCCAAATCAGCAAAATACCCAAAAAACCACAAAATTTCCAAAACATAAACCCCTTGAAACCTCTTGATTCACGAAAATAGCCTTAAAAGCTCTAAGACGACTAAAATAACTTGAAAAACTAAAAAATGACTGAACTACCCTTGAACTGGCAAGAATGATCTGTCAAATATCGATACCTCGCAAATAATCAGACTGTCCCAAATATCTAAAATGAATAAAAAAATACCCCTCGACATTTTTAAAATGAGCACAAAAACTTGAAACCGACAAAAATACCCCCAAATTCTATAGAATCAAGTATATTTGGTTTAGTTTAGGGGTATTTTGGTCATTTTTAAAGGATTCGAGAGTATTTTGCTTATATTTGAGGTTTCAATTGTATTTTGGTTAGTTTAAAAGTTCTCGGGGTTGTTGTCATTTTTTTGGAAGCGTTTCGATCATTTTCTTAGGCTTTGGGATATTTTGGACTTTCGCTGTGCATTTTAGTCATTTTGCCAGTTCTAAAGATGCCATTTTAGAGGTTCAGGTCTATTTATCAGTTTTTGATATTTTAGTGATTCTTATGTGTAAATTAAATTTTTTTGAAAGAAAAACACCCTTGAAATATATATAATGGCCATTATACTAACACAATACCCCCAAAACCCCAAATTATAGCGCAAAAAAACCCTCCTCTAACCTCTTAATCGATCACAGTAGCCTTAAATTCTAAAACGACTAAAATAACCAGAAATCCTAAAAAATGACAAAAATACCCGTGAAACGGCTAGAATGAGTGGTCAAATCACGATATCTCGTAAATGACCAAAATGCCCTAAACATAAAATATGATTAAAAAAATACCCCTCGATATTGCTAAAATGAGCAAAATGCCCTAAAATCCTCTAGAATGAGCAAAATTACTTGAAACCGACCAAAAAGCCCCACAAAGTCCAAAGAATCGAGTATATTTTGGCTTAATTTAAGGGTATTTTTGTCATTTTCTGAGTTTTCGAGAGTATTTTGCTTATTTTTGAGATTTTACTGGTGTTTTGGTCATTTTACAAGTTCTCAGTGTTGTTGTCAACGTTATGGGGGCGTTTTGGTCATTTTTTAGGTCTTCGATGTGTTTTGGACATTTCGGGTGCATTTTAGACATTTTGGCTGTTCTAATGATGTCATATTAGAGGTTTTGGTGTATTTATTGGTTTTTTTTTTTATATTTTCATAATTTTTACGGGTAAAATAAAGTTTTTTTGAAAACAAATATCATAGAAATCACTAGAATGACCATTATACTCCCAAATCAGCAAAATACCCTGAAAACCACAAAATTTCCAAAACAAAAACCCCCTAAGACCTTTTAATTCACGAAAATAGCCTTAAAAGCTCTAAGACGACTAAAATAACTCGAAAAACTCAAAAATGACCGAAATACCCCTGAAATGGCAAGAATGAGCTGTCAAATCTTGATATCTCGTAAATAATCAAAGTGTCCCAAAAATCCAAAATGATTATAAAAATACGCCTCGATATTTCTAAAATGAGCAAAACAACTTGAAACTGACAAAAATACCCCTAAAGTCTATAGAGTCAAGTATATTTTGGTTTAGTTTAGGGGTATTTTGGTCATTTCTAAAAGATTCGAGAGTATTTTGCTTATATTTGAGGTTTCAATTGTATTTTGGTCATTTTAAAAGTTCTTGGGGTTGTTGTCCTTTTTTTGGGAGCATTTCGATCATTTTCTTAGGCTTTGGGATATTTTCGACTTTCGCCCTGCACTTTAGTCATTTTGGCAATTCTAAAGGGGTCATTTTAGAGGTTCAGGTGTATTTATCAGTTTTTGATATTTTAGTAATTCTTATGTGTAAAATAATTTTTTTTGAAAAAAAAAACCCTTGAAATTTTATATAATGGCCATTATACTAACACAATACCCGCAAAACCCCAAATTATAGCACAAACCCCAACCCCCCCGCCACCCCCCCCCCCCTCGGAAACCTCTTAATTAACCACAGTAGCCTCAATCTCTAAAACGACTAAAATAGCCAGAAATCCTCAAAAATGAAAAAAATACCCCTTAAACGGCTTGAATGAGCTGTCAAATCTCGATATCTCGTAAATGACTAAAATGCCCCAAATATAAAAAATGATTAAAAAAATACCCCTTGATATTGCTAAAATGAGCAAAATGCCCTAATATCCTCTAGAATGAGCAAAATTACTTGAAACCGACAAAAAAGCCCCACAAAGTCCAAAGAATCGAGTATATTTTGGCTTAGTTTAAGGGTACTTTTGTCATTTTCTGAGTTTTCAAGTGCATTTTCCTTATTTTTAAGGTTTTACTGGTATTTTGGTCATTTTACAAGATCTTGGTGTTGTTGTCGTCGTTTTGGTCATTTTTTAGGTCTTTAGTGTGTTTTGGGCATTCCGGGTGCATTTTAGTCATTTTGGCTGTTCTAATGATGTGATATTAGAGGTTTTGGTGTATTTACTAGTTTTTTTGATATTTTCGTAATTTTTACGGGTAAAATAAAATTTTTTTTCAAAAAAAAAATACCATAGAAATCACTAGAATGACAATTTTACTCCCAAATTAGCAAAATACCCCGAAAACCACAAAATTTCCAAAACATAAACCCCCTGAAAGCTCTTAATTCACGAAAATAGCCTTAAAAGCTCTAAGACAACTAAAATAACTCGAAAAACTCAAAAATGCCCGAAACACCCCTAAAATGGCAAGAATGAGCTGTCAAATCTCGATACCTCGTAAATAATCAAATTGTCCCAAATATCCAAAATGATTAAAAAAATACGCCTCGACATTTCTAAAATGAGCAAAACAACTTGAAACGACAAAAAAGCCCCATAAAGTCCAAAGAATTGAGTATATTTTGGCTTCGTTTAAGGGTATTTTTGACATTTTCAGAGTTTTCGAGAGTATTTTACTTATTTTTGAGGTTTTACTGGTATTTTGGTCATTTTACAAGTTCTCGGCGTTGTCGTCGTTTTGGGGGCCTTTTGGTCATTTTTTAGGGCTTCAGGGTGTTTTGGACATTTTTGGTGCATTTTAGACATTTTGGCTGTTCTAATGATGTCATATTAGAGGTTTTGGTGTATTTACTGGTTTTTTTGATATTTTCGTAATTTTTGCCGGTAAAATAATTTTTTTTTGAAAAAAAATGCCACAGAAATCACTAGAATGTCCATTTCACTCCCAAATCAGTAAAATACCTTGAAAACCACCAAATTTCCAAAACATAAACCCCTTGAAACCTCTTAATTCATGAAAATAGCCTTAAAAGCTCTAAGAGGAAAAAAATAACTCGAAAAACTAAAAAATGATAGAAATACCCTCGAAATGACAAGAATGAGTTGTCAAATCTCGATACCTCGTAAATAATCAAAGTGCCCCAAATATCTAAAATAATTAAAAAATTACCCCTCGGCATTTCTAAAATGAGCAAAATGCCCTAAAATGCTCTAGAGAAAAATGCCCGCAAATTCTATAGAATCAAGAATACTTTGGTTTAGTTTAGGGGTATTTTGGTAATTTTCAGAGGATTCGAGAGTATTTTGCTTATATTTGAGGTTTCAATTGTATTTTGGTCATTTTAAAAGTTCTCGAGGTTGTTGTCCATTTTTTGGTGTCATTTTGATCATTTTCTTAAGCTTTGGGATATTTTGGATTTTCGCAGTGCATTTTACTCATTTTGGCATTTTTAAAGGGGTCATTTTAGAGGTTCTAGTGTATTTATCAGTTTTTGATAGTTTAGTAATTCTTAGGTGTAAAATAATTAAAAAAAAAAAAAAACACCCTAGAAATCTATATAATGGCCATTATACTCCCACAATACCCCCAAAACCATAAATTATTGCACAAAAAAAAAACCCCGAATCCTCTTAATTGACCATTATAGCCTCAAACTCTAAAATGACTAAAATAACCCAAAAACCTCTAAACTGACCAAAATACCCCTGAAACGGCTAGAATGAGCTGTCAAATCTCGATATCTCGTAAATGCCCCAAACATAAAAAATGATTAAAAAAATATCCCTCGATATTGCTAAAATGAGCAAAATGCCCTAAACTCCTTTAGAATGAGCAAAATTACTTGAAACCGACCAAAAAGCCCCACAAAGTCCAAAGAATCGAGGATATTTTGGCTTAGTTTAAGGGTATTTTTGTCATTTTCAGAGTTTTCGAGAGTATTTATCTTATTTTTGAGGTTTTATTGGTATTTTGGTCATTTTACAAGTTGTCGGTGTTGTTGTCGTCGTTTTTGGGGCATTTTGGTCATTTTTTAGGTCTTCAGGGTGTTTTGGACATTCTTGGTGCATTTTAGACATTTTGGCTATTCTAATGATGTCATATTAGAGGTTTTGGTGTATTTACTGGGTTTTTTGATATTTTCGTAATTTTTACGTGCAAATTAATGTTTTTTTGAAAGCAAATACCATAGAAATCACTAGAATGACCATTATACTCCTAAATCAGCAAAATACCCCGAAAACCACAAAATTTCCAAAACAAAAACCCTTGAAACCTCTTAATTCACGAAAATAGCCTTAAAAGCTCTAAGACGACTAAAATGACTCGAAAAACTCAAAAATGACCGAAATACCCCTGAAATGGCAAGAATGAGATGTCAAATCTCAATATCTCGTAAATAATCAAAGTGTCCCAAATATCCAAAATGATTAAAAAAAATTTGCCTCAACATTTCCAAAATGAGCAAAACAACTTGAAATCGACAAAAATACCCCCAAAGTCTATAGAATCAAGTATATTTCGGTTTAGTTTAGGGGTATTTTTGGTCATTTCCATAGGATTCGAGAGTATTTTGCTTATATTTGAGGTTTCAATTGTATTTTGGTCATTTTAAAAGTTCTTGAGGTTGTTGTCGTTTTTTTGGGAGCATTTCGATCATTTTCTTAGGCTTTGGGATATTTTGGACTTTCGCTATGCATTTTAGTCATTTTGGCAGTTTTGAGGGGGTCATTTGAGAGGTTTTAGTATATTTTTCGGTTTTTCATATTTTGGTAATTCTTATGTGTAAAATAATTTTTTTTGAAAAAAAAAACGCTAGAAATCTCTATAATGGCTATTATACTCCCATAATACCCCAAAAACCACAAAATATCCCACAAAAAACCTCCCTCGAAACCACTTAATTGACCAAAATAGTCTCAAACTCTATAACGACTAAAAGAACCCGAGAACCTCAAAAATAACCAAAATACCCTAAACAATGAGCTATCAAATCTCGATATCTCATAAATGATCAAAATGACCCAAACATCTAAAATGAGTAAAAATATTCTCCTCGATATTGCTAAAATGCGCAAAATGCCCTTAAATCCTCTAGGTGGAGAAAAATAACTTGAAATCGACCAAAAAGCCACACAAAGTCCAAATAATTGAGTATATTTTGGCTTAGTTTAAGGGTATTTTGGTCATTTTTAGAGTTATCGAGAGTATTTTGCTTATTTTTGAGGTGTCACTGGTGTTTTGGTCATTTTAAAAGTTCTCGGGGTTGTTGTTGTCGTTTTGGGGGTGTTTTGGTCATTTTTTTAGGGTTTTGGGATATTTTGGATATCTGTGGTGCATTTTAGACATTTTGGCAGTTCTAATGATGTCATTTTAGAGGTTATGGTGTATTGTTTGGTTTTTTGATATTTTCGTAATTTTTACGGGTAATATATATATATATATATATATATATATATATATATATTTATTTATTTTTTTACAAAAAAATACATAGAAATCACAAGAATGGCCATTATACTCCCAAATAACAAAAATACCCCGAAAACCAAAAAATTTCCAAAACATAAACCCCCTGAAACCTCTTAATTCACGAAAATAGCCTTAAAAGCTCTAACACGACTAAAATAACTCGAAAAACTAAAAAATGACAGAAATACCTTCGAAACGGCAAGAATGAGTTGTCAAATCTCGATACCTTGTAAATAATCAAAGTGCCCCAAATATCTAAAATAATTAAAAAATTACCCCTCAACATTTCTAAAATGAGCAAAATGCCCTAAAATCCTCTAGAGCAAAATGCCCCCAAAGTCTATAGAATCAAGAATACTTTGGTTTAGGGGTATTTTGGTAATTTTCAGAGGATTTGAGAGTATTTTGCTTATATTTGAGGTTTCAATTGTATTTTGGTCATTTTAAAAGTTCTCGGGGTTGTTGTCCATTTTTTGGTGTCGTTTTGATCATTTTCTTAAGCTTTGGGATATTTTGGACTTTTGCCGTGCATTTTACACATTTTGGCATTTCTAAAAGGGTCATTTTAGAGGTTCTAGTGTATTTATCGGTTTTTGATAGTTTAGTAATTCTTATGTGTAAAACAATTTAAAAAAAAAAAAAACACCCTAGAAATCTATATAATGGCCATTATACTCCCACAATACCCCCAAAACCACAAATTATCGCACAAAAAAACAACCCCGAATCCTCTTAATTGACCACTATAGCCTCAAACTCTAAAACGACTAAAATAACCCGAAAACCTCTAAACTGACCAAAATACTCCTGAAACGGCTAGAATGAGCTGTCAAATCTCGATATCTCGTAAATGCCCCAAACATAAAAAACGATTAAAAAAATACCCCTCGATATTGCTAAAACAAGCAAAATGCCATAAACTCCTCTAGAATGAGCAAAATTACTTGAAACCAACCAAAAAGCCCCACAAAGTCCAAAGAATTGAGCATATTTTGGCTTAGTTTAAGGGTATTTTTGTCATTTTCAAAGTTTTCGAGAGTATTTTGCTTATTTTTGAGGTTTTACTGGTATTATGGTCATTTTACAAGTTCTCGGTGTTGTTGTCGTTGTTTTTGGGGCGTTTTGGTCATTTTTTAGGTCTTCTGGGTGTTTTGGACATTCCTGGAGCATTTTAGACATTTGGGCTATTCTAATGACGTCATATTAGAGGTTTTGGTGTATTTACTGGTTTTTTTGATATTTTCGTAATTTTTACATGCAAATTTATGTTTTTTTGAAAGCAAATACCATAGAAATCACTAGAATGACCATTATACTCCCAAATCAGCAAAATACCTCGAAAACCACAAAATTTCCAAAACAAAAACCCTTGAAATCTCTTAATTCACGAAAATAGCCTTAAAAGCTCTAAGAGGACTAAAATAACTCGAAAAACTCAAAAATGACCGAAATACCCCTGAAATGGCAAGAATGAGCTGTCAAATCTCGATATCTCGTAAATAATCAAAGTGTCCCAAATATCCAAAATGATTAAAAAAATATGCCTCGACATTTCTAAAATGAGTAAAAAACTTGAAACTGACAAAAATAGCCCCAAAGTCTATAGAATCAAGTATATTTCGGTTTAGTTTAGGGTTATTTTGGTCATTTCTAAAGGATTTGAGAGTATTTTGCTTATATTTGAGGTTTCAATTGTATTTTGGTCATTTTAAAAGTTCTCGGGGTTGTTGTCGTTTTTTTGGGAGCATTTCGATCATTTTCTTAGGCTTTGGGATATTTTGGACTTTCACCATGCATTTTAGTCATTTTGGCAGTTCTGAGGGGGTCATTTGAGAGATTTTAGTATATTTGTCGGTTTTTGATATTTTGGTAATTCTTATGTGTAAAATAATTTTTTTTTTGAAAAAAACACCCTAGAAATCTCTATAATGGCCATTATACTCCCACAATACCCCTAAAACCACAAAATATCCCACAAAAAACCCCCCTCGAAACCACTTAATTGACCAAAATAGTCTCAAACTCTATAACGACTAAAAGAACCCGAGAACCTCAAAAATGACCAAAATACCCCTAAAACGGCTAGAATGAGCTGTCAAATCTCGATATCTCATAAATGATCAAAATGACCCAAACATCTAAAATGAGTAAAAATATTCTCTTCGATATTGCTAAAATGAGCAGAATGCCCTTAAATCCTCTAGGAGGAGAAAAATAACTTGAAACCGACCAAAAAGCCACACAAAGTCCAAATAATCGAGTATATTTTGGCTTAGTTTAAGGGTATTTTGATCATTTTTAGATTTTTCGAGAGTGTTAGGACATATGTGTTTCTCATGTTATATAACATATGTCATGATTTTATGTAATTGGCTTATCCTTTGACAAAACGTACTTTACTTGTATTTGGGTATACTTAGGATGTGTTTAATTACTTCAAGAAACCACATTTCAAGATCTAGTGTGGAAGCCTTCAAGTCTGTTCAAGAAATCAAGCAAGGAGTGCAAATTCATTAAAGCTCGACAGCTGGTCGATACCTGCTCGACACCTCCTATCTGTCGAGATTTAAGAATTTCAGATTTCAACTCTGATTTTCTTGAGATCCGTGAATTTGTCTATGAGCCTTCTTTTCTCCTAACCCTAGACATATAAAAGGATTTTTTTAAGAGCCATCAAATTGTACACAAGTTGCACAAGCATTGAGCAAACTCTATTCAAGAAAATTGTGACTGGAGACAAAGTTCTTGACCTAGTTCATCTCTTTCTTGTAGAAGTTGCTGTGTATTTGTACCATAGGGTTTTGTGACCAAGTATCTTCCTGATCTTCATCATGTGGATGAACTGAAGAACTTTGCAGCCAACAATCTTTTCAGATTGGTGTTTTTGAAGTTGCATACTGGGATCCGCACAACCGTTAGTCACGTACTTGGGAGTCGTGCATCAGAAAGTGAAACTGTCACTACAGAACAAGTCTAATTGGGTATTGGGGTAAGGGTTCAACTGTAGGTTGGTAAGGTACTTGGGATTCCTTGCTTGTAACCGCCTGTTGTGATAATAGTGGAGTTTCAGGAATGGTGACTTGAAAATCACCCTGTGGGATTTTTGCCGTTAGGTTTTTCCCCATTCGTAAACAAATCACCGTGTCATTTATTTTCCATTGCAATTTTAGTTTATTGGTGATTTGTTTATGCTACCACGCTTTTGCATGATAAATTGATTAATTAATAACTTAACTAATTAATTAATTAATTCTTACCACAAGGGGTCATTCAGTTTATGGCCTATCAAGAGGTATCAGAGCGGGTACACTTTGATTAGGGTTTAATCTTTGCTGTATTGATCCATTGACCCCTGTTGTCATGGCTGTAACCGGATTGAAGAGATCTTTGCTTTCAAATACATCTTGTTTTTCTAATCTCTATTTGTCTGAGTGTTTCAGAAAATACAAGTTTAAAAGTTATTTGAATTCTCTTCTAATGACCATTGGAAAAGATCTCAGTTTGACTCAGAAGAAACTAGACTATCTCAAAATGAAGATGTGCAAAGGAGTTTGTCTGAGAAGAGTGAAAGTTAAAGGCTTAGCTCATATAAGGCAGTTGAGGGAAAGTACCATTCCCATTGATTTGTCATCCAAGCACGAAGTGTGTTTTATGATGAAGTCTGCATTTAAAGTGATGAACATGTGTTTGTGGTACTTGGATAGTGGCTGCTCTAGACACATGACTGGAGACCGATCTCTCTTTAAGGTTTTTGAGTCTAAAAAGGGTGGCAATGTCACTTTTGGCGATGAAAGAAAATCACAGATTAAAGGAAAGGGAATCATCTCTCTATTGGGACTACCGGACATTGCAAACGTTCTATATGTAGAAGGTCTAAGGGTGAACCTGCTGAGTATAAGTCAGATATGCGATCAAGACTTCATGGTGCTGTTCTCCAAGGGAAAGTGTCTTGTCATGAATGAGTCTGGAAAGAAACTCATAAGTGGTGTTCGCACTCTTGACAATTGTTATGGACTGGTTCTTGATGCTGGTATTGTGTGTAATAGCATTCGTTTTGTCAAATGAAGATCTATGGCATCAATGGATGGGACATGCTAGCTACAAACATTTTTCTATTGTATCTAAGCATGAGTCAGTGTTGGGGACACCAAAGCTTAGTAGAATGAGCAATGTGGTATGTGGACCATGCCAGCTAGGAAAGCAGACAAAAGCTAAGCATCCTAGCACTCAGACATCAGCTACATCTAGACCATTGGAGATTCTGCACTTGGATCTTATGGGTCCAACCAGAACCGAGTCTCTTGGTGGTAAGAGATACATCATGGTTGTAGTAGATGACTTTACTAGGTACACTTGGATCATTCTTCTACGATCCAAATCTGATACTCCTGAGCACATTGAAACTTTATGTATAAGACTGCAGAATGAAAAGAGCTTGAAAATTGATCGAATTCAAAGTGATCATGGTAAAGAATTCGAGAACTCATATATGGAGTCATTTTGTACAAGATTAGACATCTCTCAAGAATTCTCTGCTCCTATTACTCCTCAACAAAATGGTGTAGTAGAAAGAAAGAACAGGGTGATTCAGGAGATGGCTAGAGCCATGTTATATAATAAGAATATGGCTAGAAACTTATGGGGAGAAGCTGTTGACACTGCATGTCATACGGTTAACAGAGTGTATTTTAGACCAGGTACCAAGAAGACTCCATATGAGCTATGAAAAGGTAGGAAGCCTAATGTGAAGTACTTCAGAATCTTTGGAAGCACCTGTTTCATCCTAAAGGATAGGGAGAATGTGGGAAAGTTTGACTCTCGAAGTGATGAAGGAATATTTCTGGGTTATTCCTTCACAAGTAAGGCTTATCGAGTATACAACAAAAGAACCATGAAGGTAATGGAGACAGTGAATGTTGTTATTGATGAGTCTTCAGACTCCAGTTCTAAAAAAGGTATTGAGGAACTAACTAGAGAAATTATTCCTTCTGAACCTAAAGTAGTTTAAGAAGTTGTTGAACAAGAACTTGCATCTCCTAGTACTCCAGGTACTCTTAGTGTTGTGAAAGACTCTGCAGATATAACCACTTCACCAGATTCTGAATCCCATTAGGAGAAAGGACCTTCCTCCAGAATTAAGCAAAATCATCCTCCAGAAGATATTGTGGGAAACATGAATGAACTCACTTTAAGGAAATGTACAGTTAATAAATGTGTTGCTAACTTTGTGTCGTATTCTTGTTATCTGTCACAGGTTGAACCGACTAAAGTTGAAGAAGCTTTGGATTGCATTCATATCTGTGTTTTTCTTCTCTTGAAAAACTGTTTTGAAAAGCTGGCTCAACACCTCCTCAATACCTTGCTATCTGTTGAGCTTCTCAAGTTTTTTTTCTTAACGCAATCTCGACACCTCCTTGATACTTGGTGGATCGATCGAAAGCTCCTGCCTCCTCGATAGCTTCTCGACACCTGGTGGATTGATCGAGCTTCTGTTCTTGATTCTGATGTGTTGTTCCTCAATACCTTCTCGACACCTCAGCTGTCGACGAGCATTTTCTTGACACCTCCTTGATAGATCCCTTGATACCTCTCGATAACTGCGATATGGAAATCATTTTTCTTCGATCTCTCTCTCGAGACTTCTCTATTTCTCTCCCAAAACACTCTCATCTCACTCCAAAATTGTTCCTCAAGGATTCTTCAAGCTTTTTCAAGTTTCTCTTTACTTGGTAAGCTTCTAATCCTTTCTCATTCATGCATTTCATGTTTTGAAACCTAGGTTTTGGGGTTTTTTTGAAAAATTTTGGGGTTTTTCAAAATTGATTAGTTTTCATTGAAATTTTGGGATGGGTTTTCTCTTAAATGTGTTTAAAACCTCATACATTGCATCACATTAGCATTATAATGATATTGTCATGCATTTAGATGTGTGCTATATGTTTATGTGCTGATAGGTTTGGATTGGGTTGAGCCCATGATGCATTTTCTTTTGCATGTCACATGTTCATGCATTTCCCATGCATACGTACTTCTTTTCAATATACTTGATATATTTGAAATTTCTTGGACTTTTTTTATTGTCATTCTTTCTCTCCCTCTCTGTTAGTTTATGTTAGTCGTGTCTATGGCACCTAAGCGTAAATACACTCCAGCCCGGATCCCTCTTCGTTCCGGTGCTTCTTCATCTACTGATCCTTTTCCTTCTACTGTCCAGTTCTTTGATGATGATGCCTTTAAGGCATTTTCGGAGAACTTCTATAGACGAGGCATTCATTCGGAATGCCAAGTCATTTTGTCGGACTTTGCCGACACTGACCTTCCCTCTGTCATTCATAGTAGGAGATGGGAGTCACTGTGTGACGTCCTGGTCACATGTCCTCTCGTGCTTATCCAGGAGTTTTATTCCAACATGCACGGGATAGATCGTTCAGTACCTCTCTTTTTCACTCGCGTTCGAGGTACGTGCATTCCTGTCACACTGCAGCTGGTTGCGGATGTGCTTCGTGTCCCTAGGATAGAGTTTCCTGACTATCCTAGTTGTGAGCGTCTGAGGACAGTGTCTAGGGATGAGCTCATGTCTTCTTTTTGTGAGCGCCCTACTGCTTGTGGTGAGCGTCTTTTTACTCAATGTCGACCTTTTGCTAAAGGTCCTAGATTCATGAATATGGTGATGACTTTTGTTTTGCATCCTCTTTCTCACTATAACTCCATCACAAAACCTCGTGCTCGATTTTTGCTATCTCTTCTTAAGCATCTCACTATAGATTTTCCCTTTCACTTCATTCTGTCTATTATAGATGTTCATTTGGATTCGGTGTCCCGTGATAAGCTCATCTTTCCTTCGATTATCACAAGGATTATACGCCATTTTTCTATTCCTTTTCCCTCTTCTGACCACTTTACCAACATGTGTGCCATAGATTATGCTACCGTTAAACGTAGCGAGGCCCAGTTTCGGTAGTGGCAGACGGATTCAGCAGCACCTCCTCTCGTTCTGCACCATCCCTGTCTACTCCGTCTGCATCCACTCCTTCATCTTCCAGTTATGTGTCTTTTAGGAGACGTCATGGCACAGCTGCAGCGCATGGATGCTCTCCTGGATACATTCTCTACAGAGTTGTATCAGGTGAATGTTCGTGTCGATCGTATTGCATGACAGCAGGCGACTATGGGCGTCTTTGCACCTGACCTACTCCTTCATGATGATGATGATGATGGTGATGACGATGTCGCTTCAGATGATGATGGAGATGCTAGCTCTACCGATGAGATGTCTACTTGACACTCTACCCTTTGTCACTCGTGACAAAAAAGGGGAGTAGTCTTGGATATGAGAGTAGTCACTCTTAGGGGGAGAGTTAGTTTGGGTTCATTGTGTTAGGGGGAGTTGTTATTTTCTTTGTAGTGAGGATATTATGTATATTTTCTTTTCCTTCTTTCTTAGATACATTGTTCTTGTACATGAGGTCTTGTGACCATTTATAGACATACATTGTACTTATTTTCTCTTATATATTGTTGATGTATGTTTTTTCTTTCACTTACTTTTTCATGTGTTGTTTCTTTTCTCTCTTTATACACATGCTTCTTATTATTTGTATGCAATCTATTATTTCTATTTCACACAAAGATGCCTTGATGAGTTTTGTTTAAAGTGTTTTAGAAATACAGGTTGTCAAAGTCTACTTACCATAAACTCTTTTCTTGCAAAATTTTTCAAGAGTTTGTGTTAGGATAGATTTTATTGTATTTAACAAGTGAATATGAGTTAAGTGATTTATGACTTCTCTCATATGTTCATTTGTTTGTTGTGGTTTTGTGACAGATTGCCAAAGGGGAGATTGTTAGGACATATGTGTTTCTCATGTTATAGAACATATGTCATGATTTTATGTAATTGGCTTATCCTTTGACAAAACGTACTTTACTTGTATTTGGGTAGACTTAGGATGTGTTTAACTACTTCAAGAAACCACGTTTCAAGATCTAGTGTGGAAGCCTTCAAGTCTATTCAAGAAATCAAGCAAGAAGTGCAAATTCATTAAAGCTTGACAGCTGGTCGATACCTGCTCGACACCTCCTATCTGTCGAGATTTAAGAATTTCAGATTTGAACTTTGATTTTCTTAGGATCAGTGAATTTTTCTATGGGCCTTCTTTTCTCCTAACTCTAGACATATAAAAGGATAGTTTTAAGAGCCGTCAAACTGTACACAAGTTGCACAAGCATTGAGCAAACTCTGTTCAAGCAAATTGTGATCGGAGACAAAGTTCTTGACCTAGTTCATCTCTTTCTTGGAGAAGCTGCTGTGTATTTGCACTATAGGGTTTTGTGACCAAGCATCTACCTGATCTTCATCGTGTGGATGAATTGAAGAAATTTACAGCCAACAATCTTTTCAGATTGGTATTTTTGAAGTCGCGTAATGGGATCCGCGCAACCGTTAGTCACGTACTTGGGAGCCGTGCATGATGCGCGACACACTTATACTATTTAATTATTGTAATTTATTATTTTTGGTATTTTTATGTAAAAAAACGTTATTTTAGGTTTAGGTTATTTATTTCCTTGTTTGTAGGTGCATTTAATGCTTTTTAGGTCAAATTCGATTCCTGATATGATTAGGTATCAATTAAGAGTTCTTTTAGAATATATTTTCTTGTATGTCAAGTTTTAAGGAGCCCTTAAATAGGCCCCTAAGTCTGTAAACGTTTTTAAGAAATTATTGAATAAAAAATCAGAAAAGGTAAGGCTTTGCTCTTCTTTTGGTTCTTTAAGAACTATGAACTTATCAGGGATTCTTCCTTGTGGCGTGCAAACTTTATACCTCTGGTTCATGATTCAATTGTAATCATTGGGTCAAGGTCTGTTTATACCTTTGGTTCGTGATTCAATTATAATCATTGGGTCAAGGTCTGTTTATACATTTGGTTCGCGTTTCATTTATAAGAGTTAGGTCAGGGTTCTATCAAAAATCTGAATTTTAGCTTTCTTAGGCAAATATTCCAATATTTTTGTTGGGTCTCAAAGCGTGTCGATTGGGGTTCGCAACATATTCCAATATTTTTGTTGGGTCTCAAAGCGTGTCTATTGAGGTTCGCATCATTTGGTATCAGAGCACAGATTCTAAAATCAGTTTTCTATCCTTTTTATCTTTTGTTTCCTGTTATCATAAAAAAAAAAAAAGGTGAAAAAAAACGTAAAAAAGAAAAGTGAAAAAAAAGAAAAGAAGAGATGGTAATTATTGAAAACATTGTGGAAGATTCAATTGAGGTCAAATATGAGGATAAGTCCACAACTCACAATCCTCAAGTCTCAGTTGATTTGTTGAAGATGACTATACAATATGTTGATTTTCTTGGAGTAGAAAATTTTAATTTTATTATCAACCCTATGTTGATTGATGTTGCAAATAAATTGAAAGTAGATAAGAAAATATTTTACGCTACATTTTATGAATGATTCAAGTTTCAGAATCGGATCAAGTTATTAAAGCATTCGAAGTATTTGTTTATTTGGAGCAGAAGATTTCAGATTTCGAAGATGAACTCGAGGACGAGTTTGTTTCAAGAGGAGGGCTCTGATGTGCGACACAATTTACTATTTAATTATTGTAATTTATTTTTTTTGGTATTTTTATGTAAAAAACGTTATTTTAGGTTTAGGTTATTTATTTCCTTGTTTGTAGGTGCATTTAATACTTTTTAGGTCAAATTTAATTCTTGATATGGTTAGGTATCAATTAGGAGTTATTTTAGAATATATTTTCTTGTATGTTAAGTTTTATGGAGCCCTTAAATAGGTCCCTAATTCTGTAAACGTTTTTAAGAAATTATTGAATAAAAAATCAGAAAAGGTGAGGCTTAGCTCTTCTTTTGGTTCTTCAAGAACTGTGAACTTATCAGGGATTCTTCCTTGTGGCGTTCAAACTTTATACCTCTGGTTCATGATTCAATTGTAATCATTGGGTCAAGGTCTGTTTATACCTTTGGTTCGTGATTCAATTATAATCATTGAGTCAAGGTCTGTTTATACCTTTGGTTCGTGTTTCATTTATAAATGTTAGGTCAGGGTTCTATCAAAAATATGAATTTTAGCTTTCTTGGGCAAATATTCCAATATTTTTGTAGGGTCTCAAAGCGTGTCGATTGGGGTTTGCAACATATTCCAATATTTTTGTTCGGTCTCAAAGCGTGTCTATTGAGGTTCGCATCATTTGGTATTAGAGCACAGATTCTAAAATCAGTTTTCTATCCTTTTTATCTTTTGTTTCCTGTTATCATAAAAAAAAAAAAAAAAAGGTGAAAAAAAAACGTAAAAAAGAAAAGTGAAAAAAAAGAAAAGAAGAGATGGTAATTATTGAAAACATTGTGGAAGATTCAATTGAGGTCAAATATGAGGATAAGTCCACAACTCACAATCCTCAAGTCTCAGTTGATTTGTTGAAGATGACTATACAATATGTTGATTTTCTTGGAGTAGAAAATTTTAATTTTATTATCAACCCTGTGTTGATTGATGTTGCAAATAAATTGAAAGTAGATGAGAAAATATTTTACGCTACATTTTATGAATGATTCAAGTTTCAGAATCGGATCAAGTTATTAAAGCATTCGAAGTATTTGTTTATTTGGAGCAGAAGATTTCAGATTTCGAAGATGAACTCGAGGACGAGTTTGTTTCAAGAGGAGGGGTCTGATGTGCGACACAATTTACTATTTAATTATTGTAATTTATTTTTTTTGGTATTTTTATGTAAAAAACGTTATTTTAGGTTTAGGTTATTTATTTCCTTGTTTGTAGGTGCATTTAATACTTTTTAGGTCAAATTTAATTCTTGATATGGTTAGGTATCAATTAGGAGTTATTTTAGCATATATTTTCTTGTATGTTAAGTTTTATGGAGCCCTTAAATAGGTCCCTAATTCTGTAAACGTTTTTAAGAAATTATTGAATAAAAAATCAGAAAAGGTGAGGCTTAGCTCTTCTTTTGGTTCTTCAAGAACTGTGAACTTATCAGGGATTCTTCCTTGTGGCGTTCAAACTTTATACCTCTGGTTCATGATTCAATTGTAATCATTGGGTCAAGGTCTGTTTATACCTTTGGTTCGTGATTCAATTATAATCATTGAGTCAAGGTCTGTTTATACCTTTGGTTCGTGTTTCATTTATAAATGTTAGGTCAGGGTTCTATCAAAAATATGAATTTTAGCTTTCTTGGGCAAATATTCCAATATTTTTGTAGGGTCTCAAAGCGTGTCGATTGGGGTTTGCAACATATTCCAATATTTTTGTTCGGTCTCAAAGCGTGTCTATTGAGGTTCGCATCATTTGGTATTAGAGCACAGATTCTAAAATCAGTTTTCTATCCTTTTTATCTTTTGTTTCCTGTTATCATAAAAAAAAAAAAAAAAGGTGAAAAAAAAACGTAAAAAAGAAAAGTGAAAAAAAAGAAAAGAAGAGATGGTAATTATTGAAAACATTGTGGAAGATTCAATTGAGGTCAAATATGAGGATAAGTCCACAACTCACAATCCTCAAGTCTCAGTTGATTTGTTGAAGATGACTATACAATATGTTGATTTTCTTGGAGTAGAAAATTTTAATTTTATTATCAACCCTGTGTTGATTGATGTTGCAAATAAATTGAAAGTAGATGAGAAAATATTTTACGCTACATTTTATGAATGATTCAAGTTTCAGAATCGGATCAAGTTATTAAAGCATTCGAAGTATTTGTTTATTTGGAGCAGAAGATTTCAGATTTCGAAGATGAACTCGAGGACGAGTTTGTTTCAAGAGGAGGGGTCTGATGTGCGACACAATTTACTATTTAATTATTGTAATTTATTTTTTTTGGTATTTTTATGTAAAAAACGTTATTTTAGGTTTAGGTTATTTATTTCCTTGTTTGTAGGTGCATTTAATACTTTTTAGGTCAAATTTAATTCTTGATATGGTTAGGTATCAATTAGGAGTTATTTTAGCATATATTTTCTTGTATGTTAAGTTTTATGGAGCCCTTAAATAGGTCCCTAATTCTGTAAACGTTTTTAAGAAATTATTGAATAAAAAATCAGAAAAGGTGAGGCTTAGCTCTTCTTTTGGTTCTTCAAGAACTGTGAACTTATCAGGGATTCTTCCTTGTGGCGTTCAAACTTTATACCTCTGGTTCAGGATTCAATTGTAATCATTGGGTCAAGGTCTGTTTATACCTTTGGTTCGTGATTCAATTATAATCATTGAGTCAAGGTCTGTTTATACCTTTGGTTCGTGTTTCATTTATAAATGTTAGGTCAGGGTTCTATCAAAAATATGAATTTTAGCTTTCTTGGGCAAATATTCCAATATTTTTGTTGGGTCTCAATGCGTGTCGATTGGGGTTTGCAACATATTCCAATATTTTTGTTCGGTCTCAAAGCGTGTCTATTGAGGTTCGCATCATTTGGTATTAGAGCACAGATTCTAAAATCAGTTTTCTATCCTTTTTATCTTTTGTTTCCTGTTATCATAAAAAAAAAAAAGTGAAAAAAAACGTAAAAAAGAAAAGTGAAAAAAAAGAAAAGAAGAGATGGTAATTATTGAAAACATTGTGGAAGATTCAATTGAGGTCAAATATGAGGATAAGTCCACAACTCACAATCCTCAAGTCTCAGTTGATTTGTTGAAGATGACTATACAATATGTTGATT
The DNA here is from genome assembly GCA_029955455.1 of Quercus agrifolia. Lineage (NCBI taxonomy): Eukaryota > Viridiplantae > Streptophyta > Magnoliopsida > Fagales > Fagaceae > Quercus > Quercus agrifolia. The sequence goes on along the minus strand of JARQAD010000007.1, from coordinate 33,795,530 downwards.
TTCTTGGAGTAGAAAATTTTAATTTTATTATCAACCCTGTGTTGATTGATGTTGCAAATAAATTGAAAGTAGATGAGAAAATATTTTACGCTACATTTTATGAATGATTCAAGTTTCAGAACCAGATCAAGTTTTTAAAGCATTTGAAGTATTTGTTTATTTGGAGCGGAAGATTTCAGATTTCGAAGATGAACTCGAGGACGAGTTTGTTTCAAGAGGAGGGGTCTGATGCGGAACACAATTTACTATTTAATTATTGTAATTTATTATTTTTGGTATTTTTATGTAAAAAACGTTATTTTAGCTTTAGGTTATTTATTTCCTTGTTTGTAGGTGCATTTAATGCTTTTTAGGTCAAATTTGATTCCTGATATGATTAAGTATCAATTAGGAGTTATTTTAGAATATATTTTCTTGTATGTCAAGTTTTATGGAGCCTTTAAATAGGCCCCTAATTCTGTAAACGTTTTAAAGAAATTATTGAATAAAAAATCAGAAAAGGTGAGGATTTGCTCTTCTTTTGGTTCTTCAAGAACTGTGAACTTATCAGGGATTCTTCCTTGTGGCGTTCAAACTTTATATCTCTGGTTCATGATTCAATTGTAATCATTGGGTCAAGGTCTATTTATACCTTTGGTTCGTGATTCAATTATAATCATTGGGTCAAGGTCTGTTTATACCTTTGGTTCCATTTCATTTATAAACGTTAGGTCAGGGTTCTATCAAAAATTTGAATTTTAGCTTTCTTGGGCAAATATTCCAATATTTTTTTTTGGGTCTCAAAGCGTGTCGATTGAGGTTCGCAACATATTCCAATATTTTTGTTGGGTCTCAAAGCGTGTCTATTGAGGTTCGCATCATTTGGTATCAGAGCACAGATTCTAAAATCAGTTTTCTATCCTTTTTGTCTTTTGTTTCTTGTTATCATAAAAAAAAAAGAAAAGTGAAAAAAAAAGAAAAGAAGAGATGGTAATTATTGAAAACATTGTGGAAGATTCAATTGAGGTCAAATATGAGGATAAGTCCACAACTCACAATCCTTAAGTCTTAGTTGATTTGTTGAAGATGACTATACAATATGTTGATTTTCTTGGACTAGAAAATTTTAATTTTATTATCAACCCTGTGTTGATTGATGTTGCAAATAAATTGGAAGTAGATGAGAAAATATTTTACGCTACATTTTATGAAGGATTCAAGTTTCAGAATCGTATCAAGTTATTAAAGCATTCGAAGTATTTGTTTATTTGGAGTGAAAGATTTCAAATTTCGAGGATGAACTCGAGGACGAGTTTGTTTCAAGAGGAGGGGTCTGATGCGCGACACAGTTTACTATTTAATTATTGTAATTTACTATTTTTGGTATTTTTATGTAAAAAATGTTATTTTAGTTTTAGGTTATTTATTTCCTTGTTTGTATGTGCATTTAATGCTTTTTCGGTCAAATTTGATTCATGATATGGTTAGGTATCAATTAGGAGTTATTTTAGAATATATTTTCTTGTATGTCAAGTTTTATGGAGCCCTTAAATAGGCCCCTAAGTCTGTAAACGTTTTTAAGAAATTATTGAATAAAAAATCAGAAAAGGTGAGGCTTTGCTCTTCTTTTGGTTCTTCAAGAACTGTGAACTTATCATAGATTCTTCCTTGTGGCGTTCAAACTTTATACCTCTGGTTCATGATTCAATTGTAATCATTGGGTCAAGGTCTGTTTATACCTTGGGTTCGTGATTCAATTATAATAATTGGGTCAAGGTTTGTTTATACCTTTGGTTCATGTTTCATTTATAAACGTTAGGTCAGGGTTCTACCAAAAATCTGAATTTTAGCTTTTTTGGGCAAATCTTCCAATATTTTTGTTGGGTCTCAAAGCATATTGATTGAGGTTCGCAACATATTCCAATATTTTTGTTGGGTCTCAAAGTGTGTCAATTGAGGTTCGCATCAGTGCATCAAAAAGGGAAACTGTCACTACAGAACAAGTCCGATTGGGTATTGGGGTAAGGGTTCAACTGTAGGTTTGTAAGGTACTTGGGATTCTTTGCTTGTAATCGCTTGTTATGATAATAGTGGAGTTTCGAGAGTGGTGACTTGGAAATCACCCGGTGGGGTTTTTGCCGTTAGGTTTTTCCCCATTCGTAAATAAATCACCGTGTAATTTATTTTCCACTGCAATTTTAGTTTATTGGTGATTTGTTTGTGCTACCACGCTTTTGCATGATAAATTGATTAAGTAATAACTTGGCTAATTAATTAATTAATTCCTATCATAAGGGGTCATTCAGTTTGTGGCCTATCAGAGAGTATTTTGCTTATTTTTGAGGTGTCACTGGTATTTTGGTCATTTTAAAAGTTCTTGGGGTTGTTGTCGTTGTTTTGGGGGTGTTTTGGTAATTTTTTTAGGGTTTTGGGATATTTTGGATATTTGTGGTGCATTTTAGACATTTTGGCAGTTCTGATGATGTCATTTTAGAGGTTTTGGTGTATTGTTTGGTTTTTTGATATTTTCGTAATTTTTACGGGTAAAATATATATATATATATATATATTTATTTTTTTACAAAAAAATACAGTAGAAATCACAAGAATGGCCATTATACTCCCAAATCACAAAAATACCCCAAAAACCAAAAAATTTCCAAAACATAAACCTCCTGAAACCTCTTAATTCACGAAAATAGAATTAAAAGCTCTAAAATGAGTAAAATAACTCGAAAAACTCAAAAATGACCGAAATACCCCATAAATGGCAAGAATGAGTTGTCAAATCTCGATACCTCATAAATAATCAAAGTGCCCTATACATCTAAAATGATTAAAAAAATACCCCTCGACATTTCTAAAATGAGCAAAATGCCCGAAAATCCTCTAGAATGAGCAAAACAACTTGAAACTGACCAAAATACTCCCAAAGTCTATTGAATCGAGTAAATTTTGGCTTAGTTTAGGGGTATTTTGGTCATTTTCAGTGGATTCTAGAGTATTTTTCTTAGTTTCAATTGTATTTTGGTCATTTTAAAGGTTCTCGGGGTTGTCGTTATTTTGGGGGTGTTTTGATCATTTAGTTAGGTTTTGGGATATTTTGGATTTTCTTGGCGCATTTTGATCATTTTGGCAGTTCTAAAGGGATCTTTTTAGAGGTTTTGGTGTATTTATTGGTTTTTGCTATTATGGCCATTATACTCCTAGAATACCCTAAAAACCGCAAAATATCCCACAGAAAACCCCCCCGAAACCTCTTAATTGACCAAAATAGTCTCAAACTCTAAAATGACCAAAATAACCCGAAAAACTCTAAAATGACCAAACTACCCTTGAAATGGCTAGAATGGGCTGTCAAATCTCGAGATCTTGTAAATGACCAAAATGTTCAGACATCTAAAATGACTAAAAAAATACCCCTTGATATTGCGAAAATGAGCAAAACGCCTTAAAATCCTCTAAAATAAGCAAAAGTACTTGAAATCGACCAAAAAGCCCTACAAAGTCCAAAGAATCGAGTATATTTTTGCTTAGTTTAGGGGTATTTTGGACATTTTTAGAGTTTTCGAGAGTATTTTGCTTATTTTTGAGGTTTCACTGGTATTTTGGTCATTTTAAAAGTTCTCGGGGTTGTTGTCGTTTTGGGGGCGTTTTGGTTATTTTCTTAGGGTTTTGGGATATTTTGGACATTTGTGGTGCATTTTAGACATTTGGCAGTTCTAATGATATCATTTTAGAGGTTTTGGTGTGTTTATTGGTTTTTTGATATTTTCATATTTTTTATGGGTAAAATAATTTTTTTTTTTGACAAAAAAATACCCTCGAAATCACTAGAATGACCATTATACTCCTAAATCACCAAAATACCCCGAAAACCACAAAATTTCCAAAACATAAACCCCCCCCCCCCAAAAACCTTTTTATTCACGAAAATGGCCTTAAAAGCTCTAAAACAAGTGAACTAACAGAAAAACTCAAAAATGACTGAAATACCCCCGAAATGGCAAGAATGTGATGATGTCAAATCTCGATACCTCGTAAATAATCAAAATGCCACAAACATCTAAAATGATTAAAAAAATACCCCTCGACATTTCTAAAATGAGCAAAATCCCCTAAAATCCTCTAGAATGAGCAAAACAACTTGTAACCGACCAAAATACCCCCAAAGTCTATTGATTGGAATAAATTTTGGCTTAGTTTAGGCGTATTTTGGTCATTTTCAGAGGATTCGAGATTATTTTGCTTATTTTTGAGGTTTCAATTGTATTTTGGTCATTTTAAAAGTTCTCGGGGTTGTTTTCGTTGTTTTGGGGACATTTTGATCATTTTCTTAGGCTTTGGGATATTTTGGTCTTTCGTGGTGCATTTTTGTCATTTTGGTAGTTCTAAAGGGGTCATTTTAGAGGTTTTGGTGTATTTATCAGTTTTTGATATTTTGGTAATTCTTTTGTGTAAAATAATTTTTTTTGAAAAAAAAAAAACACCCTAGAAATCACTATAATGGCCATTGTACTCCTGCAATACCCCCAAAACCACAAAATATCCCACAAAAAAACCCCCCGAAATCTCTTAATTGACCAAAATAACCTCAAATTCTAAAACGACTAAAATAATCCTAAAACCTCTAAAATGACCAAAATACCCCAGAAACGGCTAGAATGAGCTATCAAATCTCGATATCTCGTAAATGATCAAAATGCCCCATACATCTAAAATGATTAAAAAAATACCCCTCGATATTGCTAAAATGAGTAAAATGCCCTAAAATCCTCTAGAATGAGCAAAATAACTTGAAACCGACCAAAAAGCCCCACAAAGTCCAAAGAATCGAGTATATTTTGGCTTAGTTAATGGTTATTTTGGTCATTTTTAGAGTTTTTGAGAGTATTTTGCTTATTTTTGAGGTTTCACTAGTATTTTGGAAATTTTAAAAGTTCTCGGGATTGTCGTCGTTTTGGGGGCGTTTTGGTTATTTTTTAGGGTTTTGAGATATTTTGGACATTCGTAGTGCATTTTAGACATTCTGGCAGTTCTAATGATGTCATTTTAGAGGTTTTGGTGTATTTATTGGTTTTTTGATATTTTCGTAATTTTTACGGGTAAAATAAATTTTTTTTTGACAAAAAAATACCATAAAAATCACTAGAATGGTCATTATACTCCCAAATCCCCAAAATTTCCTGAAAACCACAAAATTTCGAAAACATAAACCCCCCTGAAACCTCTTAATTCATGAAAATTTCCTTAAAAGCTCTAAAATGACTAAAATAACTCAAAAAACACAAAAACGACCGAAATACCCCCAAAATGGCAAGAATGAATTGTCAAATTTCAATACCTCATAAATGACCAAAATGATCCAAAGATCTAAAATGACTAAAAAAATACCCCACGACATTTCTGAAATGAGGAAAATGCCCTAAAATCCTCTAGAATGAGCAAAACAACTTGAAACTGACCAAAATACCCCCAAAGTCTATAGAATCGAGTATATTTTATCTTACTTTAGGGGTATTTTGGTCATTTTTAGAGGTTTCGAGAGTATGTTGCTTATTTTTGCGGCTTCAATTGTATTTTGGTCATTTTAAAAGTTTTCGGGTTTGTTGTCGTTGTTTTGGGTGCATTTTGGTCAATTTCAAGGATTTTGGGATATTTTGGGCATTTGTGGTGAATTTTAGTCTTTTTTGAAGTTCTAAGGGGGTCATTTTAGAGGTTCTGGTGTATTAATCGATTTTTTGATATTTTGGAAATTCTTATGTGTAAAATAATTTTTTTTGAAAAAAAACACCTTAGAAATCACTATAATGGCCATTATACTCCAACAATATCCCTAAAACCACAAAATATCCCACAAAAAAGCCCCCCAAAACCTCTTAATTGACCAAAATAGCCTCAAACTCTAAAATGACTAAAATAACCTGAAAACCTCTAAAATGACCAGAATACCCTTGAAACGGCTAGAATTAGCTATCAAATCTTGATATCTTGTAAATGATCAAAATGCCCAAAACATCTAAAATGATTAAAAAAATACCCCTCGATATTGCTAAAATGAGCAGAATGCCCTAAAATCCTCCAGAATGAGCAAAATAACTTGAAACTGACCAAAAAGCCCCTCAAAGTCCAAAGAATCGAGTATATTTTGGCTTCGTTTAAGGTTATTTTGCTCATTTTTAGAGTTTTTGAGAGTATTTTGCTTATTTTTGAGGTTTCATTGGTATTGTGGTCATTTTAAAAGTTCTCAGGGTTATTGTCATCATTTTGGGGGCATTATGGTAATTTTTTAGGGCTTTGGGATATTTTGGACATTCATGGTGCATTTTAGACATTTTGGCAGTTATAATGATGTCATTTTAGAGGTTTTGGTGCATTTATTGGTTTTTTGATATTTATGTTATTTTTACGGGTAAAATAATTCTTTTTTGACAAAAAAATACCCTAGAAATCACTAGAATGGCCATTATACTCCCAAATCACCAAAATACCCCGAAAACCACAAAATTTCCAAAACATAAATCCCTTAAAACCTCTTAATTCATGATAATGGCCTTAAAAGCTCTAAAATGACTAAAATAACTCGAAAAACTCATAAATGACTGAAATACCCTAGAAATGGCACGAATGAGTTGTCAAATCTCGAAGCCTTGTAAATGATGAAAATGCCCCAAACATCTAAAATGATTAAAAAAATACCCTTCGACATTCCTAAAATGGGAAAAATATCCTAAAATCCTATAGAATGAGCAAAACAAATTGAAATTGACAAAAATACCCCCAAAGTCTATAGAATCGAGTATATTTTGGCATAGTTTAGGGGTATTTTGGTCATTTTCAGAGGTTTCAAAAGTAGTTTGCTTATTTTTGAGGTTACAATTGCATTTTGGTCATTTTAAAAGTTTTCGAGGTTGTTGTCGTTGTTTTGGGTGCATTTTGGTCAATTTCAAGGATTTTGGGATATTTTGGACATTTGTGGTGCATTTTAGTCATTTTTTGCAGTTTTAAGGGGGTCATTTTAGAGGTTTTGGTGTATTTATCGGTTTTTTGATATTTAGGTAATTCTTAGTGGTAAAATAAGTTCTTTTGAAAAAAAAAATACCCTAGAAATCACCGGAATGACCATTATACTCCCAAAATCACCAAAATACCCCGAAAACCACAAAATGCCCAATACAAAAACACCCCGAAACCTCTTAATTAACCAAAATAGCCTTAAATGTTTTGAAACGACTAAAATAACCTTAAAACCTCAAAAAAATACAAAAATATTCCTGAAACGGCTAGAATGAGCAGTCAAATCCCGATACCTCGTAAACGGCCAAAATACTCCAAACATCTAAAATGATTAAAATATACAACTCGACATTGCTAAAATGAGCAAAATGCCCTAAAATACTTTAGAATTAACAAAACAACCTGAAATTGACCAAAATACCTCCAAAGTCTAAAAAATAGAGTGTATTTTGGCTTAGTTTAGGGGTATTTTGGTCATTTTCAGAAGTTTTGGGAGGATTTTCCATATTTTTGAGGTTTCATTGGTATTTTGGTCATTTTAAAAGTTTTTGGGGTTGTTGTCATCGTTTTGGGGGTTTTGGTCATTTTCTAGGGCTTTGGGATATTTTGGACATTCATGGTGCATTTTAGTCTTTTTGGAAGTTTTAAAGAGGTCATTTTAGAGGTTTTGGTGTATTTATCGGTTTTTCATATTTTGGTAATTCTTACAGGTAAAATATTTTTTTTGATAAAAAAAATACCCTAGAAATCACTAGAATGGCCATTATATTCCCAAAATACCCCCAAAACCACAAAAGCCCCCCCCCCCCAAAAAAAAAACCCCCCGAAACCTTTTAATTCACCAAAATAGAATAAAAATCTCAAAAATTACTAAAACAACCCAAAAACCTCTAAAATGACCAAAATACCCCTGAAACGATTAGAATGAGTAGTCAAATCTCGATACCTCTAAAATGATTAAAATATACCCCTCGACATTGCTAAAATGAGCAAAATGCCCTAAACACCCAAAACATCTTGATGAATTTCAAGATGTTTTGGGTGTTTTGGGCATTTTGCTCATTTTAGCTGCTCAACTCTTACTCTTCTATTGGTTTAGTGCAAAGGGCTGCATTCCTATTGGCATGAGGTAGTAGCCGCCATTACCCGGCCGATAAGTCTTTTATTTAAGATATCCCATAAGCAACTGAACTACCCTACGAACAACAGCTAATAGTTTCTCGTCGGGCACTTCTGTGAGAGAGGAAGAACGAAGCAAACAAGAAAATCCGAGCTAGATGGTTATAATGAAGTACGTTGGGAAACGGATTGGCATAATAGACAATTGGTATGGAATCATTGAAGGAGACACGTAGACTGCTCGAAGTGAGGGAAGTGCCTTTCTTGATATTTAGTAATAAATCCTACTAGAATTTAGTCCCGCAAGGGTAAGGGTACGACCAATCCATTTGCATCTGCTCCTTTTCTTCCATTCATTGATCGAACTTCCGGAGCAAAGAAACTCATTTTCTTGCTCATGTGGTGGTTACAATTCAACCCACCCTTTGATCTTAATATCATATTGATAAATCCCTCAAACCTCGGTATAGTATGATGAAAAAGCTCTCAAGCCACAACTATTAAAGAAGTGACTCCCTCCTATTTATGGAACCCTACGAAGTCTTCGTCTTCAGCATACAACTCCTTCAAGCATTAAAAGCCCACTACTTCCTGGCTCATAGTCACAAGTTAGTCTATGGCTCAATGTATCAGCAACTCGATGAAGCTTGCCTGATTGTTGACGAATATCAAATGGAAACTTCGGTAGGAATGACCTAGCATGCATGTTCTTCATATGCTTCTGACTGTTTAAGAACTTCAATGCCTGGTGATCAATATACAAGACGACTCGATTAAGCAAAGGGAAATATGTGCTTTTGCCTTTGTTGAAAGCAAGCAAAGACCCCAGTTATGTTGGCTAGAGCTTCATGATTAAACTCTCTTCTGTACAAACTCAGCAGCAAGGCAGAGAATATATTAAACTAAACCATTTAAGAAGGATATTACTTCACTTTTTCCGTCACTTCTTCACTTCTCTAATTGATCGATCTGGTACATCCAAACTTTCTTTCTCTGTTCGATGGTTTCTTGCCCACCGAAACGACTATTTTAATGATATGCCCATCGGCCATTCCCCTCGCTCTTCAGACTGAGCTAAATTAACAATCCTTTCAGTAGCTTCGATCCTTAAGACTTGTTCTCCTTTTGCTCCAGTCTGATCCCCGTGTTCAAAACCTGTTAGTCTCGTCTCTCTCCTTGAAAGAATGGTAGGAGGATATCCCCTTGGATTGCCTAGCGGTACTAGAAGGTAGACTGTGAAACTAGAGTCATCTCCTTAGCTTTGGTTTACCCTGGGATATGCCATTACCACATAACCCGCCCTTGGTATTGAGCTTTCTCCAGATTCCGTTTGTGACCCTGTCTCCCTATTCTCTTTCGGTTGAGTAAACAGACCAACCCCCTTTCCAGTCCAAATGAGCATAGACACTAGCAACTTCAACAGAAGCAAAAAAAGAAGCCAACTTGAGTCACTTCCAATAATAGCAATCGGTTAAGGGATATTGGGAATGAAAGTAGACTTGACTCATCAATCCGATTCGGCAGCTGCTCTTCCGACATTGTCCTAGTGATCTAGGCTTAGGCATATATTCCTTGTACTCTGGGAGATAGTTTGGGAGACTCTTAGGGAATAAGGGATGGGCCTATAGAATGGAATATGGACTCTCTGCTCAGGTAGATCAGCTTTTAAGGTAGCAAGAACAGAAGACCATCTTTTAAAAAGCAAGGAATGGAAAGAAGAGGGGGACAGAAAGAGCAGTTAACTCTATCAGATCTACAAAGAAGTACTAATAGAAGGTGATCATAAGGAGGGTCCTACTTAAGAGTCCCGTAGAGCAAGTGAACAGAATCCTAACCATCTTCACTTCAAGTTATACCTTTACCTTCTTATCGGTGACAACAGAAGAAGCCTAACCGCACGGGCAACATCCTCCCCTTTTGCCTTGGGAGTAGCTCATACATCGAAAAGAATTGCTGGGTCATCCTTTTTGTAGAATAGCCTCCCTCTCTCATCCTAGGGCCCCATCTTAACACTTTCCTTGATCCAGCTAGGGCTTAAGATCCCCTTAGGAAGAGTCGAGCCATTTACTAACGTACTCGCCTTGAATCCTACTTAGTAGCCCATCTCAATCGACTTAGTAAGGCACTAGCCGGACTTTTTCCTCTTTCTTCCGGTGAGACGAAGGCTCTTTTACTTCAAAAGCTTCATTCGAAAGAAGCACCTAAGTAGAGGCTTAACCAAGAGGGATTTCCCACACTTGGGAGTTCACCTATATGCCAATGCCCCATAGATCCTACTATGGTTTCTAATAGAACAACAACATGGATTTCAACTAAATCAGACTACGTGTATATAATGAGGTAAAGCCCTATGCCCGAGGTCTATGTAAATTAGAACCTCCATATGAATTAGCTTTGTCTATGAACTGAAACAATAATGATTCGGCTATAGCAGCCCGGGGGAGCCAAGCCCCTGACCCAGCAGCTCCATTAAGTGTTCATCCAATCACCACATGAAGAAGAAGCCATGATTGCATTCCACTTGTCGTTGATAGGATAAGTTAACTGACTATATGCGAGTAGAGACTACAAGCAAGTAGTCTCAAAACAAGTAAGTAATAAGTGGATTCTCCCTATAGATCATAGTGACAAAAGTGAAATTTAGATATGTAAGTATCATATGTATAGAAAGAATGTACTGGCAATGAACTCGCTAAGTCCAACCAACCATGATGGCAGCCTGCCCCCTATAGCCAAAGCAAGTGAGAGCAAATAGTAATTTCATGGAGTAAGGCTAACTATTACCAATTATAGACAAGTTCAACGACTCTATGCCCTGCTTATATATATAGGGGTAATCCAACAGGGGTTCATAACAACTATTGTGACTAAGGCAAAATGTGAAATGAAAAGGTTTTGTGAAATGCCCTCAAAACAGATTCCATTCAAGTTGTGTACTACTTAGGGAATGGGTGGGTATGGATCACCTATCCTATTATAATAAAAGGGAAAAGTGAAAGGTCTCCATGTGAGTCTCCTATTTCATATTTAAATTTAATGGATTTTTATTTAGGAAACCATAACTCGGAACCTTATAACAAGGACTACAATGACTAGCTAGCTTATTCGCGTTATAGCTTTATGCCAGAGCTCTTAGAAGTCAGACCTATTTCTTCTTCTCTTTCTTTTGACAAGAATGGATACCTTTTGAACTCGCACTACATAGAGTCTTGGCACTACAAAGAGTAGAGCTAGGCTATTGGATATAGCAGTGAAAGGGAAAAAGGGGGGGCTCCAAAGGTCTCTCTCCCTACACTTTATCGATTGCACTATCATGGGCAGTTGATCTAATCAAGTCCTTTCTCAAGGCAGGACAAGAAGGCTGACCTGTGTCAACCTCGCTACTTCAATCACACTTGATTTCGTTCCGTAAAGCAGACAGTCGAGAAGATAGCCACTGAAAATTTACCCCATCTGGAGTGAATTAAAAATTGTAACTTAAGAATCTTGTTAACTGCTTCTAGCTTAACTTATAGGGGAAAGAACCGAGACCTTAGCTTGCACTCGCTTTTCCTGCCTTTTGTTTTGGTAGTTCTTAGGCTGATTAGATTGTAGGACAGTCTAGCGAGGGAGGGGCAGGGAACAAGAAGTTACGTGTAGCAGTCACAGCTTGGGTTTGGAACCCTGCCCTAATGGTATCAATGCCATAGTATTTGTTGTAGGTTGGTTTCCGGAATAAACTCCTTCTGTTACGGAAGGAAGTTCTGCTTTGAAGGCAAGTGGTTTCGCTAAGCAGTTGAGGTACTCTTTTCAAGTCACAGTTGACTTCTAGTCTTAGTCAAGCCAGTTACGAGAAGCAGGTCTTGCGGTTAGCACTTGTTGCTTTGAGAAAGTTACGGGAAGGCAGCTTAGAGAGAAATCCCTACTTTTTGGTGGTGGTAAAATAGAATGTTTGCTTTCGGGAAACTAGGAAGTCAGTTACGTAAGTCAAGTCAGTAAGCTAGTCATACGAGATAGAAAATGCGGAAGAGGGTTACTTTTGTAGGGCTCTGATTGCAGTTGCCATGGTGAGAAAGTAGCCTTTGTTCCAGTGAGATGTAGGGAATGCTTTTCTGAGTTGAAAACCACATTAGGAGGTTTACATGCCACCTTTGCTAGGGTGATTAGTTTCTTCACATCTAGTTAGTCGACTTAGGAAGGCATTGTATGGACTAAACAAGCAAACTCCGGCTCGAAGCAAGATTGACAGCGGACTCGTAGCGTGGCCATAGATAGAAGATGTTGTAAAAAGGCTTCAACAACTACAATTTGACCAAACTTCATCCCGGTTTTGAAATAAACCTTTAGGTTGAAAAAGGATTGGCGGATCATCTCTTAGAAAGGGAGGGACAAAGAAGCACCATCCATCCAATGGGCAGGGTAGAGTCTCAGACGGAGGCTCGCCATCTGCTAGCATTGTGGTTTGGAATCGATTCTTTATCAATGGCCCACCCTTTCTTTGAACCTTGTCGATGATCAAACTTAAAGATATAAACTGAGTGCCATTTGATGAGTAACTAAGAATAAGGGAGAGGGATATGAAAAGAATGAAGTAATGAAAGAGGAAGTCATTGCTAGTAGTAACGACTTGTCAAGATCCATTGGTTCATATAGAATCCATGTCCTAGGTGTATCAAAAAAACATTCTTTTCACTAAGCGTATATAATAAAATAGAGTGAAAGGGTCCACCCTGAAACCAAAGGGGTACTAATTAATAGCTGAGTTCTCTCCGAACCGCAGGAGATAGTTTCCTATCATATGGCTCACCAACTTCACTTGCCTCTATGGGGGGCTCACTCCGGGCAAGATCGGATCACTTACAATACATGGCTCTACGAAGGAAAGGGCTAGTTGGTTAGGAATGTTTTCAATATGATTCTTTTCCCGTATTTGTTCGATGAGAAATGCTAGTCTGTTTTGTCCACTTTCTCCATCCCCCTCTATTAAAAAAATCAAAAAGGAAAGTGAGCTTGCTTCCTATTCCCGTGTTCGATCTCTTCCATCTCTGCTTCGCTCATTGTCACCTATGTTGAAGAAAGGTTTGGAACCCTTTAGAGAATGAAGAGGAGCCAAGGATTTTCCTCTCAACAGTGCTTCTTGAGGCTTCATTCTCTCCCCTGAATAAGTAAGGCCCCGTTAGCCTGGGCGAAGATGGGGATAAGGAATAAGGATGGAAGCCCTCTTAGCTCTGCCAAGGACTGGATGGGGGTTAGCTCTGTAAATGTGTAGGTGTAAAGCCAAGTGTAGTATGGTGTAGTAGTAGGCACTTCTAGGCCCTTTCCCAGCTACTGGATCACTCCAGTGCTTGGGGTACTGCAGACCCTCTGCCATCCATTGCAGCAGAGCCGTTTCATGAGCAGGGGGGCTAAGCGCAGTTCTTTGAATCAAACGTTGAATAAAATCGATTCTTTTTTAGATATCAAAATGGAAATCGGATAGGATAGATGGATGGATCTATCTTTCTATTCATATATATTACTAAAAAAATAGATTTCTATAGTTAAGTAGCGTAGCAAGAAGCCCCAAATCCTTGATTTGGCCAGGAAAGACTGCACTGCTTTGGGCCTAGGAAGCGAAGGGAATGAGCTCAGCTGCTTCTTCTCCACACTTATTTTTCTCCGTGGCTGTTCCGCATGCGTTTTGCGTGCCATTGGTACTTTGCTCTCCTCTTATTCTTCATTGGATGGTTCGGATGGACTTCGCTGTTCTTTCCCAACTAAAATAGAAAAGACTGTATCACATCAAGATCTCTATTTGTTTTCCGCCCCCAATGAGATGGATAATTTGTAACCCCTTATTTATACTTTTGGGCTCTTCATCTTTTTGAATCGAGGCCCGGCTCTGCTCGTGTTGTTCCAACAACTGGTGGGGAACACCTCAGTATACGATCGTGCGCAGTAATTGGGAGTTCTATTACACCTAAGGCCAACTTCAATTCACCAAACCAAGGTTCATCTTGTGTGGTGATTGTGGACTCGTACGAGGATATTGAGTAGACGGTTGATGTATCAGACTCGATCCTATCTTTCGTAGCATGCATTCCCATCCGTGTCGTAACTGATTCGGTAAACTACATGCCTAGTGCACGGAGAACTACCTTCGGTCCCCAAACTTACTTACTCGTGGCAACCTTCTGGCCGCCTAACGACCTATAACACTAGTCACTACTCCCACTGGGGCTAAGGAGTAAGCCCCACAACCCAAAGCGGCGAAGAACAAATAGAATTTGCTACAAAAGCCGGCTAACGGGGGTATTCCTGCATATGAGAACATAGTAATGGAGAAGGTAATAGCCGAAATAGGATTTGTTTTGGCTAGAGTGCCCAAATCCGCTATGTATTTGACATGGGTTTGCCGTAATGCTAAAACTATAGCAAATGCATCTGTCATCATTAATGCATAAATAAAGATACCAATTAGTAGTGATTGAATTCCTTCTATGGTTCCACATGAGAAACTAGTATGAATATAACCTACATGTCCAATTGAACTATGAGCTAGAGGTCTTTTTACTTTCGTTTGGGCTATGGCGACTAGTGCTCCTAAGATCATAGAAGCAATGCTGTAGAAAAAGAAGATTTGTTGCAATGTAGCTCCATAGGAACCATAAATAGAAACACATGAAATATTAGTAGAAATAGAGATTTTAGGCGCAATAGAAAGGAATGCTGTAACCGGGGTGGGCGAACCTTCATAGATATCAGGGGCCCACATATATAAAGTTAAAAGAGATATGGAGTTTGAAGGGGAGGGGGGTTTTCTTTGGGGCTTGAGAGATGGAATAGATAGGGCCCCACAAGTTTTTAATTTGTTGTTGGGGAATTCACACGAAAGGGAACGAGGAATTCTCAACGAAAAAAGTGCTATCTGAACTGAATGTGAAAGTAGTTTTCCATCAGATGGCTGTTTCCGTAACTCCACTCTCAACTTGGATTATATATCCAAAAAGGTCTGCTCACGGCTATTTTACACGCTACCTAGCAAAGGCGTGGTTATCTGAAGTGGATTCTCTATTTTCTAGTAGATGCTGAACCTACTGCCCCATTGACTAAAAAGGGGGTGATCGCAGTAGCTACATAGACCCCTTCCTTTCTGTCATTGCCAGCGCTTTCTTGGGGCGAGTCATAATTCTTTATTAGAAAATAAAGGCTGGCAAAGCCTGAAGGCTGCTACCCCAATAGGCTAGTGGGCGGAACGAGGAGAGAGCGTGGCAATCATAACACTACGATCAAAAAAGCGTGTTCCCTTCAGATAACATGCATCGTAGGCCATCCTCGGTCTTCTTCATTTTCGATGAAAAACAAATAAAATCTCAATCTCCGAAAGCGTTTTCCTTCCCTTGTCACATCTCCCTCCCTTCGTCGAGCCTTTCCTTTAATGGTTGGGAGAAGCATTCTCTTTTCTGAACTTGGCGAGCATTATTTCCAGCCTTATTCAAATAAGGGGGTGGGTTTGGTTTGAACATAGGCTCAAACATGATTTGAAGGTCCTAGTTATGCCATGCGTTCAATACAAAATCTGGAAAGCTGCGGGGATGACAAAAAGAGGGCGTTTTCCTGTGTTGCACTAAAAAAAGAAAAAAGGACCTAAGAGAAGACGCTCTTCTCTTAGGTTTCTTCCTTTCGCGCTCGGCCCGTGTTAGAGGGAAAGATTAGCAAAACGAGAAAAGACAGAGGGAGGGGGAGTAGCATCTTATTCTTTTCACGAGAACTTCCGGATCGGAAAAGCATTCAGAACGGGCTCCGCGTTCATTTTGTTGGCAGAAACGATCCAATCCATTTGGGGCTTTAGAGAACCAAAAAATGAAGTCTTTCGACTTGATTCATAGATAGAATCAATGATAGATAGACAAAAGATAGATAAATGAGATATCTTTTTTTTTTTTTTTTTTTCTCTAAAAAAAGAGGAATAGAATAGACATCCCTTTAGATGTCTATGTAATCCTTTATCATCTCCCGATTCTTTTTTAAATCGTTATATCTGCTCTCTCTAAAAAAAAGGAGAGAGAAAGAGCAGATGGATCCTATCCCCTATATCGAACACTAAATCATATCTATTGATAGAAAGATCTTCGTCAAATACCGAACTTTGCCCTTTTTTTTAGGAATTCCTCATATCCAAGGTAGCTTACCACAAGCACCCCCCCCATACGACTAGTTGGGGGGCTGTTTGCCTTTTGAATCAAACAAAGTAAGTAGTAGGGGCTTCATAACTACTTTCATTCTAAAGGAAACCGAAATACCACCCTGCGAAGTGCACCTTTTTTGGTACCTTAGTAGGGTGAGCTCTTTGATAGTGACTTCTTTGTTTGGTAGGGCGGCGAAAGGCCACTTCATTCTAGGAAACAACCGGAAACTTGAGAGGGTCGCCTTTTGAAGCGTTCGCCGGTAACCAAAGTGTCATGACATAATCAAAAGGAAGGAGTGATGTTGACTGAATCCAATTCATAAACCCAGAAAAGAAAGAAAGTGTGTTCCCTTTCATCAAGTAGGTAAAGTAGGCATACGAACCACTTTTGCTTTGCCTTAGACTTTATTGGAACAAAGCAAAGAAGAAGGGAAAATGGAGAAAGGAAAGGGGCAAGGGCAGTCTTTCTTAGCATGAAAGCTGCTGGTTCAGGGGAAGGTCTTCGGACTTCCAGGCGATTTTTCTTTTAGGCGGCTGTTCACCATTGGATCTCGCCAATACATCCCCCTATAGTTTTCGTTATTGAGATATCTTTTTTTTTTTTTTATTGTTCCCAAGGATTTTTTTGGGTAATCTACTCCCATGCTGCAAACAGTTGAATCTGAACTAAACCTTGTCACTCTTCTTTCTTTCCTCACGGGCAGGAAGCACACTTGCAGGGTGCGTTGTGTGATTCTACTATGTTTTTTGCACTTGACTGGGTGGACAGTTGACCAGAAGAGAACTTCAAGTTTCCCGGCCAGTAGGCGGGCGGCGTGCTTATCTTGTGTGACAACACTTTAGAGCGAGTGGCTCTTCTAAGCGGGCAGCTATGTGACAACACTCTAGAGAAAGTGATGCTTTCGTGTAACATGTTATGGTCTCAATGCCCCTACAAGGTAGTGATGAGTTTCACATGCTCTAAGCCTAGCCCGCGCGTGGTTAGGAAGATTGGCCGCAATTTGAGTAGTACCACTCACCTTACCTTACCACCTATAGGCGGCTGTCTGTCTTACAGCTGCCCGAAAAGGAACTGTAGTGAACTTTAATAGGGATCCTACAGCGATAAATAGAATCCCCATAAAAATACCACTAGATTGAGCACCAGTGATTTCGTATCCAGTCAAAATCTTGGCTAATTGATCAAAGTGGGTAGCTCCAGTAGACCCATAGATCATGGAACAAATAGGGTGGGTAGGCCCAACCACCACACTACACGTATAGGCGCGAACCCCCCTCGTTATTGTACGTGTGACTTTCACCGCATACGATTCTCTCAAAGACTCCTAAATCCATCCTGAGCCCTTTCTTTCACCTCTCCTCTCCAATCCTCGATCAAACTTGCGTTCCCTAGGTGCTATGAAATGGGGGGTCTTTCCTTCACCTATCGTATGTATCGGCTTGGCTTCATCCAAAACCAAGGAGGCATTCTGGCGGGCGCGTGCGTGTAGGAAGGCTAACCACTACATAAGCTAAAAGACTACGACTACAAGCCAAGCCGAAAGCAACTCGCTTCTATTCTCGTTGGGATTGGATATAGATGGGGAATCTATAGATCATAGTAGTTCGCCAACCTCTCTAACTAACATATGATACAATTTCAGTTCACGGTACAGCCAAAAAAAGAAAGAGCTTCGCTCGGTGGGCTTTCCTACGTTGATGAATGCCTCCTTTCTCTTCTCTGAAGTCTACAACAAACAAGTGGGAGAGGCAAGCTTCGAACTTATGTAGAAAAACTTCAATAGATTTATAGTCTGTCACTTTTGACCACTCGGCCATTCTCCCCTTCCCGGGCCGAGCTCCCCTTAATGGGTTCTAAGAAGGAGGGCGGTGCCTTGAATCAACCAAAAAGCTTATTGATTTGATTGAAGAGAACTAATACTATTTATTAGCTTAGCCAGCGTTCCAAGAGAATCTAGTAATTTAGTCAGTTCATAACAATCTCTGTAAAGCAAGGGGCAAAGCTTCTACGGCAGCTTCCCCCTCATGTTGCCGTCGGCCTTCCCCAACCCCCCCCCCCCCCCGCCTTCGCCACTTCTGGCTAATAAGCATCTTTCGACAGAGGAAAGTAGGCGACTAGTCGCTTTTAGTGAAGCTATGAGCCTACCCTTCTCAAGCCTACTTAAATAGCTTACACTTACCAAGCCTAGTCTACAAAAATAGGGCTACAGCAAGCAAGCTTTCTCCCTTTGTTTGTTGTGGGTCGCGCCTCACCACACTAAATGAATGAAATGAGTGGAGACCTTCCTTCCGTCTAATAAAGATACTACTTCAATCTTTCCATTCATTCCTAGTGGATCCTTCTTTTCCCTAAGAATTAAACGAACCAAGTTCACCTATACGAGAGTGAGGAATAAAAGCCAACAATCAACTTCCCACTTTTTATGTCCCACGATTTTGCTAGTTTAGAAATTAAGGAGAAGGGCAGGGCTCGCTAGTAGGTCAGAAAAGCGATAACTCGAAAAGCGATAACTCATAAAGCTCCCCAAGTAGGATTTGAACCTACGACTAGTCAGTTAACAGCCGACCGCTCTACCACTGAGCTACTGAGGAACAACGAACTTATGGAAGCTGACTCTCGTTCTTTGGAACCATCCTATGACCGAACAAAAATGGGTTCGTCACTCTTTTTTTTTCACATACACTGGGAGAAAAGGTTACGATAGCAAGCCCTTCCCTGGTTGGAGAGCCCCTAGGACAAGGGGGCAGTGGTCAACCATCTGCTCTTGAGATTCATATTGATCAATCGATCCCCGCGTCCTGCCAGTTCGCTAACTAAACCTACTCTACCGAGGGGCAACAAAGGCTGGAACTATTCCCGCCAAAAACAAGGGACCTACTTCTCATCTTAGGAGTTAGTAGGTATGAGAGAGTCCCCTCTTTGTCTGTCTCTCTGAGTTTCTACTACTTACTAGCACTTTTGCTATTCAATCATAGAAATCGATTCCAATCAAGCTGAAAAAGCCCTTTCTTATTAGTAAGCTAGCGCCTTGCAATCTTTCTAAAGCGCTAACGAGCAAGAAAAGGCCCCTTACGTTTAGATAGGCTAAGGCGCTTTTACTAATATTAGAATATAAGGCGCTTCTTTCTCAAAGTCATGTTTTGCGCTTCTTAGTCAAGCTTTGAAGCCCCTACCTTTTTTTATGGGATATTTGAAGAAGCGCAAGTTTTTGAACCCTATACAAGGGGATGGTCTTAATCTCGCTTGGTGGTGCCTTTCTCAGTGATTATTGACTCAACATTGATTTCGTGCTTAAGTTAGAGGGCCCCCTCTCCATCCGTCGAGTCAAGTAATTCGCTATTGGAAAAATTTCTACCGCATATCTCATGCCATGCTTCTTGTTTCTCCGAATTGGTTCCTAGTGTCAGTCAATCAAGATTTGCCACCAAGAGAGGGAAAAGCCTTTACTTTAGGTTATTAGGTCGGTCTCGTCATTCGCACAATTCCCCCGTCCGTCGATCGATCACGCGAGTATGCATCTAGTCAGAGCATAGTGAACGAAAAAAGCGTTCATCCTGGATTCTCTTTCTCAATAAAAATGTCTATCAATTGATCCTTGTTCATTCGGTCAAAGTTTCCACGGCGTTTTCACGCCCCTCTATTGAGAGGGGCACTATGTTGAGAGGGCAACATTCATGGCAATCATCACTAGTTTCTCCTGAGGGCATGGTATGGCTTTGTTCTTGGTGTTGTTTAATAGATGTCGAGTGTTGCTTTTCCCTATTTGAGAATCTCCATCCGCTCTAAGTGGACGAGCTAAAATCCTTATGTTAGGTTAGTTGTTCAAAAGTCTATCTCTTTACCCTTTGCATCTTCATCTTTTTGAAAGCCCAGACCCATTCTTCTAGATCTTCATTTGTCCTATTTTAGGCGCAAAGCCTCTTTAATGAAGGCCTCTTTCTCTTTTTCTTTTATTTATTTAATTTCTCCCATTTTTTTCATTTTGTTGATTGAAAGAGGATAAGCGCTATCCATTGAGTAAAGGGGAGGTTTGCTAAAGTGATTTAGGTGGTTGGTGGTTCTTTTTGAGAGTTACGGGTCCTTACCACTGCATAAGTGGTAGCTCATGCTCAAAACTTCTTTGACATAAGTCCTAGTCGCTGCGCTGCGGTCCATTTCCTGACTTCGCTTACGCGATTTGCACTTTTGATTGGTTCCATTCATCCTCGACTCTAATGAATCGAGTATGAAGGGGTCCGTCTGTCAAGCGGTTTGGGTTCTTGGTCAATTCCCGTTCACTTGCCCCCCCTCATAGTCCATTAGTAGGTAGGGCGGTAAATTTAGAGGGCGCTCGCCTCCTTTTCAGACGTGTCCTCGACAACCCAACGGTTGTTCGGTCTCCGCTTTTGGGCTCGAAAGTGCTTGGCCGTTGGGGTTTCCTTTTCCTCAACCAATTTGGTTGTGTTAGTCCTGTGAGATTGGTCTAACATTTTGTTATGAGCTGGCTGGACAAAGATGGATGGAAGGTAAGATGGATTTGAGTTCAAGTGGCACAGGACCTTCGATCAACCATGGGGCGTATTCTACCCTTACCGAATTCATTCTATTGAAGTGTAACGTAAAAAGCTCTTTCTCATGTTGCAATTTTTTGGTTTGGAAGTTCCAGAATGTTGTCCGTGGATTTCTAACAAAGGAAAGCCCCCTTATGCTTATGCCATTTGATTCATTAAAGTTCCGTGCTGCTTGCCATTCCCCGAGGCCAAGGACGGGGTCAAACCATCATTCCAGGATTTGCAGTCCAATACATTTCCATTATGTTACCTAGCCAAAGCCCCCACCTTATGTGCCAAAGTCAAACAGTTGTTCTTCCTTCCCTGCTCCCTCTTTTTCTACATATGCGATGGTGAGCGGAGCACTTTATATGACTGGTGGCGGGTTATCAGAGAAAAGGGGACAACTTCTTTCTCCCTTACCTTGCTCCATTTTACTTTTCTGATTGAAAGTAGCAAGCCACTCCACTACTGGTACAGAGGCCAGAAGGTTGCTTCTTTTATATGTTCAGGCAAAGAACATCTAGAAGCTAGCTTTTGTCTTGTAAGCAACCATACCCATATAATAGAATTTAGCTTACCAAAGCGGTCTTACTAAAAGTAAATAAGGCAACCAGTTCCGTTCCAAGTGAAATGGCTTTTCACTATTCCTTTCCAGAGAAGGTGGCTCATCCAGCCCAGCGGATCCATTCTTTATGTGGCAGTGTGGTGCAGTTGAAAAACGTAAGCCCCTTTTTCTTAGGTTGGTATAGGTTATAGGGTGGGGAAAACTCCAAAACTAGGGTTCCAAAAAGCTTACCTTATATTAAATAGAAGTATAAGTTTTAGAAAGGGGCACCCTTACTATACCCCTAAACTACAAGCTAGCGCGCAACGGCTTTTTAGCCGTTGTTGCTTGCTGCTTGCAGGCTCGAAAATATCTCTTTCGCCTCTCCTCCCTGTCTCCATTCTGATTGATTCACTTCTTCCTTCGTGCAAGTGCTTGGTTTGTTGCGTTGTTGCATTTTGTGATCCTCCGCTTCAATCTGCGTTTTCGGATAGCCGGGATCCGACGTTGATTTTTGATTGAAATGTCAGCTCTAGGTTTTGGGGTACCCATCTGGTTAGTTCAGCTATCACTACGGGAAGCCCCTGCGATTGTTCGACTGTGTACTCCCTGTCCGTGTATCTCACACTCCTAAAGCATCTTTTTTATTTCATATTTCATTTTCCTTTCCTACATTTTTCTTTCTATCTATAGGTTGGCTTTGTGCAAATAGATGTTTGTTAGGGGAGATTGGTGCTCTTGAGGTATTCCTTTCTGGTGGGTTGTTGTTCTTTTCTTTGTCTTTTTCATCCAGTGCTCACATTACGTCAGCAAATCTTCGTCTTTGATTTCTCTTCACAATGCAATAAAGAAGTCTAGTAGTTTATCTCGGCATCTGTCTTTTAAGTCATTGATATTATATCTATAAGTAGGGTCCGCGTTCACTATTAAGCCTATGCCTGCCCATTCCTTTCAAGCTTGATCCTGGCCTTAGACTCGTTACGTTGTTCTACTGAACTCGTTGGCTTTGCGTTCTATTCGGTCAGATGCCAGTTTAAGAACCGTCTCTCATAGATTCCCTTCACCAAGTCATCACCAGTAATCAGCTCTTATCCCTTGGTGTCAAAGGGTGTGAGTTCCTTTCTTGTCTTGCCCAAAAACTTTCTTTATTATCATTGGAGAAAGACTCTCTCGCGACAAGGTTTTACATATAGGGCCAGCTGCTTTCTTTATCTCGCTTGCCGTTAGTCCGTCTAGCACCTTTCGGTTGGGGTCCACTCCGGGGGTTAGACCACTTGAATTAGATTTTATAGAGTCTCAAAGGCAGTCAACGTGTCAGCCATTCTTCTCCTATTAGACTTGTAAATCCTTTGCTCTTTTTCCTTCTTTTTTCAAGTTCTCTCCCTTTACTTTACTTGATAGGGACGGAGAATACCACTCTATCAATAACAAGAAAAAAGTAGCAATTTAGTTTCAAATGGTTTGAGCTTGGAAGCAACCTACTATCCATCAATAGGCGAGAACAGACTGCTATTGGCGGCTTTGCCTATCTATTTAATTATGACTGGCTTGGAACAGAGGGAGACCATTATCTCTATCTGGGTACGATCATAGCTTCATTCATTCATTGAACCTTTGGGATAACCATT
Organism: Quercus agrifolia; assembly: GCA_029955455.1. Classification (NCBI taxonomy): domain Eukaryota; kingdom Viridiplantae; phylum Streptophyta; class Magnoliopsida; order Fagales; family Fagaceae; genus Quercus; species Quercus agrifolia. Next base: position 33,772,564 of record JARQAD010000007.1, on the reverse strand, counting down.
AGCATTGAGGTTAATCACTACACCACCTCTATCATACATACGACATTACATGACACGAGAGTGCATGGTCAACACACACCTAAAGCGCTTACGTTTCGCTTGCAACCAATACAACCACAACCACCTAACTTGCACGAGATTCAACAACCGAAACTACTGGTAATCCCGAGGGGATGACATCCTCCTATAATAGTTAGGAGTACTGAACAAGCGAGTCATCGGTCCGAGGAAAGAAAAGGACTGCCTTTAGAAAAAAAGTAACTCGCTAGGCCTTCGGAACAAAGGTGATTCTGTTCATGCTTCAGACGATTTGGCTAAATTAGATATACTTCTTCCATTAGAAAGGCAAAGCCATAGGCCTGTTTTAGCGCGTTTCCAAAGGTAAGCGGTTAGGTTGACTTTGTCACTTTCTTCGCATCCATATTGAGTGGACCTAAGGTACAGTTATGACTAGGAGATAGCAAGACTCACTAAAGAGTTTAAACTAAGGATTGAAAGTAGCTAAATCACCTGTATAACAGATCTACAAATAGCCAATGCCTTTAACAACGTATTTAAGGGGATTAGGGCGGTTCCTTAGGTACCTTCACATCTACATCTACTTATAACAAGCATGTACACACAAGCAAGCTTGAATCTTGTTATCTTAACTGAGAATGCTGTTACTTATAGCCTTTTAACAGCAGCTACACATTGATCGAGACTCACACGACAATCGATATTCAGGATTTCGTTTAGCTAAGTGGCCTATAGACTAGAATAGAAAACCTCACCTTAATTTAACATCTGCTTGATCTCCCGATCTACTTTTCAAAATAAAACTTCTCGAGCTGGATTAGAAGATTTGTATATGAATTCCCTGGTGACTTTCTTTCCAAAGCCTCGCACGAGCAAGCCAAGCTACTTATGCCAAGCAACTAACTTCGAGACAACTAAGGGCAAACTTCGAGCTAGAACTAATGGATTAGCATTAATAGTAAGTTCCCCGGGGGGATTTATTTCCTATGCTTGCTGGCTAAACAGAGTTGCCTTCCACACGTGCACTGAAACCAGAGTCTGCTACTTGCCTTAAGGCAAAACCCGGAGTCTTTTGCTTGAACCTCATTCTCCTATCTTAAATAAGGCCGGAACGGTGGCATAAAAGCCTTGAAACGACTGCCGCCCTTGATTCGACTCACCATTATTATTAGGCCTTTTTTGTCTTCGCGTTACCCTAGTTCCTTAATCCAAATAGCCATAGGAGAAGTTGAGCTAGCTAACCTAAGTTCGTAGCTAAAGTTCTCAAACAAGAGTTCCATTCCCTTTACTCGTATTGCAGGAAAATCCCGTTACTAGTAGTTCTTGTTAGCCCACTTGCTCGAGCACACTCTCAACTTGTAGATGCGCCAATCCCATCTTCCCCCACGAGAACAGAAAAACCAACAGACCACGAACACCAGTACACATGAAAATAGCCCTTTTGAAAGCATACCCAAGGAGCGGGCATCCATCCAATCTTCACTTATAGACATAAAATGGCCTTATTTCCGTTCGTTAACTACTTATAACAAGCAAGTTAGTAGCCTACCTCGGTTGAATGTTGGGACAAACAACAATAACCGTGCTTATCCTTCTAATAAAGAAAAAAACCCCATATTCAACTGATTCACCCACTACTGCTACTACTAGTATAGAAGAAGATCTATTAACATGCACGACTACCTATATAACAAGTTGCCTCTGACCTCTGTCTCACGACCGCAAATAGAACCTGTAGCTTTATGCCCTGACTTTAACTGAACTACTACTGGCTTAGCTGCCTAGCTACAAACTCAAAAGCTTGGATTTGGCTAAAAGGACCTATTATTTACATTCTAAAGTACCATGTTCACTTCTTTTCCCAACAACAGATCGGAGATCTTACTTTCTCAAGTCATACGTCTTTTGTTCAGCCAATAGTGTTCTGCTATACTTATTATTACTTACTAGCGCCCTTCACTTCAACTCATACTACTTTACTTCCAGCCTATTCCCAAATCAGCGTACCCCTGCTTCCTTTAACAGGCTAGTACACAAGCTACTAAAGCTAATAAGCTAGTATACACGTGCATTTCCCCGATTGCTTTAACGGACGCTTTACCTTTTGGTTTCCACCTGTCCTATCCAAAACTATGGAACTCATTTGAAAAGTCGATTTACTAGATCAGAACGTGAACTTTAAGAATAGGGGTATACAAGTTAACCACCTAGAATTGATCCATGACCGCTAAACTAAAGGAATCCTTTACCAATTAAGCTACGCAACCGTCTTTACCGGCCTCAACCAATCTTAGCTTGGACATGCCAACAGCCAATACTTACTCCTTTCGTTGGGACAACTAATTAAAACAAATATGGCTTGAATCCCTTATCTTTGAGACTACCCTTAGGATTCTATAAAGTCATTTAACAGCAGATAGACACAAGTTATGACAACCCTCACACGAGAGCCAAAAAGAAGGCTTTCAGACTGACTCTACTTCTTGCAGCTACTTTCTAACAATAAGATTGAGTCTTTAACCTGATAACCGCTTTAGCTCACGCTTTCCATCTTCGCGGCAAGCGAACGAAGGATATTACGAGTAGTTACGATCTCGTGTTCGCAAGAAACCAAACTAGCAGAACATCGTACGGAACCTAAGGAAGGATCGGACCACAGAGGGGGATATAACCTAGTCTTATCTATCCTTTTTTTTTTTTTTTTGAGGGCGGGGTTAGACTCCTTAATCCTAGGATTCTAATGCATCAGGGCCCCCGCCAACCATATAGATCGACTATTTCCCATCCTAAAAGATCAGGAGCGTTTTCGCCCTTCACTCCGAATGAAATCCAGACACATTGGCAATCAGGAACACCCAAAGTCTTATAATGGATATGGGTTATAGTGATATCATGCTCTGGTCGATCAAATGGATAACCAGGAGCTATAATACCACTTCTCGCTCAAGGTTGGATTAGACCCCAAGACGAGACCAAGTATTCTATACCAGATACTCCGCCCAGCAGCCACCAGTGTGATCGCTCACACTGGGAGGTGTCTTCCAAAATAGGAGGTCTGAAAGACAACCCTAGTGATGCAACCATGTCATAGATCTACCATAGCAGACCAAACCTAACCAAAGATTCTTGGCGTCGGTCAGCCTGCCAATTGTGATTCACGATAGGCGCATCGAAAAAGGCATTGATGCAAACATCAGGTTGCATTAATGTACCGTATAGTAATAGCGGCAATAGCGCAACCATTCCTTAACCCACCAGCGGAGGGTTGACCACTCTAAGAACTCCTTCACATTTTCTTGGATGAAGAGTTTATCAGCTATCGATTGTAGGTCTTTAGGCCTCATCTCCTTGCAAAGACGAGCAATTATGACACCTATGAGATAGGGATTAAGGGGACCTCCCCTACCTAGCCAGAGATCAAAACCATCTGGGCCATATAGGGTTTTTGTTTGCATGGCTAGAACACGTTCAAAGGATTTATTTCTTTTGTGATCTAGGCGAGCAAGTACCTTGAAACCTGCACCACCAACATGACACAGAGTGGAGAATCGAGCGCTACTATGTTTAAGTCCAATAGCCACTAGACCATATGGGTGGTAGAAGTTTAGTATTGAACGAACTGAGATTGGGCTAATGTCCTTTCTAAGGTCATTCACTCAGAACTGTTTCGTAAACTCTGCTGATCCAGTGTTAGAAATCAGAGATTTTTGATAATTGAATCTAACTTCTAACATCGAGTCTTTTCAGAGTTTCCTCGTAGACTTGGCCCACTTCAGGGTTAGCAATGACTACATCATCACCCAGTATTGCGTACTTATCAAAGCGCATACCTGGATGTACCTGTTCGGTGCAATACCACACCAATATATGATGGGATGGTGCAAAGAGAGGCCAAGAGGCATAATACCCTAAGGGTTGTCCTACAATAAAGCTGACAAGTGAAAAAAATTTCATTTGACAAACGGCATAACAAATGCATTCATCGCAAGAGCTGAGTTCACTACAGCTAAAGCGAATGACCAATCAAAGGCTGCCGACATGACCTCAAATAACAAGAGGAGAGGCCACCTGTCAGTGGCATTCTTCAAGTCATATGAGAACACATGGCGTTCGCCCTCTAATCTATCAAGAGGACCTTCCTGGTTGAACGTGCCATCCATGGGCAACATTCTCAACATAGACATCAACCAGTAATGGACTGGTTTGAGTAGTCTTTGATTGATATAGTTTCCTATGGCGAATACTCTTCTCTTACCTCCTCCCTCAATCGATTGACCCAGTCGGCCTTTAACCATAGGTAACCCTAGTTGTCGACATGTTAGTAAGATAGGACCGATCGTTTTCTCCAATTGATCGAGATTAGTTCCTGAAAACAATTTGTTGTTCTTGTCGAACGCATATCTGACTCTATAGGGCCACAGTATACTTGACGACCACTGCTCACCCTTTTGGTGGATAAACTCCAAAAGAGAGGCATAAGAGGCCATTTCGAACATTTGAGAAGGAAAGACCGATATAATGTTCTTTCTAAATAATTGTCTCGTCTTCTCATAACATCCTTCATAGCACAATTGTGATCGAAGAAGCATACAGTTGGAAGACTTTTCCAAGTCGGTACCCACGACATCCCCTGGTAAAGAGGAATCGCGGAGAGTCGAGGTAAATACTGGGACAAGAGATCAGGGAGGAACACTTTCATCTCCCCTACAATTTCTTAGACAGACTCTAAATCGGCAGGTGTGATTATAGGCTCAAAAAGAGCCTTAGTTACCTTCTTTGCTAACTTAATAACTTTATTAATTGAGAAAAGAGATAATTAGAATCATACCACCAAGTAAGCCCTGTCATCATGCCTTCTTATTATCCTTCTATGAAAAGGAGGAATGATACGTCGTATGCCTGAGACCGGGTGAGAGACACTGGGACTGGTAATAAATCATGGGGTCTTTTTATGCCTCCATAAAAGTTTGAAGAGTTGAGCTACACTACTTCAAATAAAGCGTAGTGAACAGCATCCCTGATCCTTTACACACTCGCAACACTTGTTTAGTAAACAGGTGAATTGTAATATAGTGTTCCTTGGTTACCCTATCCTGGATGAGAGGAGTCTCCTTAAAGAGGAGGGTCTTCAACACTCGAGAATCTTCTCCAATTCTCTGCCATCGTATGGGCCTCAAATTAACACATAAGTTAAAGAATGGTTTCATTGCTTGTTTGATCTTCGAACCAACAGTGACCACCACCAAGGCTAAATCACTACGCTTTAGGTATTGAGTCCTATCACACTATTATAAGTCTACTATTGAAATGTGTGAGGGAGAGCTCGTTGCCTTCCCTTATTGGGTTGGGTGAGGTTCTCATCGCATCCCTAAGGCTAGACTATTTTAATCTGGACCCCAGGAAACCACTGTGTGATTTGCCTTACACCCTTCAAGAGTGTAAGTTGCATCATCCCTAAGATCAAGTCAATCTCACCCACAGTCCCCTTCTCATGGAGGGGCCTAGGAGGGCACTTGGTAGATGCCAAGTCCTGCTTGTAGAAGGTTTGTCAAGCCTTAAACAATAGGTGTGGTAGTCACTATCATAACATCCAAATGGACAACCGATAGTGGTGCCACAGGGGGAGGCCAGAATCCCCAATCACAGTAAAACCATGAGTGACGATCTGGGCTTACAGATGAGGAACTACCTCGGCTGTCGTCACGTTCGGTTACCCGAACGCGACACTCTCGTCTTCGAGACTTGAAAGATTTATAGCAAGGCAAAGTTTCTAGAAAAATAAAAGAGGCAAAACAATGAAATAGATGAAAGGTGAAGCGCTAGGTAGTGAAAGAAAAAAAGTTTCAAAAAAGATCAACAAACCAAACAACTACACGTTAAAACAAAAATGAATAAAAAGAAGAATGAAGTGTTTGACCCCAAGGAGAGGCTGTCTGATGAAAGGGGCCCGGTAGCCGGGGATTGAATTGTTAGGATTAGTGCCCTTAAATCCTATTGTATGATGCTATGTATGATATTATATGTGACATTATGTATGACTTAATATTGTAATTAATAAATTTGTTTTGTTATTATCTGAAATAATGGTAACATGAATATTTAGACATTATCATATAGTCCATGAGATGGATAGTATGTGATTTATGTGAAAAGTCACAGAAGATATAAATTACAAGTTCTTTATAAACTCAGAATTTAGTTCGTAGTCGGTGATGAAATTGGGCGTTTCATCTGCGAAGACTATAACATATCAACTAAGATGATTTGTCTTGATCATGGAAGTGGTGACTTCTAGTTGATATGTTGATATGTTTTAAGAGTTAAAACATATTGAACTGGACCGCTGTGAGATTTATTATTCTTGTAAAGACTGTCAATTGAATAATAAATCTCATGACTTATATTTGCATGAACTCTTAATCCTGAGAGAATAATGGACTTGATCATGAAGTGTAGGTTGCTTTGATATATCAGGAGTGAGATCTAAAGTAACGGTCAAAACCTCATTATATTGGGTAGCCATTTTTTTTTTGGTTGCTTTTGGCCATTTTTGTTAGGCATTGAACCCCACCTTAGGTGCTGAGTGGTGCCCCCCCCCCCCCCCCCTTAATACCTAAAAAAAGTTCCATCTATGGAGCCTAAACCTTAACCTATGGCATGGCAATAAGCAGTAAGTTGGCCTAGTCTCTCGCCCAGCCATCGCTTTCTTCAGTGGTCAAGTTGAAGCATTCAACGATTCTTCAGCCTACCACCTTTCTTTTTCAAGGTTGAGCTTGTTCAATTGAAGCTAATGCTATGTTGCCCTTCCCTTGTTCAAGATAAAGTGGGGACTTTCTTTTAGCTATCGGCCCAAACAAAAGAGATTGGCCTCTAGATTGATTGATTGATTGGATCGAAGTACAAAGGGGTTTTTTGATGTGTGAGATCAGCCCAAGACTAAGGCTAAGCAACTAGTTGCTACTGGATTGGACGTCTATTTATCTTGCCACGCTCTCCTACTCCAATAAAGACCGGCGGAAGGAATGCTTTGCTCATCTTTCTTTCTTACAACTTGTTACCGCGGCGCTTGTTCACCCCTTCGGCTTCTTCCATTCAAAAAGGTAGTGTCTTTTTCCTGTTCTTATTGTTAAATAGCGTCTTGAAGTGAAGGCATTATTGAACGAAAGAGATGTCGGGTCCGTAAATATGTATCCCATTCTTCAGGTATAGTTTTGTTTGATCACAAATTGGCAGGTGATTCGTCCTTTCTTCCCCCCCCCTCCCCTTTTTTTTCCGTCAGTCGTCTTGATTCGCCAAAGGATCTTGAGCTAGCTTCCTTGAAGAGGCTTGATGGGAAAGAGAGTCAAAAAAGGAGAACTTAAGGAAGGTCTCTCTCTACCTTACAAGCTCTTGGATTCCATGGCTAAGGCTTACTTTGGTGGATTTTAGGTGAGGGTGGAGGAGTAGGATAGGGGGTGAGTGTAAGCTAGAACCTTAAGATTCTAGGGAATTTTTCGCATATAATAAAGTGGTGCTAGGGCTCAAGACCATTTTGAAGATGGAGTTGGATCATAAAGAAGAGTTTGTTCCTTTGTTTGAAGAAGAACAATCCTACCGGGCTCATTTGAGATAGGAATTGCTAAACTTATTGTCCCAAGAAAAAAGCTAATGAAAGCAAAGGTCAAGAATATCTTGGTTTAACAGAAGTTAGTCAAAATATCACTTTTCTCCATCGTACTATGATTGCTAGATGGCATTCCAAGCTACTTAATATAATTCCTATCTAACAGGAATTTGTAGTAGTGTTAGTGAGGGTAAGGAGAATCAATTCATCGAGTCTTTCAAGAAGTTATATAAATTGGATTGGCGCCTTAGACCGTTTTGGGTGACTTTTTCATGCTTGTCCTTCAAAATAAGAGAAAATGTTCCGCCCCTTTATCTAAAGAAGAGATTGAAGAAGCGGTGTTCAATGTTCAATCTAGGGACGATCTTACTAATAATAAAATAAGAAATACGATGGTTTCTCTTTAGCGTTTATTCAGGCTTTATGGGCTTTGTTAGAAGTGGATCTTATAAAGTTATGGAGGAGTATTGGCATTTAAAATGCTGCAGTGTGGGTATTTTAATACCTAATGATTTACAAGCTTGCGGTTCGGGTTGTTTAACATCCTGCATCCCCATTTTAGAAGTGCATTTGAAAAATACCTCTCTTGGTACTTATCCTTTAAGAAAGGCTCGAGAGACCTACTTGCCACGTGGCAAGAGGCCATTAGCCAAAAAAACTGTGATAAGATCTCAAAAGAAAGAAGAGTATTCGAATCCTATGATACTTTGCGTGAAGCCATGGGTCCTAAGGGAGATTGGAAGAGAAATCTGATCTCCACTCTCTCAAAGAAATACGAAGGCTATAAATAGGATACATAAACCTCACATATAGATGCGCACAAGTTTTTTTACAAACGACTTCACACTTGGAGCTTTGAAGAGGCACTCAAATGCTTGAAGGAGAAATAAAGAGAAGCTCTCAGTAGGATAAGGAGGAGATTTAGTCCCCAAGAACCCAAAGGACAAAGACAAGGTAGCAAGGCCTCGAAGATCGGAAAATTCTTGCGTCTTCTTCCCTATTCTTTTTCTCATTTTCTTCTATTTAAAAATGTATAGATCTCACTGATCTTAGAATCAAATGTCTTCTCCTATGGTATATGTAATTAACAAGAAAGCCGAGAGACCTCCCAAGAGTGTGTAACCCACCACCATATTAATAAAGACCATAAAAAAGGGAGATTGTTGTGATCACTTTTCTTGTGTGAATCTTTATTTCATACTTGAAATTTGCTTTCATAAATAAACATTGGGGAAGAAAGCAAAAAGAATTCAGAATCTATATAATCATTGGGAGACTTTGGATAACACTGGCATTTATGGTGTTGTTCGAGTCGCGCAAGAGTATTTACCAAAGGGGACACAAACATTTATAGGGGCGCTTGTGAGTAGTGGAGCTGGGTGACGAATACCCTACATTTGAAGAAAAAAACCTTTTGGGACATGAAGAAAATCACTGGCCTTCCTATTTACGGCCAAGTTTACGACGAGTATACTCCTTGGAATGAAGAGTTGTACGGCTTCAATGAGATTTCGAAAGAGAAGTACCATTTGTAATTTGCCTGGGAACTCTTCGCGAAGTACCAACACTTGGCGCTTCGTAATCAATATACAAAAGTGGACCATCACGTATGGGTGAACCATTTCTTCAAGGGTGAAATTGAGAGACAGGCCCCACGTGGGAGAAGGAAGGCTCGACCAGAATGGGATATTCTTGTCCTTTTTCGCTTTTGAATGACTGAACATCGTTGGGACTTCTACAGTCTTTGTAAAGGAGTGGAATGAAGGGGTTTTCAGCAAGTGGAGGCAACGCTAAAGGTTGTCCAAGGTACTCGAGCGTAACGGTTTGTTGAGCTAAGGGCAAGGAGCAAAAACCACTCCATTCTTTGTGAAATTAAGGAGAGCAGGCAACCCTTTTTTGTTATATTAATTATTAGCGGGTAGGTTACACTTTTTCCTTAAGCATAGATGAGATTAGAGATGAAAAAGACGCTAGCATTAGCAGAAGATCATCGATCATACTTTATTGCCTTAGATCACTATCGAGGAAGAGAAACTCATAGCACAGATGATCCTTACCCATGAAGGCAGAAATAGTACCTGTTGTTAATAAAACGAAGTCTCAAAAACTCAATTCTTTTATTTTCAAGTAGAGCACCAGTAAAAGACCTAGAAGCCTATGAAAGTCATGTTTTTACTTAAGAAAGATGGCGCCTTCATGAGGATGTCTTTAATCAGCCAATGCCAAGGCAACAAAGCTAGCATCAAACCTACCTGCCCCTTAATTCCTACCGTCCCCATTGACAGAAGAAAGATAAGCTAAAATGGGAGCTGGAGAGGTAGGGAGAAAGATTCTCACTTGGACAGGAGATGCGGACGAGTTTTGGTCTAGCTCTAAGAAGTCTGGGAGAGAAGGAGGCAGGGCCAAGCTGAGCTAAACCTAAACGTATGCATGGTTAAAAAGGACAAAAGGCCCATTTCCTGTGTTGCTCGAGAATTTTTGAATCCTTTTTATCTTTATCTTGGTGGCACTCTCTTACTAACTCTTTGTTTTGGTGCTTTAGCTAGCCTTACTCATCTATGAGACAGGTGAGAGAGTGAGAAAATGCGGTGTCATGACTTTTTCCTTGAAAGGCACCCTCTGTTGATGAATCAATTTGAAGCCTATGATTCCCCTGAGAATGGATCTCTCATTTGGGAAAAAAAACTGTGAAAAAGGATTCCAAATCAGGCTTTCCTCACTTGAGTAGAAAGCTTTTCAGAAAGGAGGATATCCTAAACCAAGCACAAGCAGTCAGCAGTCTCAAAGAGTAATGAAGTTGGATTAAGAAGGCCGAAAGCCAGGCAGTAAAGCTCACGTTGTCGACACCTCTTGTCCATCAGTGAGTGATTTCTTGTATGTGTAAAAAAGATGGGTAGACCATCTCATCTCTTTCCTCAAAGTGGTGGATCGAACTTCGATCATGTCACGAGAGTGGATTCAATTGGTTTCATTGGTCATTCTGCGAACCTGACAGAAGGTTAGTTCGATGGTAAGATCTGAAGGGGAGATTCACGGGTAACTTCGAAGGGTAGGGAAGGAAGAGCTGGTGCAGCGCGTCAAAGGCCCTCACGCAATGTTGTTGCACAAAGGGCCATAGCGTAGCTCAAGCTAGAGCTTTTGAGTTTTCCAACTAAGTTCCAATCTGCTAAGAAGTGTAAGTGTTGAACGGAGGCATCAAAAGCTGAACCATAAAGACACTGCACCACCTACTATTTCGAAAGTAGAGTCGACCAAAATAGAAACCTTAGGCGAGATAGACAATGAAAGAAAGCATTAGAATTTTCTTTCTCAAATACAAGGAAGTAGGCATAGACAATATTTTGTAAAACAAATCCACAGGGGACCCCGTAAGGCATGGGTTTAATATCCTTTCAAAAGTAATAATAGGTCGGGGAGCAGAAACTCTCCTTTTCAAGGTAAGAGAAGAGATCAACTTAGATCAAAGCAAGCTTGCGAAGCAACCAAGGCAAGAGCATGAAGCAGCTTTTCCCGAACCAAAGGATCCAAGTTCTCTGGAAACAAAGTATCCTGATCCCTCAGCATCAAGCGATGTCTCAGTATCATTTGCATCCAAACCAGAATTTTACTTCGAAGAGGGACAACTCACTTTTCAAAAATCAACTGACAAGTCGAATCCATATCATTATAATAGAGGGCACAAGACTTTTTACCCTACTATAAACTAGGATCAGAAAAGGTTTGCTTATAACATAAACTCAAAGACGCTAGAAAAGTACACTTAGTGCAGTTCATCAGGTTGTTTAGAGGCTCTTTCCTGTCTCGCCTACCACCCTGCTTCAAAATATCAGTTGTCGTTAGGAACTTCTTTCTCTTAACGAGAAGCAAATGGCTTTTGTGTTTGTGGTCTTTAAAAGGCTTGCTAAACGTGCATTAAAAGCTATTTTTTTCACCTACATTGAGTAAGTTTGTCATTTCTTTTGGAATGCAATGAAAAGCTCAACGCGCTCGTATCTGGGTTGAAGGTCTTTTTTTTGTATAAGCAAGGCTTAGGATATGGGGATATGGGTTTCACCTTATGGGTAATAGGCTACTGAAACCGTAACACAGGCAACCAAGCAAGACTTATAAAGTGCGTTTAGGATCACTTTACACTAAAAGAATGGGAACCCTAGTTCAAAATATGAAACAAGTTTGCAACAAGAGAGTCGGCGAAGGGATCAATAGTCTTTCTTCAATAAAGGCCCATCCAGGGTGTGTCTTTGCCCACCTCTTTACATATGCGATTGTTCGCTCGACTTAGCTGCCTAGTTACGAAATATATAGCTATCAAAAAAGCTAGAAATAGAATTCAACTTAGTTGCTCAGTCTCTAGGAATTCCTAAGCGTTATTGAAGAAAGAAGCCTACTTGAAGAAGGCTGCCAAGAGGAGCAAGCCTACATCAAGCAAGTTGACTCACTTTATGGTATGTAAAGAGTTCGCTTTGCTATTATGACCCAGTTCTTCCACGAGTGAAGGCCCGTCAAATTGGTCTCAAAGAAAATCAAGGAAATCCAACCCTTTCCTCTCTCCTCTTTCTATCCAAAGAAACTTTCCCAGCTGTAGTAGCTGTTCTTTTCCTCCCTTCCATCGATTGAGCTTTCTCCCGTTTAATTCAATAAGGCCTTAATAGATCGGTTTTAATTGGGACAACTCGATCGCTTCTCCCTTTGCTGGAATTGCCATCTTTGATGCTTTCGGCTTCTGAATTCGTACCTTTCAATAGCCTCATAGTCTAGAAGCCCTAATGTTGTAAGACATGTGACTGCATTCCTAAATTCTATCTCTGGTTCCTTCACTGCTTCCCAAACTAACCTGCTTACACTGCATTGCTTCTTCCAACAATACTGGAAGTGGAGCTACCCTATATGGTTAGGCCAAGCAAAAAGGGAGTTCCCTGTTTGTATCCTCTAGTCTCAAGAGTTTCTTTCATCTTCGATAGCTTGGAGATAGTGCATTAGCCTCCGTTGACCCTAAAGTTACATAGAAGATGATTACATTCGCTTTTTGCCTACTTCTTCTTCCTTTATCCTTTAGCTGCTAATAGTTAATCAAGGAGTTATGTATGCTTTCGGGCAAAAAGAAAGATTTCTTATTTCGTGCTTTTGCAAACAAAGGTTAATTTCCTTAATGAGTTACAGGAGTCTACTAAAAGAGTACTCCTTTGTGCCCAATACCCACTCCATTGGTCACTTCACTCACTTGAGAGAAGGTTAACAAGTCTTAGTGAGCAAAGGAGAATCAGAGTTGGAGGGGGCCCGAGCGATATCCTCATTAAATGCTCTTTCAAGTGGGAGTGAGTGACCGAATGACCCAATGTGTCTTGCCTTAAGGACTTATATGAAAGACTATTACTGACAACCCTTTAAGGCAGACTTGTATATACGAGAAAGAAGGAAGATTGTTGTCTTGCTCTTACTCTTCTTAGGACTCTAAGCAGAAGTCCTTGATCTACTATTAGCAGCTAAAGGAAGTATGCTTTAGTCCTATTGAGATAGTAGAGTTGGACTAATTAATATGGCTTAAAGGTATCTCTTTAGGTCCTCGTCTTGCCATTCCTAACTTTAGGGCGGAAATTTTTATCATATATATAATATGAAATAAGAAAAAGAAAGAAGAGAAAAAAACTAGGAGTTTGTGCCTGTTTGCTTGCTTACCAATCCATCCTGGCAAACTCTTCCAGCTACATTAGTCAAAAATAGAAAAGTAGAGCCTGAGGAGAAAAACTACTTTCGCCTGGGGGAATGGTAATACTACATACATTCTTATTCTCAAGACACTATTCCTTTCACACTGCTAGCAAATTCAACCATTTTCACACATAGCTTGAATCTCGTTCAATCCATAAACACGTGCAATCTCACATCTTCAACTAAGACCACTCGACCAATTTCATCTATCCTGCACGGTTCCACCCCTTAGAGGGAGCAACTTTATTTGTCTTAAAAAAGAATCGCGTTCTTGCTGAAGTTTGTGAATCCGGTCTTGTAATTGCAGTCTGTCGATATATAGGGTGAGGGAGATTCTGCCTCTTTATCCCAAGAAGGGATTGGGCGAGGTTCTGTTGCACCCCTAGATGTTTGCTCTTAACAAGACACCAAGGAAACCGTTAGTTAACCTACCCTAGACAAAGGCTTGAGTTGTGATTAACTTGAGACCACACACGATCTCACCCATAGGCCTCATCTCATGGTGAGGCCTAGGAGGGCACTTGGTAGATGCCAAGGCCTTACTATTTAAGGGATTGTTAGCCCCTTGGATAATAAGTGTGGAAATCTCTGGTAAATCATTAACGACAACCATCAGAGGTGCCACAAGGGTAATCAAAACCCCTTAAAGCTGACAACAAATCAACCACTAGGAGAATCTAAAGCTAATTGGAGTTCTGTTCCATCCTTTGATAGAGTCACGCACCTATTTGAGTGAAATCATTTGGGTGAAGCTTGTGAACTGAACACCTATAAAAATTCAGCTTGTCGAGATAGATTATTGAATGAAGCTTGGAATGAATTAATTAATAAATGAAATTAAGACAATACGATAGAGCAAAATCTAGCAACTTTTTAATCTTTCTTGCTAAGCGGCTTCATTCGGGTCCTCCAGTAAGGGGGGGTAAAGTAGCGTCTACTAGCATAGGAAGTCACTATCCAACTGTAGGTTGGTTTCAGCACACTTAGTCGTCTCATAAGAAGCTACTGCTTGGCTAACCCACTCGCTACTGTAGTGCTTAGTGTCGGTCATGTATCCTATGTGGGCTCAGAGTTCCCCCTCTTTTTGGAGGGAGGTGCCCTCTGATCTCGCTTGGGGTTTATTCCCTTCGCTTCCAGCCCATTTGAACAATCAGCAGGCAGATTTCTCGTAGAATGAAGATCCAGATTGACTCTAAGGATGAGGTAACTCAAAATGGGTGTTAGTGACTCCGATTTTTATGATCGTATACAATTGACCAAGCCTTCGTCGCAGGCGGGTGCAAACTGTCAGGTATCATGTACGACTGTCTGCAAGAGCCTTGAAAAAATCAAAGTATGTTTGATAAGGCATTGGTTCAGTCGGTTGAGGTCGCTTTTCGAGAAAAATAATGTAAGGTACGGACATTTAGCGTAGATAAGGAGCGCAGCGATCGGCAGTGAGGTGAGGCGAACGACGAAGAGCTAGTGAGTGGGTAAGACAAGATGTAGTGTAGTTTGGTTAGCACATCTATTTAGGTTCAAATCCTTTCACCTTGGTATGGCGAATTGTAAGAAAAATTTGGATTAGTTTCCTATGGAAGAGTTATTTAAAGTTGTGGAACCTTTTATTCAGGCAAGTTTTGATTTAAATAGTTCTTATTCTGGGTCCAAGATTATTTCCTTAACGGAGATGGTTCAAACATACGAAATCGAGCATTCTTCAAATGTCACAGCTTCTTAGGTATATAAAAAAAGTCCAGGCAAGGGTATCATGCTATCTTCCGACAGCACATTTCAGATCATAAGATACAGCTAAAAATGTTAGGAGCTAGTGCCAGTTTAGCTGCTCTAACAAGCTAGCAAGCTAGTGGCATTAGCGCCTTACCCTTAAGTGAGTAAGAGCTTCTTCCTTCGCTCCACTCGCCTTACAACACTTTCAGAATTCGAAGGATGAAACCTTCAGAAAGATCAAGATGTCAGGCCATAACATGCTAAAGGAGGCAGACTAGTAAGAAGGCCGACCACATAGGGGAGCAAACTGAAAAGCTCAGCTTTGCGAAGCGAACCAATCTTCCATACCGCCCCCTTACTCGCTCTCTATAAAAAAAAAGGCCTTCAGGAAGCGCAAACAGCTAAGCCACTAATGTCGTGGCGATGGTCATACCTCAGAAAGTCAGCAAAGCTAAGGTTTCGTATGTGTTATATCCTTTCAATTGAGCGACAATTTCTAAGGAAGGCCTTCATTTCCCTTTGAAAGAAGTAAAAAAAAATAGCGCTAGGGAAAGACCAATGGAGAGAGAGAAGGTTGCAGAAGTGCTTATAGATTTCATAGGAAAAAAAATTTAGGAGATGAAATCCTAATTACATTACCGTAGGCCAAAATTGGATTTGGAAGAGCAAGCTAGAGAAAAGAAGTGTTAAGATGATATACTTTCATCCTAATTGCATCTATTGAAAAAGGGGGCCCGTTTGATCACCTGAAGAGATTTGTAGGCAAAATTGGCATAATTATTACCTTGACGATTGAGCTGCCAAAAGATATTTTTTCCCTGCTGGAAGATAAGATTTATGCAGTCTATAAAAAAAAATTATTATGAAGCCAAATGCTCTTGGATGGGTAGTTGAATAGGGAGAGAAATCCTTTTTTCTCATTCATATTGAACGTAGCCTATCACTTTGAGGTCATGAGAACCTTGTGAATTGATATATTATGGCATGCATCTCTGAGGAGAATGGCACGGCCAAACATTATCCCAGAAGCAAATCCACTTACCATTACCCAACCAAAGTCTAACCCAAGTTTTGCCTGAAAGTCTCTCTGTACCAAATAATACCTTTCTAGATGCAGGATATTTTAGACTTAGGTTGGTCAATCTATTTTTGCCATGGGAAGAGGTACTTAGCAGCCAAATATAAGCACCATGGCCTTTTCTTTTCCTTTGGAAATCTCCATAGCCACTTCATAAGTAAGAAGGGCTAGCTTGGTTGAAGTCCACCTTCTTCGTTAAGGTGATTGAATAAATCCAGACCATAAAAAAGATTTCATGATGAGGTCTTATTGCATTACCTTTTTTTTGAAAATGAAAATTCAAACATATCTATCTCAATCTTGTGGCAATTTCCTCTTCAAATCACATCAAGATGAACTTGGAAGGAGTAGGGAAGGCTATTCCGAGAATTCGGATTATGGTGGGGTCATAAGAGATGGCAATGGTGCTGTCATATGGAATTGAATAGGTCTCCTTTAGGAATCAAAAGATGCAACCTTTGCATAAGTAGAAACTCTCCAGCACAGCCATTGTTTTGTCCAAACTATTGATTCTTAACATGATTAGATGGGCGAATGGTAATAATTAATAACCTTGGCGCCTATGCTTTATTCCTGAGAAAACATTTCTCAATATATGTTGAGTTAAAATTCATCATATGAAGAGGGAAGCGACTCATTTAGCTGACTATCATGCTAACTTGGGTGTTAGGCTGTAGTCTTGTAGTCAGTGGATGGGAGGTTTTCCATTCCAGAAGATATTTTCATCTAACTCTTTCTCCCACTTATCATTTCTCTGTGGGACTTGTTCCCTCTTCAACTCAGCGCATAGATAGGCATTTTTATCGAGAATGTTTTAAGGTTCCACCTTACCTTTCAAAAAAAAAAAAAAAAAAAAAAAAAAGCCGAACTGAAGGAGCTCTCACAAATAGAATTTTAGTACCACGAGGAAAAGCTAGCTAGATAAACAAGACAGGGATCACCCGCTCGGCAATGCTACCTTGGGGAGGAGACAAAACACTTTAATATAACAATTGAAACTCATATTCAAAAGCTTTTTCGATATATGAACAAGATTACTATGGAAGAGTTGGTGAACATTGTTCTGACTTATAGCTCTAAGATGACTAGCATGAATGAGCCAGCTTCAACACCACCTAGACTTTTAATCATAGACAGACTTGCACTGACCTCAGCATAAAAAGATGAACCTAGTCTGTCTA
>JARQAD010000007.1:33420265-33750265 GCA_029955455.1 Quercus agrifolia | reverse complement strand
AGATTCATCTCACATTATTACTTTCCTTTTGTGATGCTTTACTTCCTTCACAGTTCACACAGTTTCCTAGCACCATCTTCTTCTTCCTCCTCACGTCTGTGACTTATCTCATCTCCTTTTTTTTTTTTTTTTAATCTCACCACACCATCGGTGCTTCTTATATTTTTTGCTTCATTTTCGGATCTTCTTCATCATTTTCTCTTTTTATTATTTTTTTTTCTCACTTCAAATCCATGCCAGAATTTCAGATCAGAAAGCAAATTTCTTCACAGACATGTGGTTGAACTCACTTACGGTTTGAACGGTTTTTCAAGTTAGACCTTGGTTCAAGCGGTTCTCTCATATTGTTTAAATGCCCGGTTCTTGTATATAAAAAACCATTTTCATCAACGGTTCACGATTAACCCAGTCGGACCGTACGGTCCGGTCCAGATTTAAAAACCTTGCATATAGTAGGATAATTCATGATTGTATAACCGTGTCAATTGGTTAAATAATGTTATGCATAAGATAATTTTCACATTCCTATGATGAAAACATTAACAACAAAAAAAATTGTTTTCATAAAATTAATAAGTAACAAGTATAGACAAGTAAGTTTAAATTTACATTTGCATTCCCATTAAGTTCATAATAAATATTCATTGACAGCATTGTCAAAGTTATATATATCATTAGTTACATTCACAGCATTGTACCATCTATTAGTTACAAAAGCTTACACTAATAACTAAAAATCTAAGTTAATACAGGACATAAAAAGGAAACCAAAAAGGCAAAAACTGTCCAAGACCCACTAGGTCCATTGTGTATGTAAGTTGTTCACATTATGTCCACTTTGTTGTGCATCACTTAACAAAAACTATCTGCACAAAGTTGTTTACTAATGCTATCTATTATGTTGTCAATTTGCTTTTCAAAAAAAGAAAACACACCACCCAAACCAACAACAAAAATAATTGTCCAAAAATGCTTCCAAATTCCATCAACTTCAAAAGGCAGCATAATCACTTCCACTAGGCTCATCATTAGCTAGTGGAGATAAGTCATTCATACCAGTAGTAGCAACATTTACACTTTGTTGTGTAGTAGCATCCAAACCATCCTCAACAACATTTTCAACAACATTATTCATCACATTAGCACGTGCCTCTACACCAGAGCTTTCCCCAGTCCTTGTTTCCTACAAAATTAAGAGAGAATTAGAAACTCAAATACTAAAACACATACAACTACAATTAAAAGAAATAAAATTACTATTTACAACCTTGGTACCCCTTATACTGCCAACAATTGAATCTCTTTGACAGGTGCGTTTGTTATGACCAAACCTTTTACAAGTTTGACATTTTATAGTATTTGACCTCCTAGCAACATTCAAACTTGGAGGTTGCTCTCCTAGCTCTCTCCTCCTATTTTTCCTTGGTCTACCGGGTAACCTATGAAGGATAGGAGGCTCCACATCTTCATCAGCTTAATATCATTCAAATTAGGTAAGGGATGAATGATTTCACCATATGCTTTCAAGTAGGTGAACCTTGTCAAGTATTCATCACAATAAGTTTCTATATTTGCCCTTTTATGCACAATACATGTTGCTGCATGCTTGCATGGCAGTCTTCTTATCTTCCAATAACCACAAGCACATGTCTTCACAATCAAAGTCACTACAAATGTATTGAAACCATCAACAACCTGGTACTCATCATCACCAACTACTATCACCTTGCAGAACCTTGAATCTTGTTGGATCAAATCCAATGTTTTCTTTATCTTGGGAGTAACCAAAGAATCCAATGTATTGGCCTTCTTAAACCTTTTATTTAGTCTTCCCATAATCTTGATCCGGATTCCATCTAACATGGTAAGAGTTGGTTTAGCTCTAAGGTTTCCAATCCATTGATTAAATGATTCTGTCATGTTATTAGTTACATG
Organism: Quercus agrifolia; assembly: GCA_029955455.1. Classification (NCBI taxonomy): domain Eukaryota; kingdom Viridiplantae; phylum Streptophyta; class Magnoliopsida; order Fagales; family Fagaceae; genus Quercus; species Quercus agrifolia. The sequence goes on along the minus strand of JARQAD010000007.1, from coordinate 33,748,330 downwards.
GTCAATCTTAATTCTTGGATCATATGCATTTCTAGCTCACATTTCCTTGGGTTTACTCATCAACCAAACATAGGCTGCCTCATTGTTCACTCTTATATGTTGCATAGCTTTGTTAAACAAAAATTCATTATACACTTTTGCAGCAGCCCAAAAATTCATGTTAAGCATGAGGCCTAGAAATTTAACCTTGAAATTACTATATATGTGCCTACAACATAGCCTATGACTTGCTCCAGGGAAGACTTGAGCTACTACATCAGTTAAACCCTAAGAAACCATAATGACAAAGAAATTATAAACAACTTAACTTTGAAAAATGCAATTCTTAAAAATAGAATATGTTCATAGCATAAACATACAATGTATATCTAAAAATACTAACTCTTAAAAAATAAAACATCTTTACAAAATAACATCTAATTAGATTACCTTGTGGCAAATGCTAGCATTAAACTATGATAGACTAAACAGAAGAAAAAAATAAATAAATAAAGACTATATCAAATAAGATCAAAATTATCAATGTTCAAGTCACTATGTAAATAAAGACTATATCAAATAAAAACTTCTAGCATATTAGATGCATTTGACATCATCAAATAGGAAAAAAAAAAAAAAAAACTTAGGGATTTAAAAAATTGACACATTAAATTAAAGTATTAAAATAATCAATCTACATACCTTTTGTTGATTAGATATAATACAAAGCGGCTAATCTGTCATGCTAAATAGCCAATTATCCTTGCATTCAACCTTTACAATGGCGATTGCAACTGGAAATAAGCCATTGTTGCCATCAAGAGAAATGGTAGCAAGTAGAACACCCTCAAATGGCCACTTGAGGTGGCAACCATCAATTCCTAAGAATGGCCTACAAACATTGATAAAGCCTTTCTTCATAGCATCAAAGTATAGAAAGAACCTCTTTAAGGTAGGATTCATTGCAATGTCAGGTCTCTCATATTGAATCTTTGTTATACTGTTAGGGTTGGATTCCAAGACCACATTAGCATATGTTGGTATTTTCTTATATGACCTAGCATGGTTGCCATAATCCTTTTCTCTAGCTTTTCTCTTTGCTCGATATAACCTCCTTTGGCTTACTTGAACTCCAAACTTCTCAAGCAGATGTTGTTGCATACTAGAATACCTCAAGTCAAGGTTTGCATAAAGTTTGCTCCTTAATTTCCTAGCAATCCAAGTGGAGGTTGCATTTAAATTTTTGGAGGACCTAATACATGGGTGCCGTGAATCATAGGTTTTGATCGTAAATGTAATCTCATCGGGTGTTATAGCAACATGAATCCGCCATGGACATCCATCCCTCGCACAATGTGCAGTCACTCTAGCTTTATCATTCTTCACCCTAACAAGTTCAAATCCTTCTTGAATTGCAAAATCCCGTAACGCTTCCCTAATCTCATTCACATTAGTAAATACCATGCCATTTTCTAGCCTTATTGAACCTTCTTCTACAATGAACCTTCTTCCTTGAATAGCCCTATCCACATGAATTTGCTCTATGTCAACATCAGAATTAAGCCCATCCTTATGAGCTTCTTCAGAGCCATAGTCTGAGAGGCCATCATCCTCACCTTCAAAATTTTTCTCAACCATAGAACCATCTACTTCATACTCAATATCATTGTAAGTTTCTTCTTCACTTCCAACTTGCCACTCTTCATCAGAAGCATTAATATGTAATTCTTCTTCAAGATATTCAAAATCTACACCCATAGGAGCAAGAATATCAAAATCCTCAGGAACACTAGCCATTGCCAATAGCATTTCATTAGTAACCTCTTTCCCTTTAACGACATTAATGTCATGGCTAAAATTCATAGCAGCCCCAACCAAAAGATCATTGCCAAAAAAGTCACTAAAATCAGGATCTTTAGATAGAGAAGTTGTACCAACTATAGCTTGTTCTTGACTGGGTTGAGAAGTAGTGCACTGAGGATCATTAAGCGCAAATGAAACACGAATGTGAATTTTACGACACCTTTCATCTTCATATGCATCAAAGATACATAGCATATCAATATCATTATTCACATTCATGATGTCCATTGAATTTGGTATTTCACATTTGATGTTGATGTTTGCACTTATGTTTGCAAGCAAGTCCACAAGTGCAGTCTCTAATACATCTTGACATATATCCATATATAAATACCGATTCCTATTGACATCGTGATTGATGTTGTTGGACCATGATGGACAAGCAAAGAAAACAGAGTTGGTGTTGCTGCCATTGATATCTATAAAACAAAGTTTGAAAAAAAAAATCATTAACTAAGATACAAAGTGGCCTTGAACACATTGGGTTTCTTGGCATAAATTAAACTTAAAAAGGAAAAAAAAGAAAGCAATAAAAGACTCTACAACTGTTACGTGCATAACTTTTAGATATTTTGTGTAATTTAGGATCATAATAATTTGTTGCATGATATTAGGATTTATTGCATTTGTATTTGTATTTTAGTAGGATAAGGGAATATGTTATTCATTTGATTGTATTTATTGAGGATATTTTATAATCAAATTTTATTGACCATTGATCAAGCACACGTGAGTCAAAGGATCTAAATCAAGCAACTACACCAAGCCTAGCAGCCAAAGTCAAATATGTGCTAGATAAAAGAAATACTTAAATGATATCATTTAGAATATCATTTCATCTAAATGGTATTCATGATGAATAAACTTTTATTCCAAAATATCCTCAATATGATTGTAATGACTAGTGGAGATTTTGATTTTTATTAAGATAAGTTCCTAAAATGCAGGGTTTATCTTGTATAAAAGTAGCAGTAGTTTATTGGAATAAAATCATTAGAAAAACCATTTACACAAAAAAATCTATTAAGGTCAAGGATTCCTTAGTTGATCCTAATTTCTTTTTGTGTTTATCCTTTAATTTCTATAAAGATCAAGTTCTTTATGTACCAAAAACTATAACTTAGAGAGAGAGAAAAAAAAAATCCAAGATTACATGCTAGAAGAGTCAAAATTACCAAGCAAAAGAATCAAGTTGCTAAAAGAAGAACCTACAAAAGAAACCAGAACAAAAACTAAATCAACTATGTTTCAAGTAATTAATACTTCTTCCATTACAAGAAGTTTAGCTATATTTTGATATCAGAACTAATTTGTACCTTTCTTAAGATTAAAACTTGAACAAAAGCCCTCTTTCTCTTTGTTCAATTCAAATTTTTTTTTTAAGTGAGAGTTGAAATTCTAACTCTGATGAAGTCTAAAAAAAGCCATTGAACCAACTGACTTATGTTACTTTCTTCTAGTGTATATTAAGAGCCCTTTATTGGTCTTGGTAAGAGCAAAAATGATGAAAACATGTTGGACTAAAATGTGATGATTTTGGCATGGCAGGAACAGATGGTGTGGGGTACATTTTTTGAATTTGCTACCTTGGAAATTAAAAAAAGAAAAAGCTGTGCAAATATTGTTTTGTGTAGTGAACAAACGGCTTGTAACAACATTTGTCTTCTTGGACTAAAATGGTTGCTTTTTAATTATCTTGGATGTGATTGGTATTACTCCAAACCTTAGAGTAGTTATCTGGAATTTACCCAAAATTCTTACCTTAGTGATTGACTTAGTTGTGGGCCATTCCTTTATAGCCTACACCTTTTCCTCATCCACCTCAATTCCTTTCGCGCTAACAACATAACCAAAAAACACAATTTTGTCCATGCAAAAGGAACATTTCTTTAAATTAGCATATAGTTTTTCTTTTCTTAAAACAGCAAGCACACAATGTAAATGATCAATATGCTCATCTAAGTTCTTACTATATACCAAAATATCATCAAAATAGACTACAACAAATCTGCCTATAAACACACGCAATGCATGGTTCGTTAATCTCATGAATGTACTTGGTGCATTAGTTTGACCAAAAGGCATTACCAACCACTCATACAATCCATATTTAGTTTTAAAGGCAGTTTTCCATTCATCACCCTCTTTCATCCTAATTTGATGATATCCACTTTTCAAATCAATTTTTGTGAAAACACATGATTCATGCAATTAATCTAACATATCATCTAGCCTAGGGATGGGATGTCTATACTTTACTGTAATGTTGTTGATAGCCCTGCAATCAACACACATCCTCCAAGTTCCATCCTTCTTAAGCACAAGCAATACGGGCACTGCGCATGGACTTATGCTCTCTCTCACATGTCCTTTAGTCAGTAACTCCTCAACTTGCCTTTGAAGTTCCTTTGTCTCCTCTAGATTACTCCTATTGGCTAGTCGGTTAGGAATTGTCGCACCTAGCACAAAATCAATTTGATGCTCTATTCCTCTCATTGGTGGCAATCCACTAGGTAGGAAACACGTCCTCATATTCCTGCAACAAAGAAACAACAATACTAGGCAAAGATTCGTCAAGTTCATTAGTATTAAAACATACCTCTTTGTTCAAGAGTACAAATATAGGCTAGTTTATATAAAAAGCACTCTTGACATCACTTACCTTAGCACAAAAACTCCCTTATTTTTTGTTTTTCTATCATTTTTTCCACTCTTTATTTTCTTTTCACTGTCTTTTTTGTTTTCACTCTCTTTTTTTTGTTCACTCTCTTTTTTCCTTTCACTCTCTTTCTCATCATCTTTTTTTGAACTCTCAGTGTCACAATTTTTTTTCAAGTCATTCTCTCTTTTCAATTTCATTTGATCTTCATACACTTGTCTTGGAGTCAACGGTACAAGAGTAATGGTTTTATTATCTTTTACAAAAGAATGCCTATTCTTGAACCTGTCATGATTGACCCTTCTGTCAAACTGCTAAGACCTGCCTAATAAAATGTGATCCGCATGCATTGAAACCAGTACTTGCTTATTTACCTTAACCTTTCCACAATCATTCAACCAGTGCAACTGATATGGTCAAAGGTGTTTCAAGGTAGGTAAATTCAAATTTTCAACTAAAGTAGTGCAAGCCATATTAGTACAGCTCCCCCCATCAATGATCATACTACATACCTTATTGTTGATGTGCATCTAGTATGAAAAATGTTCTCCCTTTGTTGTTCCATGTCGTCCTCTTTAACTTGGGCACTTAAAGCACGTCTAGCCACAAGTGATTCACCCTCCACTAGATACTCCACATTATCGTCACAAGCATCCTCTAGTGATGGCATCTGGTTATCATCTTCCTTGCTTTCGGATTCCACCTCTCCATCAACACATGTGATCATGGTCCTCTTATTTGGGCATTGTGAAGCTATATGACCTACTCCTAAACAACAAAAATACTTAATATCACGATTACGAGTTTGGGATTCGTTTTTACCTTTGTTGACATTGGGAGCTCCATCTCTCCTTTTTGGTCGTTCGGTTTTGGACTTAAAAGTAGCCCCTTCGTCCTTCCTTCCACTTGACCTCCATAAAGCAGAGGAGCCCGGATTTTGAAAGGACTGAGTTCCTTTCCTTTTAAGCTGCCGTTCTACCTTTATTTCCATGTGCACCATGTCCTCAAACTTCACATGATGTTGTAACTCCACCACGTTGGCAATGTCTTGATTCAGCCCATTCGAAAACCTCACCATGGTAGCTTCTCTATTACATTAGCCTTAATCATGGCAATCTCCATCTCCTTGTGGTAGTCATCCATGCTCCTATAGCCTTGAGTAAGGCTCTGTAATTTTTTATACAAGTCCCTATAGTAGTGACTAGGGACAAATAGCCTCCTCATGGTGGCCTTCATTTACTCTAATGTCTCAATGGGCCTCTCATGGTTTCTCCTTCTGTTCATCAAAAGTTGATCCCATCATATAATTGTATAGTCGGTAAACTCAATGACAACTAGTTTTACCCTTTTCTCCTCGGAGTAGTTCTGGCACTCAAAGATCAACTCCACCTTCTTCTCCCATTCCAAGTACATTTCAGGATCGTTTTTCCCTTGGAATGATGGTATCTTCATTTTGATGTTTCCTAGATTTTTTTCAGTCCCATCTTGCCATCTCAGATTTCTTTGGAAACCTCTACCACACCTTTCTCCCCTTAGCAAAAACCTACACTCATTGTTCAGTAAAGCTTGATCCTCTTCATCTTTGAACTCATCCTCATGGTCATCATTAGAATTATTCATGCAGGCATGGCTTTCCTGCCTTCTAGCATTTGGAACTCTTTGGGGGTGCTTCCCACGCAAAGTAGTAATAACCGCGTCTTGCCTATCCATCTGATCCCAAATCTCATTAAACACCACACTCATGTGCTCAAACTGTTGTTGCATACCCTGCGACATGAGGGATGACTCCTCCCCTCCTTCCCTATTTGATGTTTTGCCCCTGGAAGATATATTTTTGAAACTACAAAGAAATGTTAGAAATAATTCCTCACAACACCCCTTCACGTGTTTTCACTCAAATTATGTCTCTCAAACACGTGTTTCACTCTTAAATTGGCTTTTTCCCGATATTAGTCTCACACTCTCTTGCCTTTTTCCACTCGTAACTTCCCATTTTCAGTTCTGCATTAAACTAATAAACTTGATCAAGAAATTCAACTTGTAGTATTTAAACTAATACCAATGGCAAGAAATATTACAGAAACAATAAATCAAAGGAAGAGGACAAAAGAAAACAATATTTTGGTCTAAGAGAATTGAAACAACAGACAAATTTTTTTTTTTTTTTTCTGTTTTCTATTTCTTTTCTAATCTTTTTTTTTTTTTTTTTTTTTGGAGCTTGGTGCATGATTTTAACCTTGTGCACGTCACAAAATAAGAAGAAGAAATAAAGAACCAAAAAAAAAAAAACGAACAAGATAGGATGATAACTGGAAACAAATGATAGAGGGATTGTAAAATTGATTTTAGAACCTGTGCTCTGATACCAAATGATGCGAACCTCAATCGACACGCTTTGAGACCCAACAAATAATATTGGAATAACTGCCCAAGAAAGCTAAAATTCAAATTTTTATAGAACCTTGACCCAACATTTATAAGTGAAACGAGAACTAAAAGTATAAGTAACAGACCTTGACCCAACGATTATGATTGAATCATGAACCGAAGGTATAAAAGTTTGAACGTCACAAGGAAGAATCCCTGATAAATTCACAGTTCTTGAAGAACCAAAAGAAGAGCAAATCCTCACATTTTCTAAATTTTTATTGAATAATTCCTCTATTACAATGAGTGCATGCTATTTATATGTCATGATTGAAAATAGAAATTATAAAAAACGTACTAAATAATAAAACCCAAAATAAAAGTTGATTTGGTTTGAAATTAGCAGATCCAAAATAGGGAAATAGCTAAAAAACGTTCTAAATGATAAAAACCTAAAATTAAGGTAGATTTAGTCTGAAATTAAAAGCTCTAGAATAGGAAAAATGTCTATTAACTAATATGGAGCTGGAAAGTCAATTAGTCATTAATCCACGCCATAAATCATGCCTAATTAAGCCGAATCAGCGCTAAATAGATTGGATTAAATTTATTACGCCTTCATCTTTCTTTGGGCCAAGCTTGAGATGTCCTGTGTAAGAATCAGCCCAAATCTCTTGAACCAACCCATTAAATGCTCAAAAACGACTAAAATAACCCAAAAACCTCTAAAATGACCAAAATACCCCTAAAACGGCTAGAATGACCAATCAAATCTCGATACCTTGTAAATGGCCAAAATACCCAAAACATCTAAAATGATTAAAATATACACCTCGACATTGCTAAAATGAGCAAAATGCCCTAAAATCCTCTAGAATGAGCAAAACAACTTGAAACCAACCAAAATACTCCCGAAGTCTAAAGAATCGAGTGTATTTTGGCTTAGTTTACGAGTATTTTTGTCATTTTAAGAGGTTTCTAGAGTATTTTGCTTATTTTTGAGGTTTTAATAGTATTTTGGTTATTTTAAAAGTTTTCGGGGTTGATGTCGTCGTTTTGGGGGCGTTTTGATCATTTTCTAGGAATTTGGGATATTTTGGATATTTGTGATGCATTTTAGTCATTTTGGCAGTTCTAAGGAGGTCATTTTAGAGGTTTTGGTGTATTTGATATTTTTCTAATTCTTATGGGTAAAATAAATTTTTTTTTTAAAAAAAATACCCTAGAAATCACTATAATGACCATTATACTCCCAAAATCACCAAAATATCCCAAACCCCCCCCCCCCCTCGAAACCTCTTAATTGACAAAATAGCCTCAAAAGCTCTAAAACGAAAAAAAAAAAAAAACCCGAAAAGCTCTAAAATGAAAAAAAATACCCCGAAAATGGCTAGAATGACCTGTCAACTCTCGATACCTCGTAAACGGCCAAACTACTCCAAACATAGAAAATGATTAAAATATATTCCTCGATATTGCTAAAATGAGCAAAATGCCCTAAAATCCTTTAGAATGAACAAAGCAACTTGAAACTGACCAAAATACCCCCGAAGTCTAAAAAGTCAAGCGTATTTTGGCTTACTTTATGGGTATTTTGGTCATTTTCAGGAGTTTTGAGTGGATTTTGCTTTTTTTTTTTTTTTTAGGTTTCAATGGTATGTTGGTCATTTCTAAAGTTTTCGGGGTTATTGTCATCCTTTTAGGGGCATTTTTGATCATTTTCTAGGGCTTTAGGATAGTTTGGACATTCGCGGTACATTTTAGTCATTTTCGCAGTTCAAAGGGGGTCATTTTAGGGGTTTTAGTGTATTTATCAAATTTTGATATTTTGGTAATTCTTACGGGTAAAATAAAAATTTTTTTAACCAAAAAAATATCCTAGAAATTACTAGAATGGCCATTATACTCCCAAAACCACCAAAATACCCCCAAAACCACAAAATGTCCCAAAAAGAAAAACCCCCGAAACCTCTTAATTCACCAGAATAGCCTAAAATGCTCTAAAATGACTAAAATAACGCAAAAACCTCAAAATGACCAAAATACTCCTGAAACGGCTAGAATGACCAATCAAATCTCGATACCTCGTAAACGGCCAAAATACCCAAAACATCTAAAATGATTAAAATATACACCTCGACATTGCTAAAATGAGCAAAATGCCGTAAAATCCTATAGAATGAGCAAAACAACTTGAAAACGACCAAAATACCCCCAAAGTCTAAAAAATCAAGGGTATTTTGGCTTAGTTTAGGGGTATTTTGGTCATTTTTAGAGATTCAACTGTATTTTGCTTATTTTGTGGATTCAATGGTATTTTGGTCATTTTAAAAGTTTCCGGGAATGTTGTCGTTGCATTGCAGGCGTTTTGGTAATTTTCTAGGGTTTTGGGATATTTCGGACATTCGTGGTGCATTTTAGTCATTTTGGTAGTTCTAATGGGGTCATTTTAGAGGTTTACGTGTATTTATTGGATTTTGATATTTTGGTAATTCTTATGGGCAAAATAAATTTTTTTGACAAAAAAATACCTTAGAAATTACTAGAATGGCCATTATACTCACATAATCACCAAAATATCCCTAAAACCACAAAATATCCCAAAAAACCCCCCTCGAAACCTCTTAATTCACCAAAATAGCCTAAAATGCTCTAAAACGACTAAAATAACCCAAAAACCTTTAAAATGACCAAAATGCCCTTGAAATAGCTAGAATGAGCAATTAAATCTCAATACATTGTAAATGACCAAAATATCCAAAACATCTACAATGATTAAAATATACACCTCGACATTGCTAAAATGAGCAAAACAACTTGAAACCCACCAAAATACCCCCAAAGTCTAAAAAATCGAGTGTATTTTGGTTATTTTCACAGGTTTCGAGAGTATTTTGCTTAATTTTGAGGATTCAATGGTATTTTGGTCAACTTAAAAGTTTACTGGGTTGTCGTCATTTTGGGGGCATTTTGGTTATTTTTTGGTGTTTTGGGATATTTTAGACATTCGTGTTGCATTTTAGTCATTTTGGCAATTCTAAGGGGGTCATTTTAGAGGGTTTGGTGTATTTATTGGTTTTTTGTTATTTTCGTAATTCTCAGGGGTAAAATAATTTTTTTTGGACAAAAAAAATATCCTAGAAATCACTAGAATGACCATTATACACCCAAAATCCCCAAAATACCTCGAAAAACACAAAATGTCCAAAACATAAAGCCCCCGAAACCTCTTTAATGACCAAAATAGCCTCAAAAAACTCAAAAACAACTAAAATAACTCGAAAACCTCTAAAATAACCAAAATACCCCGTAAACGGCAAGAATGAGCAGTCAATTCTCGATACCACGTAAATGGGCAAAATACCCAAAACATCTACAATGATTAAAATATACACCTCGACATTGCTAAAATAAGCAAAATGCCCTAAAATCCACTAGAATGATCAAAACAACTTGAAACCCACCAAAATGCCCCAAAAGTGTAAAAAATCGAGTGTATTTTGGATTAGTTTTGGGTAATTTTGGTCATTTTCATAGGTTTCAAGGGTATTTTTCTTATTTTGGGGATTTAATAGTATTTTGGTCATTTTAAATGTTTCCGGGAATGTTGTCGTTTTGGGGGCGTTTTGCTCGTTTTCTAGGGTTTTGGGATATTTTGGACAATCGTGGTGCATTTTAGTAATTTTGGCAGCTCTAAAGGGATGAATTTAGGGGTTTTGGTGTATTTTTTTGTTTTTTAATCTTTTGGTAATTCTTACGAGTAAAATAATTTTTCTTGACAAAAAAATACCCTAGAATGAGCAGTCAAATCTCGATACCTCGTAAGTGGCCAAAACACCCCAAACATCTAAAATTATTAAAATATACACTTCGACATTGCTAAAATGAGAAAAATGCCCAAAAATCCTTTAGAATGAACAAAGCACATTGAAACCGACCAAAATACCCCCAAAGTCTAAAAAGTTGAGCTTATTTTGGCTTACTTTATGGGTGTAAGGTCACAAATTGTAGCCCAAACCCAAAAGGAATAGGATATGGGCCCAATAAGCCTAATACAATAAATTTGTAAGAGAGTGGGTGAAAGAACTGGGCTGGTAATGGGTTTTCTAACAGTTAATCGAGGTTTTAAGTCTGTCCAATGAGGAATAGACGCATAATCAGAGGTTGAATTCAAGTCCGAGGAGAAGTTTTTGGATGGATTGGCTATTTCAGATGGTATGTTCTTCCCAGTGTTACAGTAAATCTTGTTTAATCTCTCTCCTTAATATTTTTCGATCCCCCCTTATGGAGGTTTTTCCCACATTATATAGTCCCCTCTTATCCATTTCCATCGTCCACTTGTTTATCATCCAACCTTTTACTTAAGTCTCTGTCCTGTTGAGCAGCTTTTCTGGCTTTCTGTGGGCGGTAGTAGTTGAAAGTACTGTTCAGAGGTCTTCTCCACATTAATGCGGCCAGGAAAGCTGCTGTAGTGCATTTAATGCGGTGGTAGCAGCTTTTCCCTTAGATATTTCCGTGTTCTTATCCCTTCCTTGTACATCTGAAGTCTATCTTCATTGCCGGAACTTTCTGGAAGGTTACCCAGGTCAAGACGAAGTTCACTTTACTGACATTCGTCAGGTTCGAGGAGGATGACTCTCTCGGACTAGTGCCTTTGAACATTTCTCTATTTATCCACCTACTAGGGGGCTTTCCTAAACGTTTTCTCCTCCTCGGACGTACTCTCGTTAGTAAACGGGGCTTTAAGCCCAACATAGAAGCTTAAGTCTAGGCCCCCTATAATGGGTATTTTGGTCATTTTCAGAGGTTTCTAGGGGAGTTTTCTTATTTTTGAGGTTTGAATGGTATTTTTGTCGTTTCAAAAGTTTTCAGGGTCGTTGTCGTCCTTTTAGGGGCATTTTTGGTCATTTTCTAGGACTTTTGGATATTTTGGACATTCGTGGTACATTTTAGTCATTTTGGCAGTTCTAAGAGGGTCAATATTAGAGGCTTTTGTGTATTTATCGGATTTTGATATTTCAGTATTTCTTACGGGTAAAATAAATTTTTTTTGACAAAAAGAATACCTTAGAAATTACTAAAATGGCCATTATACTCCCAAAATCACCAAAATACCCATAATACCACAAAATATCCCAAACCCTCCCCCCCCCCCCCCCCCCCCCGGGAAACCTCTTAATTGACGAAATAGCCTCAAAAGCTCTAAAGCGACGAAAATAACCCAAAAACATCTAAAATGACCATAGTACCCCTGAAACGGCTAGAATGAGATGTCAAATCTCGATACCTCGCAAATGACCAAAATGCTCCAAACATCTAAAATGATTAAAAAAAATACCCCTTGTCATTGCTAATATGAGCAAAATGCCATAAAATCCTTTAGAATAAGCAAAACAACTTGAAACCGACCAAAATACCCCAAAAGTCTATAGAATCGAGTGTATTTTGGCCTAGTTTAGAGGTGTTTTGGTCATTTTCAGAGTTTTCGAGAGTATTTTGCTTATTTTTTAGGTTTCAATGGTATTTTTGTCAATTTAAGAGTTTTCGGGGTTGTCGTCATTTTGGGGTTGTTTTGGTCATTTTCTGAGGTACTGGGATATTTTGGACATTTGTGGTGCGTTTTAGTCATTTTGGCAGTTCTAAGGGGGTCATTTGAGAAGAATTAAAACCATTCAAGTTTGAAAGGAACATGAGGGCTTTGAGAAGATCTCCAAGGGGAGTAAGAAAGGATTGAAGTTGATTTTGGCTTCTAGATGTTATCATGCCATTACTCTATTGAGTGGCTAGCCACTTATAGCAATTTGGTCGAGTATGACCGGCAACTCCACAATGATGACAGAGATGCTACTTCTTTTGTTTAGGCTTTTGAGAGTTAGCCTTTTTAGCCCTAGGGTTTTTAGCTTCCTTCTTATCTTGCTTAGGAGGTGCTCCTAAGATAGATTTACCTTTGTCTAAGTTCTCACTAGCTAAATCAGTTTTAACATTATTATTCTCAATTTCAACATTATTGCTAAGAGGAACAAAAACAGTAGTACTAGTAGAAGCAATATTAGAGGAAAAGAAACCATACCCTAAACCTATTCAGTTAGAAGTAGATTTCTGAAGACTGAGCATCTCATTAAGCTTTGCACTTGAAGTCCTCTCCAATTGAGCTCTGACTTGAAACAGCTCCACTTTAAGCTTTTTGGTATTCTCAGCCAAGAAATTGTTCTCGAACCTCAGTGCTCCAATAGTCTGATTAGCCTCATCAAACTTTGTGGAAAGCTCCTCACGGTCAAGTTCCACATCACTGAGCTTTTTGGTGGTTAGCCTATACAGTTTCTCATGCTTCTCAGAAAGCTTGTACAATTTCTCATAGGCTGTATGGATGTCATCTTGATCATCCATCTTCTCAAACTTGGATTCCACCAATTCCTCTTTTTCAACCACATCTTCAACAATCCCATCAGTAGGATTAAGAGTGGCAGTGAAGGCATTCAAGATTGTATCATCTTCATTGTCGAAATCATCCTCAAGCTCGATGTCGCTCAAAGTAGTAGCAAATGCCTTACTCTTCCCAATGCTCTTGAGATATGTAGGACACTCATGTTTCATGTGACCGAAGCCTTGAAACCCAAAGCACTTAGGTCTTGCGGGAATAGTGTACTGACCACCATCCCCTGCATCCTTCTTCCCTTTATCTTGGCTCTGGAACTGAAAAGAACTGGATTGCCTATGGTCCTTGTTGAAGCCTTTCTCATTGGCATTCTTCATGAACTTTTTGAATTGCCTGGTGATGTAGGACTTCATCTTAGAATCTTCATCATCTGAAGACTCATCTGTGTCACTGCTCTTGGTCTTCAAAGCTATGCTCTTGCTTTTACCCGACTTACCAATCCTTGTTAGCCCTAGCTCGTAAGTCTGCAGATTACCAACCAGCTCTGTCAAAGGAATCTTGTTAATGTCCTTTGATTCCTCGAACACCATAATCTTGGCATGGAATCTCTTAGGTAAATATCTGAGCACCTTTCTCACAATCTTGGGTTTAGGAATGGTTTCTCCAAGATTAAAAGCAAAGTTCACTATGTCCTTCAGCTTGGCACAGAACTCATCAAACGACTCATCCTCCTCCATCTTAATCTCTTCAAAGCTTATGGTAATCCTCTAAAGCTTTGAATCCTTAATAGCCTTTGTTCCCTTATAGGTTGTCTGAAGGATGGTCCAAGCCTTCTTGGCAGTTTTAGTTGAGGATATCTTCTTAAACTCCTCATTGGTGACCGCATTGAATAAGGCATTCAACGCTCTACTGTTGAAGTTTGTTGTCTTGATCTTGGCATCATCCCAGTCGGCTGGTACTTCCTTCAGCTTGGTCCAGCCTATCTCAACAGCTTGCCACACTTTCTCATCTAAAGACTACAAGAAAGCTCTCATGCATACTTTCCAGTTAGTGCCATCAAATAAAGGAGGTATGATTAACGACTGTCCTCTATCCATGACAAACAGGGGTCAATGGATCAACACAGCAAAGATTAAACCCTAATCAAAGTGTGCCTGCTTTGATACCACTTGATAGGCCAAAAACAAATTGACCCCTTGTGATAAATTAACCAATTAATTTATCCAAGTAAATTAATTAAGTTAATTAACATGCAAACGCGTGGTAGCACAAACAAATCACCAATTAACTAAAGTATGCAGCGGAAAAAAAAATAACGCGGTGATTTGTTTATAAATGGGGAAAACCTAATAGCAAAACCCCATCAGGTGATTTTCAGGTCACCACTCTCGAAACTCCACTATTATCACAACAAGCGGTTACAAGTAAAGGAATCCTAAGTACCTTACCAACCTACAGTTGAACCCTTACCCCAATACCTAATTGGACTTGTTCTGTAGTGACAGTTCCCCTTTTGATGCACGGCTCACAAGTACGTGACTAACCAATTGCACGGATCCCAGTAGGTGACTTCAATCAGCAACTAAGAAGGTTGTTGGCTGCAAAGTTCTTCAGTTCATCTAGATGATGAAGATCAAGAAGATGCTTGGTCACAAAACCTTATGATGCACATACATAGCAACTTCATCAAGAGAAAGAGATGAACTAGGGCAAGAACTTCGTCTTCGGTCACAATTTGTTTGAACAAAGTTTGCTTAACACTTGTGCAACTTGTGAATCGTTTGACGACCCTTAAAAAAATCCTTTTATATTTTTAGGGTTAGAAGAAAAGAAGGCCCAAAGACACGGATTCCAAGTAAATCAGGTCAGAATTCTAAAATTCTTAAACCTTGATAGATAGATGGTGTTGAGCAGCTGTCGAGCACTCGGGCTGAACGGCTTCTTTAAACCTCGACACATGCTAGTTGTCGAGTTTTAGCAACTCTGCACTTTCAGCTTGTTTTCTTGGATAGACTTGAAGGCTTTAACACTTGATCTTGAAACATGGTTTCTTGAAGTATTTAAACATATCCTAAATCTACCCAAATACAAGTAAAGTGCATTTTGTCAAATGATAAGCCAATTACATAGAACAGTGACATATGTTCCTAACAAGTGAATCACATATGTCCTAACAAAAACAACTTGAAACCGACCAAAATACCCCCAAAGTCTAAAAAGTCGAGTGTATTTTGGCTTAGTTTATGGGTTTTTTGGTCATTTTCAAAAGTTTTGAGAGGATTTTGCTTATTTTTGAGGTTTCAATGGTATTTTGGTCATTTCAAAAGTTTTCAAGCTTGTTGTCGTCCTTTTGGGGGCACTTTTGGTCATTTTCTACGGCTTTACAATATTTTGGACATTCGGGGTGCATTTTAGTCATTTTGGCAGTTCTAAGGGGATCATTTTAGAGGTTTTCGTGTATTTCTCGAATTTTGATATTTCGTTAATTCTTACGGGTAAAATGAATTTTTTTTTACCAAAAAAAAAAAATTCCTAGAAATTATTGGAGTGGCCATTATACTCCTAAAATCACCAAAATACCTTCAAAACCACAAAATGTCCCAAAAAAAACCCACCAAAACCTCTTGATTCGCCAAAAATAGGCAAAAATGCTCTAAAATGATTAAAATAACACGAAAACCTCTAAAATGACCAAAATACCACTAAAACGGCTAGAATGAGCAATCAAATCTCGATACCTCGTAAACGGCCAAAATACCCAAAACATCTAAAAAGATTAAAATATACACCTCGACATTGCTAAAATGAGCAAAATGCCCTAAAATCCTCTAGAATGAGCAAAGCAACTTGGAACCCATCAAAATACATGCAAAGTTTAAAAAATCGAGTGAATTTTGGCTTAATTTAGGGGTATTTTGGTCATTTTAAAAGATTCCAGGGTATTTTGCTTATTTTGGAGATTTAATCGTATTTTGGTCATTTTAAAAGTTTCCGGGAATGTTGTCGTCGTTTTGGAGGCATTCTGGTCATTTTCTAGAAATCACTAGAATGGCATTTATACTACCAAAACCACCAAAATACCCCCAAAACCCACAAAATGTCCAAACCCCACCCCCCCACCTCGGGAAACCCCTTAGTTAACCAAAATCGCCTCAAAAGCTCTAAAACGACTAAAATAATAAAAAAACCTCTAAAATGACCAAAATTCCCCTAAAACGGCTAGAATGAGTTGTCAAATGTCGATACCTCCTAAATGACCAAAATGCCAATAATAACTAAAATGATTAAAAGAATACCCATCGACATTACTAAAATGAGCAAAATGCCCTAAAATCCTTTGGGATGAGCAAAACAACTTGAAACCGGCCAAAATACCCCCAAAGTCTAAATATTCGAGTGTATTTTAGCCTAGTTTAATGGTGTTTTGGTCATATTCAGAGGTTTCGAGAGTATTTTGCTTATTTTTGAGCTTTCAATGGTATTTGGTCAATTTAAAAGTTTTTGGGGTTGTTGTCATTTTGGGGGCATTTTGGTCATTTTCGGGGGCTTTGGGATATTTTGGACATTCGTGGTGCATTTTAGTCATTTTGGCAGTTCTAAAGGGGTCATTTTAGAGGTTTTGGTGTATTTATCGATTTTTTGTTATTTTTGTAATTCTTAGGTTCAAAATAATTTTTTTTGATAAAAAAAAATACCCTAGAAATCAATAGAATGGCCATTATACTCCCAAAATCGCCAAAATACTACGAAAATCACAAAATGTCCAAAACATAAACCCCCCGAAACCTCTTAAATGAGTAAAATAGCCTTAAAAGCTTTAAAATGACTAAAATAACCCGAAAACCTCTAAAATAACCAAAATACCCCTGAAACAGCTAGAATGAGTAGTCAACTCTCGATACCTCGTAAACGGCCAAAATACCCTAAACATCTAAAATGATTAAAATATACACCCTGACATTCCTAAAATGAGCAAAATGCCCTAAAATCCTCTAGAATGAGCAAAACAACTTGAAACCAACTAAAATACTCCCAAAGTCTAAAGAATTGAGTGTATTTTGGCCTAGTTTAGGGGTGTTTTGGTCATTTTCAGAGGTTTCGAGAGTATTTTACTTATTTTTGAGGTTTCGATGGTATTTTTGTCAATTTAAAAGTTTTCGAGGTTGTCATCATTTTGGGGGCGTTTTGGTCATTTTCTGGGATACTGGGATATTTTGGACATTTGTGGTGTGTTTTAGTCATTTTGGCAGTTCTAAGGGGGCCATTTTAGAGGTTTTGGTGTATTTATTGGTTTTTTGTTATTTTCGTAATTCTTAAGGGTAAAATAAATTTTTTTTTTGATAAAAAAATACCTTAGAAATCACTAGAGTTGTCATTATACTCCCAAAATCGCCAAAATACATCGAAAACCAAAAAATGTCCAAAATATAAACCCTCAGAAACCTCTTAAATGACCAAAATAGCCTAAAAAGCTCTAAAACGACTAATATAATCCAAAAACCTCTAAAATGACCAAAATTCCCTTAAAATGGCTAGAGTGAGCTATCAAATCTCGATACCTCATAAATGAACAAAATGCCCATAATATCTAAAATGATTAAAAGAATGCCCCTCGACATTGTTAAAATGAGCAAAATGCCCTAAAATCCTCTAGAATGAGCAAGGCAACTTGAAACTGACCAAAATACTCCTAAAGTCTAAAGAATTGAGTGTATTTTGGCTTAGTTTACAAGTATTTTGGTCATTTTTAGAGGTTTCGAGAGTATTTTGCTTATTTTTGAGGTGTCAATGGTATTTTGGTCAATTTAAAAGTTTTCGGGGTTGTCGTCATTTTTCGGGTCTTTTGGACAATTTCTGTTTTTTTTGGGATATTTTGGACATTCTTGGTGCATTTTGGTCATTTTGGTAGTTCTAAGGGGGTCATTTGAGGTTTTGGTGTATTTATCGGGTTTTTGTTATTGTCGTAATTCTTAGGGGTAAAATAATTTTTTTTTGACAAAAAAAATACCCTAGAAATCACAAGAATGCCACTATACTTCCAAAATCACCAAAATACCTCAAAAACCACAAAATGTCCAAAACATAAACCCCCTAAAACCTCTTAAATGACCAAAATAGCTTCAAAAGCTCAAAACGACTAAAATAACCCAAAACCCTCAAAAATAACCAAAATACCCTCGAAACGGTTAGAATGGGCAATCAACTCTTGATAACTTGTAAACGGCCAAAATACCCCAAAAATCTAAAACGATTAAAATATACACCTCAACATTGCTAAAATGAGCGAAATGCCCTAAAATCCATAAGAATGAATAAAGCAACTTGAAACCGATCAAAATCCATTAGTTTATTGGTATTTTGGTCATTTTTAGAGTTTTCGAGAGGATTTTGCTTATTTTTGAGGTTTAAATGGTATTTTGATCATTTCAAAAGTTTTTGGGGTTGTTGTCATCTTTTTGGGGGCATTTTTGGTCGTTTTCTAGGTCTTTAGGATATTTTGGACATTCGGGATGCATTTTTGTCATTTTGGCAATTCCAAGGGGATCATTTTAGAGGCTTTCGTGTATTTATTAGATTTTGACATTTTGGTAATTCTTACGGGTAAAATAATCTTTTTTTAAAAAAAAAAAATACCCTACAAATTACTAGAACAAACACCTAAAATCACCAAAATACTCCCAAAACCAAAATACCTCCAAAACCACAAAATGTCCCAAAACAAACCCCCTGAAACCTCGTAATTCACCAAAAATAGCCTAAAATGGTCTAAAATGACTAAAATAACCTAAAAAGCTCTAAAATGACCAACATACTTGAAATGGCTAGAACGAGCAATGAAATCTCGATACCTCGTAAACGGCCAAAATACCCAAAACATTTAAAATGATTAAAATATACACCTCGACATTGCTAAAATGAGCAAAATGCCCTCAAATCCTCTAGAATGAGCAAAACAACTTGAAACCGACCAAAATACCTCCAAAGTTTAAAAAATCGAGTGTATTTTGGCTTAGTTTATGGGTATTTTCCTTATTTTGGGGATTCAATGGTATTTTGGTCATTTTAAAAGTTTCTGGGAATGTTGGCGTTTTGGTGGCGTTTTGGTTGCTTCCTAGTATTTTGGGATATTGGATATTCGTGATGCATTTTAGTCATTTTGGCAGCTCTAAAAGGGTTATTTTAGGGGCTTTGGTGTATTTTTCGGTTTTTTGATATTTTTGTAATTCTTACATGTAAAATAAATTTTTTTTTTTTAAAGTACCCAAGAAATCACTATAATGGCCATTATACTCCCAAAATCACCAAAATACCCCCAAACTACAAAATATCCCTTAAAAAACCCCCCCGAAACCTTTTAATTGACCAAAATAGCCTCAAAAGCTCTAAAAAGATGAAAATAACCCGAAAACCTCTAAGATGACCAAAATCCCCCTGAAATGACTAGAATGAGCCACCAAATCTCAATATCTCGTAAAGGGCCAAAATACCCAAAACATATAAAATGATTAAAATATACACCTCAACATTGCTAAAATAAGCAAAATACCCTAAAATCCTCTATTATGAGAAAAACAACTTGAAACCGACCAAAATACCACCCCCAAAAGTCTAAAGAATCGAGTGTATTTTAGCCTAGTTTAGGGGTGTTTTATCATTTTCAGAGGTTTCGAAAGTATTTTGCTTATTTTGAGGTTTTTATGATATTATGGTCAATGTAAAATTTTTTGGGGTTGTCATCATTTTGAGGGCGTTTTGGTCATTTTTTGGGATTTTGGGATATTGTAGACATTCGTGATGCATTTTAGTCAGTTTGGCAGTTCTAAGGGGTTATTTTAGAGGTTTTGGTGTATTTATCGGTTTTTTATTATTTTCGTAATTCTTAGGGGTAAATTAATTTTTTTTTACCCCAAAAAAAGAAAGAAAAATCTAAAAATCACTAGAATGACCATTATACTCCAAAAATCACCAAAATACCTCGAAAACCACAAAATGTCCAAAACATAAACCCCCTCGAAACCTCTTAAATGACAAAAATATCCTCAAAAGCTATAAAACGACTAAAATAACCAGAAAACCTCTAAAATGACCAAAATACCCCTGAAACGGCTAGAAAGAGCAATCAAATCTCGATACCTCGTAAATGGCCAAAATACCTAAAACATCTAAAATGATTAAAATATACACATCGACATTGCTAAAATGAGCAAAATGCCCTAAAATTCTCTAGAATGAGCAAAACAACTTGAAACCCACCAAAATACCCCCAAAGTCTAAAAAATCGAGTGTATTTTTTCTTAGTTTAGGGGAATTTTTGTCATTTTCAGAGGTTTCAAGAGTATTTATTTTGGGGATTCAATGGTATTTTGGTCATTTTAATAGTTTCCTGGAATGCTCTCGTCGTTTTGGGGGCGTTTTGATCATTTTCTAGGGTTTTGGGATATTTTGGACATTCGTGGTGCATTTTAGTCATATTGGTAGCTCCTCTTATTTTAGGGGTTTTGGTGTATTTTTCAGTTTTTTAATATTTTGATAATTCTTACGGGTAAAATAAATTTTTTTGACAAAACAATACTCTAGAAATCACTAGAATGACATTTATACTCCCAAAATCGCCAAAATACCCCTAAAACCACAAAATATCCCCAGGAAAAAAAACCTGCCGAAACCTCTTAATTGACCAAAATAGCCTCAAAAGCTCTAAGACGACAAAAATAACCCATAAACCTCTACAATGACCAAAATCCCCCTGAAACGGCTAGAATGAGCTGTCAAATCTCGATACCTCGTAAATGACCACAATGCCCCAAACATCTAAAATGATTAAAAAAATACCGATTTGATTGGCCAAAACCGTATTAACCCCTAGTGATTAAATTAATTGATTAATTAACCAAGTTTCTTAATTAATCAAATTAGCATGCAAAGGCATGGTAGCACAAACAAATCACCAATTAAACTGAGTATGCAGCGAAAAATAGATTGACACGGTGATATGTTTACAATTGGGGAAAACCAGCATGGCAAAAACCCCACCGGATGATTTTAAGGTCACCACTCCCAAAATTCCACTATTATCACAACAAGCGGTTACAAGTAAAGAAATCTCAGTACCTTATACCAACCTGCAGTTGAACGCTTACCCTAATACTCAATTGGACTTGTTCTGTAGTGACAATCTCTCCTTTTGATGCACGGCTCCCAGTATGTGACTAACCAATTGCACAGATCCCAGTACGTGACTTCAATCACCAACTAGAAAAGGTTGTTGGCTGTAAAGTTCTTCAGTTCATCCAGATGATGAAGATCAAGAAGATGCTTGGTTACAAAACCTTACGGTACACGAACACAGCAACTTCTTCACAAGAATGATAAACTAGGGCGAATTCTGTCTCTGGTCATAATTTGCTTGAACAAACTTTTTTCAACACTTGAATAACTTGTTCCACTTTTGACGGCCCTTAAAATAATCCTTTTATATGTCTAGGGTTGTGAGAAAAGAAAACCCAAACACATAATCACGAATTAGAGTCAAAACAAAATTGAAAATATGTTTTTCATAAACCTCGACAGATGCTTATCTATCGAGCTGCTGTCGAGCAGCTGTTAAGCCACAGGATTGGAATAGCTCTTCAAGCTCGATAGATGGCTAGCTGTCGAGTTTTAATGACAGGAACTTTTCAGACTTGAATCTTGGATAAACTTGCATGGCTTCAACACTTGATCTTGAAACAAAGTTTCTTGAAGTATTAAACACATTCTAGTTCTACCCAAATACAAGTAAAGTGTGTTTTGTCAAGAGATTAGCCAATTACATAAAATAGTGACATATGTTCCTAACAAGTGAATCACATATGTCCTAACAATCTCTCCCTTTGGCAATCTGTGACAAAACCACAACAAACAAATGAGATATGAGAGAAGTTATAAATCACTCAACTCATATTCACTTGTTGAATACAATAAAGTCTATCCTAACACAAACTCTTGAAAAACTTTGTAAGAAGAGAGTTTATGGCAAGAAGATTTTGACAACCTATATTTCTGAAACACTTTAAACAAAACTCATCAAGGCATCTTTGTGTGAAACAGAAATAAAAGATTGCATACAGGTAATAAGAAGCATGTGCATAAAGAAAGAAAAGAAACAACACATGTAAGAGTAGGTGAAAGAACATATAAGTATGTCAATAATGGTCGCAAGACCTATGTACAAGAATAAATGTATCTAAAATAGAGAAAAGAAAAAGATACAAATAATCCTTACTACATCCCTCGGATATCAACACTCCTCCCAACAAAAATTTCCTATACTAACTTTCTCCTTAAGAATGACTACTCTCATATCCAGAACTACTCCCCCTTTTTTTCACGAGTGACAAAGGGTAAAAGTGTCAAGTAGACATCTCATCGGTAGAGTTAGCATCTCCATCATCATCATCATCGGAAGCATCATTGTCATCAACATCATCATCACCCTCAGCCTTAGAATCAGAAGCCATTGGAAGAGGTGGAGGAGAAGCCTCAGGAACGAAGCCACCCATGATCGCCTGCTGCCAAGCAATACGACTGACACAAACGTTCACCTGATATAGCTCTGTGGAAAGTGTATCAAGGCGAGCATCCATGCGTTGAAGTTGTGCCATGATGTCTTTGAGTGACACATCACTTATGAGATGGAGCCGAACAGGAGGGAGGAGTTGTTGACCTAAACTGCACCTCGCTATGTCTAATGATAGTGGCGTCTATGGCACACATGAAAGTGAAATGGTCAGGCGCTGGAAAGGGAATAGAAAAATGGCGTAAGATCCTTGTGATAGTGGAAGGAAAGATGAGCTTATCACGGGATGTCGAATCCCTATGGATATCTATAATAGATAGAATGAAATGAGAAGGGAAATCTATAGTGAGATGCTCAAGAAGGGACAACAAAAACCGAGCATGAGGCTCTGTGATAGAGTTATAGTGAGAAAGAGGGAAAAGAACAAATGTCATGACTATGTTCAAAAACCGAGGGCCTTTAGCAAAAGCCGAACAGTAAGTGAACTGACGCTCACCCCAGTTAGAAGGGCGCTCACAAAAAGCAGATTTGAGCTCATCTTTGGACACAGTCCTCAAACGCTCACAACTTGGATAGTTAGGAAACTCTACCCTAGGGACATAAAGCACATCCGTAACAATTTGCAATGGACAGCAATGCACATACCTCGAATGTGAGTGATAAAATGAAGTATTGAAAGATCAAATCCAAGCATGTTGGAGTAAAACTCCTGGATCAGCACAGATGGACATGTGATCGGGATGTCACACAATGACTCCCAACCTCAACTGTGAATGACATCAAGTGGGTTAGTGTTGGCGAAGTCTGCCAGGATGACTTGACATTCAGAATGAATGCCTCGTCTAGAAAGTTCTTTGAGAAAGCCTTTCGGGCATCCTCATCATAGAACTAGATATATGAAGGAGTAGGATCAAAAGACGAAAATGCCCCAGAACGAAGAGGGTTCTGGGATGGAGTAGACTTACGTTTAGGTGTCATAGACACGACTAATGTAAACAGAAAAGAGAGGGAGAGAGAGAGACAATCAGAAAAGTCCTAAGCAGTTCAAATATATCGAAATATATTGAATTGAGAGTACATATGCATGGGAAATGCATGAACATGTGACATGCAATATAAAAATTCATCATGGGCTCAGCCCAATCCAATTTTACTAGCACGTAATCAATTTGTACACATCTAAATGCATGGTAATACTGTTATAATGCTTATGTGATGCAATGCATGAAATTTTAAACTCATTTAAGCAAAAACCCATCCCAAAATTTCAACAAAAACTCATTAATTTTGAAAAACCCCAAAATTTTTCAAAAACCCCAAAACCCAGGTTTCAAAACATGAAATGCATGTAAATGAGAGAAAATAAACTTACCAAGTGAAGAGAAAAACTTAAAAAAGCTTGAAAAACACTTGGAAAGAGGTTTGGAGTGAGAGAGAGTGTTTTAGGAGGTGAAAGGACGGATTTGTCGAGAGAGAGAGATCGAGAAAAGTGAGAAGGAAATCGTGACGAACCTTTATATAGAAGGTCAGTAAAGCTCGACAGATAAAGGTGTCGAGAGGTGTCGAGCAAGGTGTCGAGAGTTAAAGCGTCGACAGATTCAGCTATCAAGAGGTGTCGAGGAAGAATTCATCAGACACGATTAAAGAAGCTCGATTTATCCACCGGCTGTCGAGAAGCTATCGAGGATCCAGAAACTTTCTTGATCGATCCACCTAACTGTCAAAAAGGTGTCAAGATTGTGATAAGAAACAGCTAAAGAGCTCGACAAATAAGCCAGGTTTCGAGGAGGTGTCGAGGTTGCTAAAAACCAGTTTTTCAAGAAGAGAAAAACACAGATATGAATGCAATCAAGCATGCAACTCAATCAATGATCCATTCAACATTTTGAACTCTCAAAATCATTTCTCAACAACAATTTTAAGCACAAAGATCCCAAAAACACACACATATACACTAAACAAGTTTAACCAATTTTATATTTCAAAAACAAGTCAAGACAGTTTAGTGAGCATACATTAACACATGTAAACCTTGTGACAGACAAATCACATTGTACTTGCACATATATTAGGAGTAACAAAGAATATTGTGTGTTGTGTGTGAAAAACATCACAAGATTGTATAAGTGTATACATGTTATGACGATTTGAGATATGAGAAAATCACTTTAACTCACACACAATCATAATTGTTTGATGGGGGACTATCACCTTCAAGGTACATCCTATAACTTTCACATCTTCTAGAATACATGCTTGCAATCATTTTTATAGCATTTTGATTCTTTTTTCTTTTATTTTTTCTTTGCATATTTTCTTTTTAAGCAAATCATGCATAGGCATATAAGAAACACCTAATGATGTTAAGCTTTTGACATTGCACTTTTGCTATGCCGAAACATACAGATGTCATTTTATGATTGGCGAGTAACAGTGGTGTAAGATTGAATTTTATCAACCATCTTGTTGGCTTTATTCTGTGCCAAATTTGCTTGTATTTTAGCAATTAGTAACCCTATATTTAGGTGGGATTCATGTAAGGGTAGTGTGTGTGAGAGTGTGAAGAAATGCTCAAGATTGTGTAAAGAAATAAGGACTCGCGACTGGATCTCGTGAGTGGCTCACGACTTGCAATCTGCCAAAAGTTGCACACGTGCCAAGCATGCCATAAGTTGAAGCATCATGCTAGCTGGAGCATTACAGGACAAAAAGTACAGACTAGCAGTTCAGTTACCTCGTGGCTGGAACTCGTGACTCAGTCAAGCTGCGAGTCCAAGCAGACAATCGGCTTTGTTTTGAAAAACCCGACTCTTCACATTCCATTCTCACCCTAGTATAAATACCCTTTATACCTACGAAATGTAGAGAGCTTCCAGAGATATTTTTGAGAGAGAAACCCTAGAGAAAAACAAGATTGATTCATCCATAATCTTCACATAGAGACTCTTCAAATTCCTTTACTTTCTTCCTCTCCATTGTTAAATCCTTGAGAGGTACATTACCAAAACCTTTTTTCACCATAGCTATATCTGTGAGAAGGTTGTTTGGTGCTTTGGGAAGCAGTTAAGAAATGACAAATTTCATATTGGTAGATGCTATGGGCTATAGCGAAATCCAGTAAGCTAAAGTAGAAATAGGTTCGACGCAACCTCGTTGGAGTAGGAGCTTGGAGGGCTTAGGTACATTGGGTAGATTAGGTTTGGAGGGTCTTCTGCTGTTCATGTATCCCAACTACATTCTTTAGTGGATTATTTACCGCTTGGAGGGTGGTGGAGAGGTTTTACGCCGAAGACTTCGGTTTCCTCTTCGATAACACATTGTTATGTTGTCCTTATGTTTGCATCTCTCTTTCCTTAATCTTTACCATTTAATTTCTACTGTGGATGTGATTTTATTTGGTTTAGATTGTTTATCAATTCTGTTATACGCTTATATTCATATTCTGCACATCAATTGTTTGATAATAAGCTTGAATTGGTAATTTGTAAATTGGGGGTCTAAACGTTCAAGGGTGTTTTATACACATTTTGAACTTTCAATTGGTATCAGAACTGGTTCACTTATATTGGTTTCATTACCTTAGTGTGATCCTTGACCCTAAATTGAGATGGACCGGTCTCAATCTTTAAATGGTCCACCATATTTTGATGGTAGCAACTATGCCTTTTGGAAGGTGAGGATGAGAGCATTTTTGTGTTCTATTGATGAGGCTGTTTAGGATGCTGTTGAAATTGATTGGACAAAGCCTAAGGCAGCTAAATCCACTTGCGATAAGGCAGCCCTCGTGGTGTCAAATGCTAATAGCAAAGCACTTAACACAATTTTTTGTGGTGTGTCACTAGATGAGTTCCGTCGGATTTCTCATATCACTATTGCCAAGGAAGCATGGCAGATTTTGGAGACCACTTATGAGGGGACAAAGAAAGTTAAGGACACAAAGCTACAGATGCTAACTACTTGGTTTGAGGAGCTCAGGATGAGCGAGGATGAGTCCTTTGACTCTTTCTATAGTAAGCTAAAATGAAGTGGTCATCGGTAAGTTTAACTTGGGAAAGAAAACAGAGGACTCGAAATTTGTAAGAAAAATTCTCCGTTCATTGCCAGAGAGCTTCCGTGCAAAGGTGACTGCAATTGAGAAGAGTAAAGGCCTTGATGAAATCAAAGTCCAAGAGCTGATTGGTTCTCTCAAAACATATGAGCTTTCATTACCAAATCAAAGAAAGAGCAAATCACTTGCTCTTAAGACGATAAATGAAAGGGTAGAAACTCATGGTTCATCGGATGAGGATGTAGTCGAAAAGGATGTTGCCTACCTTGCAAAGAATTTCTGAAAATTTCTAAAGTTCAAGAATAATGAGAAATTTGGTGATAAAGGAAAATTTATGAGTTCCGGAAAGGAGAAGAAGGACTTTAAAAAGAGAGAAGGAAAGGAGTCCCAATCTACTCAAGGTGTCATTTGTTTTGAATGTAATGGACATGGCCATTTCAAAAAGGAATGTCCTAATTACTTGAGATCGAAGGGCAAGGTGTATGCCACCACTCTTAGTGACTCAGATTCCTTCACCTTTGATTATAAGGATAGCTATGATGAAGAAGGGAATTTCTCAGCATTCATGACTGTTGCTCATGTTGAGTCCTCGGAGGACTTGAATTTGCTTGTAGAAGAGCTTGAGGAGCATAGTGATGAGGAATTCATGGGAATTGTAGAAGAATCAGATGCTGATGAAGATGAAGATACAGATGGTTTTAGAGAAAACTACAATTCTCTACTTGAGAAGTTAGGGGGATATGCAAGGGTGGCCAAGGCAGCTGTGAAAAAGATGGAGAAAGCTGAGGAGGACTATAGAAGTCTCCTAGTGAGATATAAGGAGGTCAAGTGTGAGATAGAGACAATAAATGGTGAACTAACCGAAGCTTACACCAAGGTAAAATTCCTTGAGCTTGAGGTGGTTCAAGCAAATGCCAAGGTGGACCGAGTCTCCACAAAGAAGCTTGATGATGTCCTTTCCTCTCAAAAGACATTTTCTGACAAAATCGGATTAGGATGCACCGGAGAAAGTAGTTCAGCTGTGAACATCCCCAAAGAAGTGAAGTTTGTGAAGGCCAAAGAGCTTATGGTAGTTGCCTCTACTGTTGAAAAGGCAAATGTTGAGAAGAAGAAGAATGTAGTTGAACAATGGGTGGTGAACAAGCCCCGTAATCAATCTGTGGTCAGGTCTGCAGCCAGGGCAAAATCTCTTCCACGATCACAAAGAGGTTCTAGAATGAACCATCTGTGTCATCATTGCGGACTTTAAGGGCACACCCGACCCAATTGTCATAAGCTGAGAGCATTGAGGAATGCAAGTGATCAAAGGTCAAGAGGACAAAGAAATGACAAGAGGACTTGGGTTGTTGAGTCATAAAGAGATCGAAATAGTGATCTCGGAATGATGGACGTGATGAAGATGATTGGTGCATTCACCAATTGCTTGGAAAGCTTCACTAGAAGGTTTGAAAGTCCTAACTCTCGTACCTAATCCTACAGGGATATCACCCCAAACGCACATGATGTGTGGGTGAAGAAGGGTACTCATGCATAAGCATTACAACATGTCCATGCATTAATACTTCCTATGTTGTGTGACTATGTTTGGTTGTGTACTTGTTGGTTGTTTGAGTTGTCAAATGGTTGTTTGTTTGCTTTTGCATTAAATGTTTTTACATTACTGGCTTTTATCATTTTTTTTTTTGTGTGTCAAAAATCCAAAAACACATAAAAAATTAGAAAATAAAAAAGTTGATCAACTTTGTTGAGTTTTGTCTCTAAGCATGTTTTGTCTTGTACCTTTGTACTAATGGTCTTGTGCATTTACGAGCATAGCTTGTTCCCTATGCACTTATATTATTGTGGGAGAACTCTTGACATCTATGTGACTATTGTAAATAGATTTTCAAACTTGTCATGAATGATTAGTGAATGGTTTTGTTGATCTTAAGACATGCATAGATTTGTGCCTATATATCTTCCCACTCTTTAATTTATTAATTTTGCTAAAAGAGCTCACCAAATGTAAATCTCCAAATGAAAAGAGATAATGAGCTGCAAAAGCCTGTCGCACATACTAGTATTTGACTAGGAAAAAGGGAAAGTGACCTAAAATAAAGTATGTGATGCCCAAAAAGCCAAAGGCTAACTCATCAAATTGAAATATCAAAAATTTCAGGCATCGATCTCATAATGAGATATGTTGTTTCAAAAAGATTAAATGATATGTTGAATATGGAGCCAAATGAAAAGCTTTAAAGAATTGTACTCAAATATATATGGGAGGTCATATATGCATATTTCTATAATTGAGATGAGTCACATTATCTAGTGTTAATTGTGTATGGCTTGGTTGAATTGATCATTGAAGCTTCACATTTGACTAAGGACTATCTCATTGTTGATATCCACACACATCACACATGTCTATGTTCAATAAATGCCGTATTCATTTGTGTGATTATACTTGATTAAATGTGTTTTCATCTGCTTAATCCTTGTTGATCAAACACAAAAAGATTTTTGAGTGTTTTAGTAGTTTTTGGAAAGTCTTTTGTTTTTGCAAAAATGTCAAAAATTTCAAAAACAGTGTGGCCTTATTTTGGCGACTCAATCGCGGGTTGGTCCAATCGCATGTCCTAGTCGCGAGCCCACACAGAGATTTTTCGTGGCTCACTGGCGGGTCAATGCCCTAGTCGCGAAAAATACTTAGAATATTTTTAAAAATTTGGGTTTTTAATGTTTCTCGTGACTCAGGCTGGCGACTTGTTCACGGGTGGAAGGTTCAGTCGCGAGAGAACTCAGAGATTTTCACGGCTCACCTCGTGACTCTTTCGCGGGTAGAACTTCTAGTCGCGAAAAACACTTAGATAAAATTTTCAAAATTTTTTTCTTGAGTTTTCTGACGACTGGCCCTGGCGACTTGCTCACGACTTGACTTAGTCGTAAAAATCGCGTGTTTTGCACAAATAGCTCAGTTTTTAAACGTTTTCAGTTTTCCTTCGAACATTTCTGACTGTTCATTGTCTTCCCCATTTCAAACCTCTCTTAAACTCACCGCATCACTCTCAAAGAACCTCCATTTTTACTTCATTTCAACCTCAATCTTCAAGAAAAAGGTATGGGTTTTCTTATCATCTTATAGCATTTCATGTTTATTGCATGTGCTTTCTTGATTTCTGTGTTGTTTTTTGAGTTTTGTGACATTTGTTATTCATGTATGGAATGGGTTTATTCTATTGGGTTGGCTAAAGGGGTTTTGTTGATTCTAGTGATTTGAGGCTTGCTTCACCTGTATTCCTAACTGTTTCTTAGATGTGTATCTTGATTGTGTTGCTCTGTGCATATCATTTTCATGGTAGAATGTCACAATGACAGATATTAGTGACTTTTGTTTAACCATAGTTTACAGTGAACTGAACAGTGTCTGTTTATTCATCATTGCTGAACATCTATTACATGTTTTAGTATACATTGATTCAATATTGCTCATTCTCACATACCGTTGACTGGGTTCTTGTACTATGTTTAAGTGATATCTCGATCTAAATTTCCTTAAGTCTCCATTTTTTGGCTTTCGTGAATCTAATCAAGTTGATGTTCATGTCCCGTGTCTGTGCACTTGGATCTTTGCTGTGTGTTTGTTCCTCTGTAGATGTCTCGTTAATCTTCCAAAGGAAAAGAGATTGTAACTGATGTTTCATCATCCCCTGTTGCTAAACGAACTCATCTCTCATCTCAGTCGTCTAAAGACTCAAACCATGAGAGGTTCAAAACTCCTCTCGATTAACAAACTCACTCAAGCATTTTTGAAGATGCTACTTCCATAGTGGAACGAGTGGTAAGATTTGACACTTTGGGGACAACTTTCATCCCTAGAATCTTTGAAGCTAAAGATTGGGCTAATTTCGAAGACCCAATGGAAGAGTTGGTTAGGGAATTCTTCTCAAAAGCTAGATACATTGGAGTTAAGTTAAAATGTTGGGTAAGAGGAAAAGAGTTTTCCATCAATCCGAACTACATAGCCAAGGTCCTTTGCATCACTAGACCTGAGGATGTGGACCTCACCCTTTATGATGATCGAAGTCCTAATGTTCAAGAAATTCTGCAAGTTCTTGGGCTTGATCATGAAGTCTCCAGTAAAGGCATATCTATAAACACTTCAAAGTTTGCTCCTGAGTTGACCACACTGAAGCTGATCATGTTCTCCAATCTCTACCCGTTTTCCAACACTGCTTTCATCAATCTTGGAAGAGCTCAATTCCTAAGTGATCTTATTATAAGAGCCTCGATTGATATTTGTGCCCATATCTTCTAGATCATTGGGAAGACCGCGGCTCGATCGGCAACATGAGCTTGTATTCCGTTTGTGTCTCATCATGAAGATCATGCTTTTTGAAGATGTCAATCCTCCATCAGATGGAAAAATGATGAACCGTCCTTGACCTGTATCCATGATAACTCTCCAAGCTAGCAAGAGTCACTCCTCTAAAACACCAAAGAGTGAACACATATCTCCTGCTACTCCATATGCTCATGGGTCAGATACACATGTGCATATCGCAACTATTTCTCCTGTCACCCTTGAGTTACAGCCGACTAGCAATCAGCTAGTATAGTCTGGTCCTCAAGCAGATAGGTTAGGTCCCTTGTTTGAAAATCTTAATATGCATATTGCCGAAATTGAAAGACTCATCTACTCCACCAACAATCAAGTCCAAGTACGCCTCACGACCATGGAGAATCAGCTAGATGCCATTCAGCAAAAGCTAGAGAATAGCCTTTAGCTATTCGTGCCAAAAAGGGGGAGAGCAACACAAAGGGAAGTTTGCATAGTGAAAGGGGGAGTTGTGTGCTCTAGAGGAGGAAAGCTGTCATATACACCCACACATACCTTTGGACATATTGCCTAACTTTGGCTAGCCTAGCTTATCAGTTATTTACTTATAGTTTTTTATTGTCTTTATAAACTCAAGGATTTGTTTGCCTATGACACTTTGGTTTATGTTTATATATTTGAGATGTTTTTTCAATATACTGTGTTTGGTGTGTTTGTGCCCATGTTGCTTTTGTAAGCTTTTAGGGTTTGTTTTCATGGGAATTTGTAGCCTTTTGTGGTTTGTACCATGCTATGCAGCCTTTTTGTTTTGTTGCTTGATACTTCTAGCAAAATGTTATGCATTTTCTTTAAGTATTCTCACTCTTGTGCCCTTGTAGGATTTTGTTCCTAGATGCATATACTTTATGTATTGTTTATTAGTTGAGTGTTGGGCATGCAAGTGATTTGCATTGAGCTTATTGGCTTGTATGTCCGGATGTTCACTCCAAGTGTGAATGAGCATTGTGGTCTCTATTTTATAGTGATTGCCTGTTTGTTTAAGCCTTGATTTATTACTTAATTCCTTTTTTGCTTGATCGCATTGTGCTTGCTCCATATGCATTACAAGTTTTTTCTTCATATAATGATCATATCATGTTGTTGTGTTTCAGGAGATTCTTGTTCATATGTTTCAAGAGCTACACAGATTCTAGAGTTAGGTGTGAGTGAGTTTTGTTCAACTGTTCCCAACTCACATGTTAAGTCTAGAGTTTGTTTTAGGGTTTTGTCACGGAATATCCAAAGGGGGAGATTGTAAGGTTGAATTTTATCAACTATCTTATTGGCTTTATTCTATACCAAATTTGCTTGTATTTTAGCAATTAGTAACCCTGTATTTTGGTGGGATTCATGTAAGGGTAGTATGTGAGAGAGTGTGAAGAAATGCTCAAGATTGTGCAAAGAAACAAGGACTCGTGATTGGATCTCGCGGGTGGCTCATGGCTTGCAAGCCGCCAGAAGTTGCACACGTGCCAAGCATGCCAGAAGTTAAAGCGTCATGCCAGCTGGAGCATTACAGGACAAAAAATACAGACTGGCCGTTCAGTCACCTCGCGGCTAGAACTCGCGACTCAGTCAAGTTGCAAGTCCAAGTAGCCAACCAGCTCTGTTTTGAAAAACCTGACTCTTCACATTCCATTCTCACCCTAGTTTAAATACCCCTTATACCCATGAAATGTAGAGAGCTTCCAGAGAGATTTTTGAGAGAGAAACCCTAGAGAAAAACAAGATTGATTCATCTATAATCTTCACATAGAGACTCTTCAAATTCCTCTACTCTCTTCCTCTCCATTGTTAAATCCTTGAGAGGTACATTACCAAAATCTTTTCTTACCATACCCATATATCTGTGAGAAGGCTGTTTGGTACTTTGGGAAACAGTTAAGAAGAGACCAATTTCATATTGGTAGATGCTATGGGCTATAGCGGAATCTGGTAAGATAAAGAAGAAATAGGTTTGGCGCAACTTTGTTGTAGTAGGAGTTGGAGGGCTTAGGTACACTAGGTAGATTAGGTTTGGAGGGTCTTCTACTGTTCATGTATCCCAACTACATTCTTTAGTGGATTATTTACCGCTTGGAGGGCGGGGGAGAGGTTTTACGCCGAGGACTTTAGTTTCCTCTTCGATAATACATCGTTGTGTTGTCCTTGTGTTTGCATCTCTCTTCCCTTAATCTTTGCCATTTAATTTCTGCTGTGGATATGATTTTATTTGGTTTAGATTGTTTATCAATTATGTTATATGCTTATGCTCATATTCCGCAGATTAATTGTTTGATAATAAGCTTGAATTGGTAATTTTTAAATTGGGGGTCTAAACGTTCAAGGCTGTTTTATACACATTTTGAACTTTCAAGTGGTGAGATGGTTATTTATGCCTTTCTTTTAGGATTTTCTAGTCCTTCTTGTCAAAAAGAGTGATACGAGTGTTAAGTACAAGAGATAACTTAATCTTACTCATCATAGGCAAGAGCCACAAAGCTCACTTGCTTAGTTATGCATAGAGATGCTCATCTAAGCTACAATAGATACAAAGTTTAGAAAAATTTTGTTTCAATAGCCATCCAAGGTACACAAGTACGAATGTACACAAAACACACATTATTTTTGTATTTTTCTGATTTTTAAAATTTTTATATGAAAAACAAAATAAATAAAACTGAAAACAAACAAAAACATGTTAAACAAAACAGAGCATAAAACTAGATGTAAATGCATGAGGAAGAAAGAGGAGAGAAAGAAATCATTCCATGGAGATAACACCAATGTTTTGACAAAGGAATTCAAAATGTTTGCTATCAAGAGGTTTGATAAACAAGTCAGCCTTCTGTACATCGGTGTGAATAAACTCAAGAGTGAGAGTACCATATTCGACAAGCTCCCTAATGAAGTGATGTCAAATCTCTATGTGTTTTGTTCGAGAATGTTGAACCAGATTCTTAGAGATGTTGATGGCACTGGTATTGTCACAATAGATGGTGAGGTGCTCTTGACAAATACCATAATCATGGAGGAGTTTTTGCATCCATAAGAGTTGGGTGCAACAGTTACTGGCAGCGATGTACTCAGCTTCTGCAGTGGATAATGAGATAGAGTTCTGCTTTTTGCTCATCTAGGAAACAAGATTATTACCCACATAAAAACAACCTCCCGATGTACTTTTTCTATCATCAGCATTCCCAGCCCAATCAGCGTCAGAATAACTAGCTAAGACATCATTTGTGTCCTTGCTATACCACATACCAAAGTCGGCAATGGTTTTGACATATTTTATGATTCTTTTTAAAGCAATCATATGAGACTCTTTGGGATTAGCTTGATATCTAGCACACACTCCAACACTGTAATTAATGTTAGGTCTACTAGTAGTAAGGTAAAGAAGGCTATCTATCATGCTTCTATAAAAGAGTTGAATTAACACTTTTACCTAATCTTGTTGACGAATCTGCAATCCAAGGAAGTGAGTCAGCTTTCCAATCATGCTCATCTCGAACTCGGCTTGCATGAGTTTTGAGAAGTTGTGAGCAAGTTCATTCTTAGTCGACCCAAAGATGATATCTGTAACACCCCGACCCAACTTTATAATTAAACTATGTGTTTAAGTGGTTAAGTATTATTATTATTTTTAAGCCACTTTTTTTTTATAATTAATATAAGAGTATTTAATAAATATATTATTTTATAATGCCATTGAATAAGTATTGTAAAGATTATAAATAATTGAATGGCTATTTGTATTATATATATATATATATTAAGTATGTACAAAATTATATTAAGTGATTTAAGTTATTAGATATATAATTGTTGGTGTTTAATTAAGTGTATTAAGGTAAGAGTTTATATGCATGTTATTATCTTAATTACTTTTAAGTGCATGAAGCTTTGATTTTGTGATATTATAAAACATATATGCTATTTTAATGTTATGGATATAACTTCGTAAAGGTAAGGATATATATATATATATATATATATATATATATATATATATATATATATATATGCAAAGTGATAGTATTCTTTGTAGAAAAGTTTGAGTGTGAATGCAAGAAAGTGGAAAAGTGGGTGTGATATTTCTTCCCTAGCATTACACGTATCCCACCCCAATTTGTCCACATCTCTTATTTTCTTTGGCTACCCCAAAAGTCAATTTGCCTTATCTTTCTTTTGCTGCATCTGAAGTCCAGCAGCTCATTTTCCTCTTTCTTTGTTCTTCTTTGTTCTTCCCTTCTTACACGGCAACATCTCTCCCTTCCTTTCTCACTGAAAATTCTAGTTTCTTTAAAGAAGAAATTAAACAATTAGCCCTAAGGTTTCATCTTCAAAGTGTGTGGGTAAGTAAATTAAACCTCATCTGATTTTGTGTATTCGGATAGTATAATTGTTTGCCTATTTTTCCCTCTTTGTTCTCTACTCTAATTTTGGAAGTTGAATTGGTGATTCTGTTTTAGTTACTTGAAATATTGATGATATTGTGGTCTATTGAATGCTTATTAGGGTATTTTGGCATGTTTATTATAGGTATAAAAATACCCAAACGGAATTAAGACCTATTACTATTTGTTGATGATTTTGTAAGAATATGTACTGAAGCTGTCTCTGTGACAGATTTGGTGTTCACAATAAGAAAATTATGTATTAAATCATATGTTGTGAATTAAGAGGCTAGGAGTAGTTTTTATGAATTCTAAGACACATATGGTTGTTATGGATTTGGTATCACAGCATTTGGATGAGTAGAAAATTAATGGTTTAATTTCTAAGTTGCATGAATTTCTGTCAGAACAGATTTGAGTATGCTGTCTTGCGTGATTTTTAATAAATCATGGATTGATTCTTTGACTCCGAAATTTTTATTGCATTTATTAGACATCAAGAGGAGTTTCTCTGTAAAATTTCATGAATTTTGGATGTAAATTGGTAGCCCATTCGTATTTTATAAGTGAAGTATATGCTGCTGGAATAAAACAGTTAACAGTATGGGACATGCCTAACTTTGAGGATTTAATTCTCAAGTTAGGGTGAATGTTTTGAGCTATAATTTAATATGCTCATCCGTTGGTATGTTAGGATCATATATAAATTTTATGAATTGGTTTCTCTATGGTTGGGTGCATAATGTGTTTGATGATTGTATCATGTGCTTTGGGGAACTTTATGTGATGGGAATAGGATTTTCTTGGTTCTAAGACATAGGCTTTGAGATGAATGTGAAGTTTATGATAAGGAATTATGGATAGTAATAAGTTTTGATATTTGGTTTAGGTGTTACTAGTATCCAAGTTTAAGCTCCTTCGACTTTAGGCTCTTGGTTCCTCTGCTTTCAGGTAAGGGATAAGTCATGAGGTTACTTTAAAGTATATTATGCATTAAAAGCTTTTTTGATTAGAGTTATGGCATATAATCATTATTCTGACAAAGATATGTTCGTGAGTTTTCAAAACCTTATGTATATGATTTAAGCCTATTGATGCCATTACTAATTTTCACGAACATGACGTTTAAAGAAAAGAATGAAAATGCTATTATTATGAAATGCTATGCAAAATAAGAAATTTCAGTATGATGTAAAGAATGAAATGTTTTCGGGTTATGTCTTCTGATGGTCTGAACTCGGCTAGTAGGGGTTAATTACTGGCTTTCCATGGAAAAATATTATATGTTTGGCCATTTAAAGTAGAGGAAATGGGGCTGCCCATAACTCTAGGCCATTTAAAGTAGAGGAAATGGGATTGCCCGTAACTTTAATCTGAATAAGGCCTTCTCCCCAATGTGTACGGACGGCGGGGAGAAATAAAACCTTGAGGAGATGTGCCATCAGGCCTCTCAAAGAGGACAATATCATGCACACGGGGTCACCCAAATGTGATGAGGCCTTCTTTGTACAGACTTATCAGATATGGACTAACCAATAAATTGTTTAAGAACAGCTATGTTATGTTATAAGCTATGAGAGAATATTTTGTTTAAATGTATTATGAAAAGTTAAAAGCTCTCATGAAAAGAAGTTTATGATGAAAAGAAAAGCTGTTCTTTAAAGGTAAGAGTTTCTAAAGTTTGTTATGCTTTAAAGATAAAGAATCTGATGAAAATGTTTTAGTGTTCTATAAAAGTGAAGCTTCTGACGAAAGTACAAGTTTATATTTAAAAGTTATCAGATATCTGTTCTTATGAAACGTTAAGTTTTTATGATAATGAAAGTTATAATACTTTATAAGAATAAGTTTATGAAGAAAAGTTTTGTTATTCTTTAAGATGTTTCTAGTTTAATACAAAGTTACCGAATTATCTTATTTAAGTTAAAATCATTATTTTGTAATGAGAATGCATATATATTGATATTAAACAATCAATATTATATTTGGTGACTTTGTAAGAAATGAAAGAAGTTAAATCTGAAAGGTTTTGGTAATATTATTCTAATAAGAAAAGGGAGAACAATTATTTTCCTATGAAAAGCATATAAGTTATTATTATGAATAGTATAAAATACTATGCATGAAAAGTTGTTCTCCTATTCGAATATTCATAGAATGAAATAATCTGATTTACATGCATCCTTATTAAATTCTCATATATCTTACATTTACTGAGCTATGTAGCTCACCCCTTCCACTCTTTCAGTTAGCAAGTTTTATTTTGGAGTAAAGGGAGCCTTAGTCGAGTTTGGAAGGAGCTAGTTTTAGTTTTATATGTATAGATCCTAAATTAGAAATTTGATGTTTATATTTGTAGTATGATGTATTTTAGAATATAATGAAAGTGTGTACCTTAAAGTATTAAGAGATGTATTATGTGAAATTTAGAATATGATTAATCAGTGGATTGTGTTATCTTTTGAGGTACAATGTAGATGCTCTGAATATCAAGTGGAAAGTTAAATCATTTAAGTAATGAAACAAGAATGAAAAGAAAGAGAGAAGCATTTGTAAAAGTTTTGTAAAAGTTAAGTTGGTTCTTGTTAATATTAGGTTTAGGCTTGATATTAGCATGCCGGTCATGGTCACAAATCCGGGTATCGAGTTTGGGGCGTGACAATTTCATCAACATAAACTTGAGCAACTATCAACTCGCCATCTTCCTTTTTTATGAAGAGAGTTTGATCAGCTTTTCCTCTTGTGAACCCATGTGATACCAAGTATTGTATGAGCCGATCATACCAAGCCCTAGGGGCTTGCTTCAACCTATAAAGTAACTTTTTGAGGTAGAAAACATGATCCAAAAAGTGTGGATCAATGAATCCTTTTGGTTAAGCCACATAGACATCCTCTTTAAGTAGCCTATTCAAGAAAGCAGTGTTTACATCCATCTGGTAAAGCTTGAATTTTAAGTGACATGAAAGGATTAGGAGAATTCTAATGGACTCCATACTGGCAATTGGGGCAAATGTTTTATCATAGTTTACTCCTTCCATTTGTGAGTATCCTAAGCTACAAGCCGAGCCTTATTGCGGATCACATTTCCCTCCTCATCAGTCTTATTGCAGAATATCCACTTTGTGTCGATGATGTGCTCACCCTCTAGTCTAGGTACTAGAGTCCAGACATCATTC
Source organism: Quercus agrifolia (assembly GCA_029955455.1). Lineage (NCBI taxonomy): Eukaryota > Viridiplantae > Streptophyta > Magnoliopsida > Fagales > Fagaceae > Quercus > Quercus agrifolia. Next base: position 33,709,567 of record JARQAD010000007.1, on the reverse strand, counting down.
CTCTGAAACTAAAGCAGTTCATCATGCATTGCTTCAAACCAACTTTCATCTTGAAGAGCTTCCTCAACTTTAGTGGGTTTAACCTATGGCAAATAACAAGAATAAAACACAAAGTTAGCAACACATTTATCAATTGTACGTTTTCTTAATGTGAGTTCATTCATGTTTCCCACAATGACTTAAGGAGGATGATTTAATTTAATCTTGGAGGAAGGTCCTTTCTCCTCATGGGATTCAGAATCTAGTGAAGTGGGTATATCTGCAGAATCTTCCACAACACTAGGAGCACCAGGAGTACTTGGAGATGCAGGTTCTTGTTCAACAATTTCTTGAACTTCCTTAGGCTTAGCAGGAAGAATTTCTTTGGGGAATTCCTCAATACCTTTCTTAGAACCAGAATCTGAAGACTCATCAATAACAACATTCACTGTCTCCGTTACCTTCATAGTTCTTTTGTTGTATACCCGTTAAGCTTTGCTCGTAGAGGAGTAACCCAAAAATATTCCTTCATCGCTCTAGGAGTCAAACTTTGAGGATGAAACACATACTTCCAAAGATTTTGAAATACTTCACATTTGGCTTCCTTCCTTTCCATAACTCATATGGAGTCTTCTTGGTACCGGGTCTAAAGTACACTCTATTGACTGTATGACATGCAGTGTTAACGGCTTCTCCCCACAAGTTTCTAGCCACATCCTTGTTGTGCAACATGGCTCTGGCCATCTCCTGAATAACCCTGTTCTTTCTTTCTACTACACCATTCTACTGAGGAGTAATAGGACTAGAGAATTCTTGAGATATACCTGATCTTGTGCAAAAGGACTTCATAGACGAGTTTTCAAATTCTTTACCATGGTCACTTTGAATTCGATTAATCTTCAGGCTCTTTTCATTCTACAGACTTGTGCACAAAGCCTTAATGTGCTTAAGAGCATCAGACTTGGATTGTAGGAGAATGACCCAAGTGTACCTAGTGAAGTCATCTACCACAACCATGATGTATCTCTTACCACCAAGAGACTTGGTTCTAGTTGGACCCATAAGATCCAGATGTAGAAGCTCCAATGGTCTAGATGTAGCCAATGTCTGAGTGACAGGATGCTTGGCTTTTGTCTGTTTCCCAAGCTGACATGGTCCACACACCACATTGCTTATTCTACTAAGCTTTGGTATCCCCAAGATTGATTCATGCTTAGATATAATAGAAAGATGTTACTAGCATGTCCTATCCATTGATGCCATAGATCTTCATTTGGCAACTGAATGCTATTACACACAATATCAGTATCAGGAACCAATCCATAACAGTTGTCTAGAGTGTGAACGCCACTTATGAGTTTCTTTCCAGACTCATCCATGACAAGACACTTTCCTTTTGAGAATAGCACCATGAAGTCTTGATCACATATCTGACTTATGCTCAACAGGTTCACTCTCAAACCTTCTACATATAGAACATTTGCAATATCCGGCAATCCAAGTAAAGAGATAATTCCCTTTCCTTTAATCTGTGATTTGCTCCCATCACCGAAAGTGACATTACCACCTTTCTTAAACTCGAAAACCTTGAAGAGAGATCGGTCTCCAGTCATGTGTCTTGAGCAACCACTGTGAAGATACCACAAACACATGTCCATAACTTTAAATGTGGACTTCATCATAAAACACACTTCATGCTTAGATGATAGATTAGTAGGAATGGTGCTTTTCTCATGTGCCTTTTACGAGCTAAGCCTTTAACTTTCACTCTTCTTAGACAAACTTTTTTGCACATTTTCATTTTGAGACAGTCTAGTTTCTTTTTAGGCAGACTAAGATCTTTTACAACAGTCATCACAAGAGATTAAATTAGATTATGCTAGCTCTAATACCACTTGATAGGCCAAAACCGAATTGACCCCTAGTGATTAAATTAATTGATTAACTAACCAAGTTTCTTAATTAATCAAATTAGCATGCAAAGGCGTGGTAACACAAACAAATCACCAATTAAACTAAGTATGTAGTGGAAAATAAATTAACACGGTGATTTGTTTACGAATGGGGAAAACCAATACAGCAAAAACCCCACTAGGTGATTTTAAGGTCACCACTCCCGAAATTCCACTATTATCACAATAAGCGGTTACAGGTAAAGGAATTCCACTACATTATACCAACCTACAGTTGAACCCTTACCCTAATACCCAATTGGACTTGTTTTGTAGTGACAATCTCTCCTTTTAATGCACGACACCCATTACATGACTAACCAATTGCGCAGATCCCAGTACGCAACTTCAATCACCAACTAGAGAAGGTTGTTGGCTGCAAAGTTCTTCAGTTCATCCAGACGATGAAGATCAAGAAGATGCTTGGTTACAAAACCCTACGATGCACAAACATAGCAACTTCTCCAATCACGATTTGCTTGAACAAACTTTGCTCAACACTTGTGCTCCTTTGACGACCCTGAAATAATCCTTTTATATGTCTAAGGTTGTGAGAAAAGAAAACCCAAACATATAATCACGGATTAGAGTCAAAACAGAACTGAAAATCTATTTTTCATAAACCTCGACAGATTGTGACTGGGGCTAGAACAGCTCTTCATGCTCGATAGATGGCTATTTGTCGAGCTTTAATGACAGACACTTTATAGACTTGAATCTTGGACAAACTTGCATTGCTTCAACACTTGATCTTGAAACAAAGTTTCTTGAAGTATTAAACACATCCTAGTTCTAGCCAAATACAAGTAAAGTGCGTTTTGTCAAAGGATTAGCCAATTACATAAAATAGTAATATATGTTCCTAACAAGTGAATCACATATGTCCTAACACCATTGACATTGCTAATATGAGCAAAATGCCCTAAAATCCACTAGAATGACCAAAACAACTTGAAATTGACCAAAATACCCCCAAAGTCTAAAGAATCGAGTGTATTTTTGCCAAGTTTAGGGGTGTTTTGATTATTTTCAAAGGTTTCGAGAGTATTTTGCTTATTTTTGAGGTTTCGATGGTACTATGGTCAATGTAAAATTTTTCAGGGTTGTCGTCATTTTGGGGGTGTTTTGGTTATTTTCTGGGGTTTTGGGATATTTTGAACATTCGTGGTGCGTTTTAGTCATTTTGGTAGTTCTAAGGGGGTCATTTTAGAGGTTTTTGTGTATTTGTTGGTTTTTGATATTTTTGTAATTCTTATGGGTAAAATATATATATATATATTAAAAAATACCCTAGAAACCATTAGAATGACCATTACACTCCCAAATCACCAAAATACCTCGAAAACCACAAAATATCCAAAACATAAACCCCTCGAAACCTCTTAAATGACCAAAGTAGCCTCAAAAGCTCTAAAATGACTAAAATAATCCGAAAACCTCTAAAATAACCAAAATGCCCAAAATGCCCCTGAAACTGCTAGAATGAGCAATCATATCTTGATACCTCGTAAACGGCCAAAATGCCCCTAACATCTAAAATGATTAAAATATACACCTCAACATTGCTAAAATGAGCAAAATAGCCAAAAATCCTTTAGAATTAACAAAGCACCTTGAAACCAACCAAAATACCCCCAAAATCTAAAAAGTCGAGCGTATTTTGGCTTAGTTTATGGGTATTTTGGTCATTTTCGGAGATTTTGAGAGGATTTTACTTATTTTTGAGGTTTCAATGGTATTTTGGCAATTTTAAAAGGTTTTGGGGGTTGTTGTCATCCTTTTGGGGACATTTTTTGTCATTTTCCAGGGCTTTAGGATATTTTGGAAGTTCGTGGTTCATTTTAGTCATTTTGGAAGTTCTAAGGGGGTCATTTTAGCGGTTTTTGTGTATTTATTGGATTTTGATATTTTGGTAATTTTTACAAGTAAAATAAATTTTTTTTGACAAAAAAAAACCCTAGAGATTACTAGAATGACTATTATACTCCTAAAATAACCAAAAATACCCCCAAAACCACAAAATGTCCCAAAACAAACCCCCCCCCCCCCCCAAATAGCCTAAAGTGCTCTGAAACAACTAAAATAACCTAAAAACCTCTAAAATGACCAAATTACCCCTAAAACGGCGAGAATGTACAATTAAATCTCGATACCTCGTAAACGGCCAAAAAACCCAAAACATCTAAAATGAGCAAAACAACTTGAAACCCACCAAAATACCCCAAAAGTCTAAAAAATCGAGTGTATTTTGGCTTAGTTTAGGGGTATTTTGGTGATTTTCAGAGGTTTCAAGGGTATTGTGCATATTTTGGGGATTCGACGGTATTTTGGTCATTTTAAAAGTTTCTGGGAATGTTGTCATTGTTTTGGATGCGGTTTGGTCATTTTCTGGGGTTTTGGGATATTTTGGACATTCGTGGTGCATTTTAGTCATTTTGAAAGCTCTAAAGGGAACATTTTAGGGGTTTTGGTGTATTTTTTGGTTTTTTTAATATTTTGGTAATTTTTATGGGTAAAATAATTTTTTTTGACAAAAAAATACCCTAGAAATCACTAAAATGGCATTTATACTCCTAAAATCACCAAAATACTCCCCAAAAATACAAAATGTAAAAAAGAAAACTCCCTGAAACCTCTTAGTTGATCAAAATTGCCTCAAAAGCTCTACAATGACTAAAATAATCCGAAAATCTCTAAAATGACCAAAATTCCCCTGAAACGGCTATAATGAGTTGTCAAATCTCGATACCTCATAAACGGCCAAAATACCCAAAATGTCTAAAATGATTAAAATATACACCTCGACATTGCTAAAATGAGCAAAATGCCCTAAAATCCTCTAGAATGAGCGAAACAACTTGAAACCCACCAAAATACCCCCAAAGTCTAAAAAATCGAGTATATTTTGGCTTAGTTTTGGGGTATTTTGGTCATTTTCAGAGGTTTCAAGGGTATTTTTCTTATTTTGGGAATTTAGTGGTATTTTGGCCATTTTAAAAGTTTCTGGGAATGTTGTCGTCATTTTGGGGGCGTTTTGGTCATTTTCTAGGGTTTTGGGATATTTTGGACATTCGTGGTGCGTTTTAGTCATTTTGGCAGCTCTAAGGGGGTCATTTTAGGGGTTTTGGTGTATTTTTCGGTTTTTTAATATTTTTGTAATTCTTACGGGTAAAATAAATTTTATTTTTGACAATAAAATACCCTAGAAATCACTAGAATGGCATTTATACTCTCAAAATCACCAAAATACCCCCAAAACCACAAAATATCCCAAAAAAAAAAAACCCTCGAAACTTCTTAGTTGATCAAAATAGCCTCAAAAGCTCTAAAACGACGAAAATAACCTGGAAACCTCTAAAATGACCAAAATTCCCCTAAAATGGCTAGAATGAGCTATCAAATCTCGATACTTTGTAAATGACCAAAATGCCCCAAACATCTAGAATGATTTAAAAAAAATACCCCTTGACAATTCTAATATGAGCAAAATGCCCTAAAATCCTCTAGAATGAGCAAAACAACTTTAAATCGACCAAAATACCCCCAAAGTCTAAAGAATTTAGTGTATTTTTGCCTAGTTTAGGGGTGTTTGGGTCATTTTTTGAGGTTTCGAGAGTATTTTGCTTTTTTTTTTTTGAGGTTTCAATGGTATTATGGTCAATTTAAAAGTTTTCGGGGTTGTCGTCATTTTAGGGGCGTTTTGGTCATTTTTTGGGGTTTTGGGATATTTTGGACATTCGTGGTGCATTTTAGTCATTTTGGCAGTTCTAGGGGGGTCATTTTAGAGGTTTTGGTGTATTTATCGATTTTTTGTTATTTTCGTAATTCTTAGGGGTAAAATAATTTTTTTTTAAAAAAAAAATACCCTAGAAATCACTAGAATGGCCATTATACTCCAAAAATCACCAAAATACCTTGAAAACCACAACATGTCCAAAACATAAACCCCCTGAAACAACTAGAATGAGCAGTTAAATATCGATACCTCGGAAACGGCCAAAATACCCCAAACATATAAAATGATTAAAATATACACCTTGACATTGCTAAAATGAGCAAAATGCCCTAAAATCCTTTAGAATGTGTGAGGTTGAATTTAATAAACCATCTTGTTGGCTTTATTTTGTTTCAAATTTGCTTGTATTTTAGCAATTAGTAACCCTGTATTTAGGTGGGATTCATGTAAGGGTAGTGAGTGAGAGAGTGTGAAGAAATGCTCAAGATTATGCAAAGAAGCAGGGACTTGCAATTGGATCTTGCGGGTGGCTCGCAGCTGCCAAGCATGCCAAAAGTTGAAGTGTCATGCCAGTTGGAGCACTACAAGACAAAAAGTACAGACTAGCCATTCAGTTACCTCGCGGCTGGAACTTGCGACTCAGTCAAGCCGCTAGCCAGCTATGTTTTGAAAAACCTGACTCTTCGCATTCCATTCTCACTCCAGTATAAATTCCCCTAATACCTATGAAATATAGAGAGCTTCCAAAGAGAATATTGAGAGAAAAACCCTAGAGAAAAACAAGATTGACTCATCCACAATCTTCACATAGAGACTCTTCAAATTTCTCTACTCTCATCCTCTCCATTGTTACATCCTTGAGAGGTTAATTACCAAAACCTTTTCTCACCATACCCAAATCTGTGAGAAAGCCATTTGGTGCTTGGGAAGCAGTTAGGAAGGGACCAATTTCATATTGGTTGATGCTATGGTTTATAGCGAAATCTGGTAAGCTAAAGAAGACATAGGTTCGGCGTAATCTCGTTGGAGTAGGAGCTTGAAGGGCTTAGGTACACTGAGTAGATTAGGCTTGGAGGGTCTTCTGCTGTTCATGTATCCCAACTACATTCTTTAGTGGATTATTTACCACTTGGAGGGCGGCGGAGAGGTTTTATGTCGAGGGCTTCGGTTTCCTCTTCGATAACACATTGTGTGTTGTGCTGTGAATGTGATTTTATTTAGTCTAAGATTGTTTATCAATTCTGTTATATGCTTATGTTCATATTCTGCACATTAATTGTTTGATAATAAGCTTGTATTGATATTTGTAAATTGGGGGTCTAAACATTCATAGTGTTTTATTCACTAATTGAACTTGAACAAAACACCTTATCACCAACCAAAATACCCCCAAAATTCTAAAAAGTCTAGTGTATTTTGGCTTAGTTTATGGGTATTTTGGTCATTTTCAGAGGTTTCAATGGTATTTTGGTCATTTCAAAAGTTTTCGAGGCTGTTATCGTCCTTTTGGGGGCATTTTTGTTCATTTTCCAGGGCTTTAGGATATTTTTGATGTTTGTGGTGCATTTTAGTCATTTTGGCAGTTTTAAGGGGGTCATTTTAGAGGTTTTTGTGTATTTATCAGATTTTGATATTTTGGTAATTTTCACGAGTAAAATAAATTTTTTTTGACAAAAAAATACCCTAGAAATTACTAGAATGACCATTATACTCCCAAAATCACCAAAATGCCCCCAAAATCACAAAATGTCCCAAAAAAAACCTGCTGAAACCTCTTAATTTACCAAAATAGCCTAAAATGCTGTAAAACGACTAAAATAACCCAAAAACCTCTAAAATGACCAAAATACCCTTGAAACAGCTAGAATGAACAATCACATCTCAATACGTCGTAAACGGCCAAAAAACGCAAAACATCTAAAATGATTAAAATATACACCTCGACATTGCTAAAATGAGCAAAATGCCTTAAAATCCTCTAGAATGAGCAAAACAACTTGAAACCCACCAAAATACCCCGAAAGTCTAAAAAATCGAGTGTATTTTGGCTTAGTTTATGATGAGAATCAACAAGCATTCAAGGATCCATTGCATGTTCCGGTTGGGCCTATTACTAGAGCAAGATCCAAGAAGATCAAAGAAGCACTTAATGGGCCGATTCAAGAGATTCGGGCTGATTCTAACACAGGACATCTCAAACTTGGCCCAAAGGAAGATGAAGTCATAATAAATTTAATCCAAGCTATTGAGGGTTGATTTGGCTTAATTGGGCGTGATTTATGGCGTGGATTAATGACTGAGTGACTTTCCAGTTCCATATCAGTTAATAGACATTTTTCCTATTCTAGACCTTCTAATTTCAGACCAAATCTACCTTAATTTTAGGCTTTTATTATTTAGAACGTTTTTTAGCTATTTTCCTATTTTGGATTTGTTAATTTCAGACTAAATCAACTTTTATTTAGGGTTTTATTATTTAGTACATTTTTTTATATTTTCTATTTTCAGTCATGACATATAAATAGCTGCACTCATTGTAATAGAGGAATTATTCAATAAAAAAAAAGAAAAGAAAAGGTGAGGCTTTGCTCTTCTTTTGGTTCTTCAAGAACTGTGAACTTATCAGGGATTCTTCCTTGTGGCGTTTAAACTTTATACCTTCAGTTCATGATTCAATCATAATCATTGGGTCAAGGTCTGTTGCTTACACTTTTGGTTCGTGTTTCACTTATAAACGTTGGGTCAGGGTTCTATAAAAATCTGAATTTTAGCTTTCTTGGGTAATTATTCCAATATTATTTGTAGCTCATTATTTGTCACGCCTCAAACCCTAAAGGGTCCAAAGCATGAGAAAGACATCTTAAAGTACCTATGGATTTTTCCTTCTTGACAATCCAATCCACATAAATCATATCAAGTACTAACATCAAGAATTATCATAATAATTTCATTGAATATACTCTCAAACTAAATTAGAGCTCTAAGCAATAATTACAAGGACCATTGGCCACAAAAGAATAGAGGTCTAAATAAATGATTACATATTATCAGCTTGTCCCATTAGTGGGAATAACGTCACAACCACTATAATATACAAAATAATGAGTCAAGCTTATTCTAAGATGTACATCATTTAATATTTCCATTACAAAAGTTCAGCTTCTATCAGTAGTTAGTCTAACTACTGTTAGCCACCAAAAAGCTGTCTCAAAAGATTGTTGCCTACTCTGAAAAATTTATAATATGATAGAATAAGGCAAAGCCTAGTAAATAGCATAATTAATGGGGGTGGGACAAATGCAAGTTTCATTTTCAATAATAATAATATACTATGACAAGAATGATTTAATAATGAAACACAAAGTTTCTCAACATAAATACCTTGAAACTATATACTATAATTTGTGAGCACCAACAATATAATTTCCAAAGACATAATATCTAACATAAGGTAAATTATCACAAATATACCACACTACCACATAGACCGGTCAGGGGATCCACCCATTCACAATTGGCATGATATTGTCCTCTCTGGTATACAGACTCTTGGCCTCATGGACAGCAGCCTTGCCCGTACTTTTAAGGTTTTTCTCTCCCCCTCTGGGCAGCAAAGAGAGCATATCAAATAGAACCTCTTTCGCATGTGGTCTTTTGGCCCCATGGACAGCAGCATCACCCACACACAATCAAGGAACCTCTTCCCCCCATGGGTAGCGGGGAAGAACGCATCATCCAAAGTGAAAAGGCACTAACCTGGATTTGATTCCATTGTCACAAAGACTACAAAAACCATATCAGGTGAACACTAGGAAATCACACATGGCATGGTGTTAAAACCACATAAACCTCACAGGTTACATTACTTTGAAACACATAGTTTATATCTAGGTAGTTTCAGAAAAACCTTAAATAGTCTAACCTCTGCAAAGTTTGTAAGGTTTTCAACTTCATTCTTGTCAGGAGATTTTCTATCAATTTCCCATATAACAAGACAAGATAAGCATCTTTAACTTTTATAATATACCAAAAAATCCATGATTTCCTTATCAAATATTAAATAAAAGATGCTCATTTTTTCATACCAACAATTTGTGCATTTCCCTAAACGCAATACCAAATATGATGCATTTTCATATATATATATATATATATATATATATATATATATATATATATATATATATATATATTAAGGTTACGACGCAATAGTTTTTAGGAAAATATAGTTTCCATAGGTACTTTCCAAAAGCGTGTCTAACCCAAAAACAACATTTATGTAACATGGTTATTTTTCAAAAATCCCATTAAAAAGCTACTTACCTCGCAACCGCAAAAGCCTAATTCTCCAAGCTCCAAGGAGATTAGCTAGAGCCTAAACAATATCAAGTAAACCTATCACAATAAGCATAGAGCTTGAAATTTTATCTAGCTAAAATTTAGGAATTGCCAACTAAGCACTTAAGTAGGCAAGCCTATTATTTAACCTCATCAATAATAATATATTCCATTTCCAAAGTTCCTCAACAAATTGATTCACAAGGCATAAACTCCAATTTATAAAGTTAACTCATTTAATATCAAGAAGAGAATTATAAGATTCTTGCAGTTCCATGGTTCCTTCATCTTCATCATCAGATTCTTCCCCAATTACCATAGACTCTACTTCGGTGTACTTGCCAAGTTCTTCCACTAGAAGGCTCAAATCTTCCGATGAGTCCACGGGTGCAATGGTCATAAATGCGGAGTAATTTCCTTCTCCATCACAGCTTTCTTCCGAATCAGAATTTGAACCATCTGAGTCACTAAGGGTAGTTGCAAAGACTTTACCCTTCGCTTTCAAATACGTGGGACATTCTTTCTTCACATGCCTATGCCATTTGCATTCAAAGCACGTGACCATTTCAAACGGTAAGGAGTCTCTTTAATCCTTCTTCTTGAAGTCTTTCTTATCTTTCTTGAACTTTGAGAATTTTCCCTTCTCAAAAGACTTTCCATCTCTCTTGAACTTTAGGAACTTACGGAAGTTCTTAGCAAGATACTCCACATCCTTTTCAGCCTCATCCTCATCCAAGGAGTCTTGAGCTTCTAATCTCTCATTAACTGTCTTAAGAGCATGTGATTTGCTTTTCCTTTGAGATGGTAGAGATAACTCATAGGTTTGAAGAGAACCGATGAGTTCTTGAATTTTAGTCTCATCAAGGTCTTTGCTCTCTTCAATGGCAGTGACCTTTGCACGGAAACTCTCCGACAATGAGCATAGAATCTTTCTCATAATCTTAGAGTCCTCTGTCTTTTCTCCCAAGTTGAATTTCCCAATCACCACTTCATTTAACTTCCCATAAAATGAGTCGAATGACTCGTCTTCACTCATCTTCAGCTCCTCGAAGTGTGTGGTAAGCATTTGCAACTTAGTGTCCTCCACCTTTTAGGTGCCTTCATAGGTCTTCTCCAAGATTTGGCACACCTCCTTGGCAATTGTGACATGAAAGATCCTGTGAAATTCATCAAGGGAAACACCATAGAAAATAGCATTTAAAGCTTTGCTATTAGCATTAGCTGCCTTATCCCATATGGATTTGGCAGCCTCCGGCCTAGTCCATCCTATCTCGACAACGTCCCAAACACTATCATCAATAGATCATAGAAATGCCCTTATACAGACTTTTCAAAAAGCGTAATTGCTCCCATCAAAGTATGGAGGAGCATTAAGCGATTGGGATTGATCCATCTCAAAAAGGGTCTAAGATCACACTTAGGTAATAAAATCACAGCAAGTGTACCTACTCTGATACCAATTGAAAGCTCGAAAATGTGTGAAAACACAAGAGCTATTTAGACCCCCAAATTAAAAAATTACGGCATGGTTGATTTTATTTTAACTTAAAATAAGTGCAGAATAGAGTAAATGCAAGCGGATAAATAATATAAGTACTCTAAGACATATTCATCAAATCACAGCAGTAAAATGAAAGCTAAAAGAGTAGGAAAGAAGAATGCAAACACAAGATAACATGCTGATGTGTTATCAAAGAGGAAACTGAAGAACTCGACGAAAAACCTTTCCGTCGCCTTCCAAGCAGTAAATCGATCCACTAGAGAATAAGTTGGAGTACATGAATAACAAAAGACCCTCCAAGCCTAGTTTACCCCATGTACACGAGCCCTCCAAGCTCCTACTACTAACTGACTTCACCAAGCCATGTCTTCTCTAGCTCTCCAGATCATGCAATTCAGCCCAACTGCATCCACCAAACAAATGGCTTCTTCCAATGCTTCCCAGCGGCACCAAAACCTCACTTTACACTTAGGATGGGTGTGGTAAGTGTTTGGGCTATCAACATCTCAAGGATTTGGAAATGGAGAGGTAGGAGTTGAGGAAAACCACAATGGATTATGTAGAGAATTGTGGGTATAACAATCTCTAACTCTCAAAGGTTATGGCTAGGTTTTCTCTCTGAAAGAACTCCTCAACATATGTGGGTAATGTGGGTATATATAGTGTAGGTAGGGACAGGGTGTATCAGATATGACAAATTGGAAAAATAGAATGTTTCTCAGGTATCTCGCAGGAAGGCCTTATCCACAAGACACTCGCGAAAACCAGCTGTCACCATTTGTCATGACTCTTCGCATTCTAGTCATATGCTAAGTACATGCTTCACTTTGCGGGAAGGCTACTCACGAGCTACCCGCGAAAACTTCTTTCATCTTCGATTGCCTTGAGTCTTCACATTCTCTCTCACACACAACCTTTACAACAAAATCCCACATAAAATACAGGGTACATGAGATTAAACATAATTACAATCAAATTTGGCATGGAATTAAAGCCAACACAAAATAGTTGTAAATCACAACTTTACATGGTTGATGTTTATGGGTTTTTGATGTTTTTGTTGAGTTTGATATATGGGTTTTGTTGGATTTGATAGTATAATGCTTGTTTTACATGTTTTACGTGTTTATACTTCATGCTCTTGTATTATGCTATGTTTTGTGTTGTGTTGTGCATACCATGTTGATATAAAATATCTTCTAGATGTTTTTGTGTGTATTTTGGACTCTATTGAGTACAAAGATTTAAGGGATAATCATGTTTCTCTATTTTTGAAACGTCAAATGATTATGTGTTTTCACTCTTTGCCCTAGTTGCACACTTTCGCATATGATGCATACACCAACATGCACAGCCTTTGATATGTTGAATGAATAATGCCAATGATTCTATCATGCTGTGATGTTTAGCATCTTCTCATGTCAATTCATTTTTGAATTGCTCTTTAAATTCTAGTTCTAGGATTTAATTCAAAGTTTAGGTTTTGGCACTAACTTGTTACTAATCAAGTTTGTTACCAGCTATTGTGCACTATTTTGTGGTATTTACTGCTCTGTTTTGCAGATGGCTCCATAAAAAATCACTACTCAGTGTTGTGACAAGAGGAAATCCTTGGACAATAGACTGTTTTGCTCCCTTCAACACTTTAAGCGATACTCCCATCACTTTGAAAAGGCCCCGATCATTCAAGAAAGATTTGTGAACCTTGCTGACCTCAAGGAATCCTTCATTCCTAGCTGTTTTGAAGAACGTGGCTGGGAAAAGCTCCTTGGTGATCTCCCTGGGGTTTGAGAGCCACTGATCAGAGAATTCTATGCAAATGCCACACTTAAAGAAGATTACATAGAATGTTGGGTTAGGTCATGAATTCACTCTTGATGTGGGGACATTGATGGTATCCTTGGACATGGAGACCTAGATCATGGAGATTTCATTCCTTACAAGGACAGAATGGTCTCTCTAATAACGATCCAACTCCACATTGGTGGCACTAGGGAAGGAAAATGCCTCAACATAACCACCTTTCCTTCGGATTTGAGATGCCTTGAATACATCATGTTGTTCAACTTGTATCCAGTAAGGAAATTGACCACCATCAACAATGCTAAAGCCATCTTCCTCATGGAGTTTCGTGAGAAAACCTACATCAACATTGGTACTCATGTGTACACCATCATTATCGAAGCTACAAGAACAACCTCTAGGGAAAAGCTTGTTCTCCCAAGTTTGATTATGAGGATCCTTCATGAAAAATGTGTGGAGACTCCACAGGACATATGCCTAATAAGTGTGCCTCCTTCCATCAACTCTCAAACAATCCTAAGGAGCAGAGTTCATCTTCGAGTGATGAATAAGCTGATGAACCTGAATAAGCACCTCCTGTGGATACAAAAACTGAAGCGAATGGACAACAACCTCCTCTAAGAAGAGGTGGTGGTCGAGGTAGAAGTGGAGCCTCATCGTCTTCATCAGTGTCTCTAGATGCTTTTCAGATCATTCTTGAGAGGATCGATGGTCTAAGAGAAGTCTAAACTAAGCACTCCAACATGCTTACAACTATCCAGGACCAAATCAACTTGCTGACAGCCAAGTTTGATAACTTCACTAACCAACCATAGCCCATTGGCCATTTCGGTCAAAAAATGGGAGTAATATGGAGTAGCTTTTGAGGGGGAGCCTATCTTAAGGGGGAGAACTTTTTATAAGTTTTTATAGCTTTTATAGTTTTTATGGTTTTTCATAGCACTTATTTTAGTACTCTATGGATTTAGTACTTTGGTTTTAAAATACTTGGATACTGTGTGCTTACTTGGATGTTTTAGCTATTTAAACTATATTTAATTTGTACCTTTGCTTTTGTAGCTATTTAGTACTTTTAGATTACATTTTGCAGTCTCTTTAGTACTCTTGTACCCTGTTTGGATCTTGTATCCTTGATTCAATTACCTTAGTGGTATTGTAACAGTTAAGTGTTGGACATACAAATGATACTTTGCATTGAACTTATTAGCTTGCATGTTTGGATGTTCATTCACAATGTGAATGTTCATTATGGTCACTATTTATAGTGATTGTTCTTGTTTGGTCAAGCTATGCTTTATTTTCATATTCACTTGTTTGATCGCATTATGCTTGCTCCATATGGATTCCAAGATTTTTGCTTACAATGAACTTTTGTGATATTGATTTCAGGAAACTTGTCTGTATGGTTCAAGAGTATCACGGATCTAGAATTAGGTGTAAATGAGTTTTGGCAACTATTCCCAACTCACATTTTAAGTCTAGAGTTTGTTTTAGGACTTTGTCATGGAATAGCCAAAGAGGGAGATTGTAAAGTTGAATTTATTCCACCATATGTTGGCTTTATTCCATGCCAAATTTGCTTGTAATTCAGCAACTAGAAACCCTGTATTTAGGTGGGAATTATGTAAGGGTTATGTGTGAGAGAGTGTGAAGAATTGATTAAGTGTGTGCATTCAAGAGCATTCTCGTGACTGGAACTTGCGGCTGACTCACGAGTGGTGACTTGACAGAAGTGTCACACATGTGGAGTATGCAGGAAGTTGAAGGGTCAGTACAACTGGATCACTATAGGATAAAAAGTACAATCTAGCCATTCTGTTATTTGGCGACTGTAACTTGCGACTTGTCCCAATCACGAGTGACTCGCCAAAGCCCTCTGTTTTGCAGAAAAATGTCTTTTCACATTCCATCTCATACCGTACTATAGATACCCTTATACCCACGAAATTTAGAGAACTTCCAAAGAGAATTTTGAGAGATAAACCCTAGAGAACAACAATATTGATTCATCCACAATCATATACTTTTGATTCTCCAAATTCCTCTACTCTCACCTTTTCCATTGACATGCCCTTGAGAGGATCTTAAGCCAAATCCTTACCTCACCAATTCATAGCAGTGAGAAGGTTCTTGGTGTTTGGGAAGCAGTTCAAGAGAGAACCAATTCATATTGGTTGATGCAATGGGCTAATTGCGGGATCCGAAAAGCTAGAGAAGACATGGTTAGGCGTAACCTTGTTGGAGCAAGAAGCTTGGAGGGGCTTAGGTGCATCAGGTAGATTAGGCTTGGGGGGTCTATTGCTATTCATGTATCCCAACTGATTTTCTAGTGAATCATTTACCGCTTGGAGGGTAGCGAAGAGGTTTTTTGCCGAGTTCTTCGGTTTCCTCTTCGATAACACGTGTCGGTGTTATCTTGTGTTTGCTTCTTTCTATCCCTTACTCTTTGCTTTTAATTACTGTTGAGTTGTGATTAAAATATGGCTTAGAGTAGTTTGCATATTTGGGCATTGTTTATATTCCATATTCCGCACATACATTGTTTGAATATAAGCTTGTATTGGATGAATTTTCATCTAGGTTACACCGATACTACTACAATCATTTCAAAAACATAAAACATCTCTACATGAGACTTTGCTTGGTAAACTGGGATTTTGGTTCCCACTTTATTTGAAATTTTATGAGCTAAGTTCCTCTTAAACTCTGCATCATCCTAAGGTCAACAGGTCAAGGAGAGGAAAAAAATTGAAAAAAAAAACCTATATGTCTGATGATCCAAATACTAGTTTTGCTTCAATTATTAACAGCAGTCCTCAAACTCAACATGAGTCTTTTCTTTTCTTTTTTTTTTCAACGTGAGTCTTGTTGGGGTTTATGCCCTAAAATCCAATTTATTGACATGACATAAATAATTAAATTGTTTAATTATATGAGACTATTTATTAATGAATTAATGGGATATTACCTTAGTCCATGAGATGCATAGTATGTGATTTATGTGAAAAGTCACAAAAGATATAAATCACAAGTTCTTTGTAAACTTAGAATTTTAGTTTGTAGTCGGTGATGAAATTTGGCGTTTCATCTACGAAGACTATAACATATCAACTATGATGATTTGTCTTGATCATGGAAGTGAAGACTTCTAGTTGGTATGTTGATATGTTTTAAGAGTTAAGACATATTGAATTGGACAGCTGTGAGATTTATTATTCTTCTAACGACTGTCAAATGAATAATAAATCTCACGACTTCTATTTACATCAACTCTAAATCCTGAGAGAATAATGGACCTGATCATGGGATGTAGGTTGCTTTGATATATCAGGAGTGAGACCTATAAGTTACGGTCAAAACCTCAGTATGTTGGGCAGCTGCATTTAATGTTGATGGAACATATATTCTCAAGATGGAATTCATAGTCTCTTAACAGAGATATAAAATATTCCCTTGAGATAAGTTTAATGGGTTTGGTTATTCAAAGTGTTGGGCCCAACCAGTTTAGTAAGAAGTTACTAAAGTATATATATTTATGAAATTGGATTTCATAAATATATATATTGAATAACATAAAGGATTAAACTGGGTACTCAAGGATTAAGACGTAGTAATCTTCAAAGTGGCAGTCAATATTCATGACTTTGTATTACTACGAATATTTTAATGAAAGGGTTGCATGTACAATAAAGTCTTGGGATATAATTTATAGATAAGGCCTAGAGTGCAATTATATTTATATAGTGGTATTAAATATAGTTAATGGTAACTTTGGATTTGTCAAGAGTTGATAGAAAAGCCCAAGGCCCATTGGAGCTAGTGTCTTATTGGTCCCTTTTGGTCCCACTCTAAGCCACACACTAAAGCCCAATTGGGAAGGCTCAAAAGGTTAGCCAAATTAGATAATCAGTTATATATATAAGGAGAGAAACATATAGATTTTCATAAGGCTTTTTCATGAGACTTTTCATTAAGTCTTTTCATGAGAGTTCTCATAAGGAATGAAATGTTTGTACAAGAGTGTTGGACACTCTTTATTCTCTCCTTGGAAAATTGATTGAGAGACCACACATCTTAGGCATCAAGTGGAATTGGAGTGAAGATTAAAAGTCTTCCCAAGAACTTTTGATCTTCGGTTTTGAATTTTTCACCACACCAAGGTACGCATTCTCTTATTCTCAAATTCAGAAACTTACATAGCACATGTTATCATTTTCTAATGAAGTATATTCATTTAATTTTCCGCTGTGCACATAACATGTATTTTCCATCAAGTCTCTCTCTCTTTTTTTTTTTTTAAGTCCTATTTTCAATAGGAGTCTCTTTTTCTTTTTTTTCTTTTTTCTTTTTTTTTTATTCCTATCAGAATTTTTGTTTTATATAGATTATCAATGTTTGAGTTTGAGTTTGAGTTTAAGTTGGACTTATTAGAGAGATAGAGTTTCACTCCTTATTAAGTTTTGATTAAACAAAAATAATTTTGTTTTAAAAAAATGATAATGATGAGTTTGAGTTTAAGTTGGACTTGTTAAAGAGATAAAGTTTCACTCCTTGTTAAGTTTGGACTAAAAAAATAATTTTATTTAAATAAAATGATAATTTATTTCAATATTGTGCTGACATGAAAAATTGTGAGAGTTTCAACGATTTCGGTTTTATATATAAATATATATATATATATAGATGATAATTTCTATTCACAGTAGGGCTGTCCACGGGTTAGTCCGGGTCGAGTTTGTGCCCAATCCAGAACCGACCCACCGAAATCGGGTGGGAAAAAAATGCACCCGCCGTCGACCCACAGGAGTAATTATGTTGGATGGTTTAGACCACCAACGGTTGGCGGGCGGGTCGATCGGAGTCATAGATCTGAGAACATGGCGCTGAGAACACGACGAGACAACAGTGAAAAAAACACAGATCCGGCAAAGAAACCTAGATTCCGGTGATATTTCCCTGAGATCCAATGAGATTTCACCAGATCCGGTCAGAGTTTGGCGAAAATCTCACTAGATTTCGCCAGACTCGGTAAAAATCTCACAAGATCTAAAGGAAATATCATCGAAATCTGGGTTTCTTCACCGGATTCTGGAAAACTATTGTCAGAATCTAGAAATTTTGGCCGGAGTCTGGAAATCTTTCGGTCGGTTCAGGTTTTTCGGGTTTTAGGGGAGGAAAACCGAAATCAACTCGCAGGAATTGGTTTCTGGTAGTGAAGACTCGCCACTGACCCGTCGGAGCAGTCGGGTCGGCCTAATTCAGGTCAGATCTGGTCGGTTCTTTGGGTGGGTTGGGTTATCGAATCAATCTGGATAGCCCTAATTCCCAGTTGTGCCATCTTGATCTTCCAAAACAATCTCACAATTCACACCCCATCCCCTAAAATCAAAATCCGAAAGCAAACACTATGACCAAAGTTTTGTTTCTTTCTCCCCTAATTCCCTCTAATTCTAATTTGCACGTTTATTTATATTAGGCCTAGGTCGGTTTGGTTCCATTGGATTTAAGGGTGTGGATTTCCTTTTTCTGTTGAGAAAAGGAATTAATAAATTTATTTTTTACAAAGGGATTACTTCTTTATTTTGAAGTGTAAAAAAAAAAGTGAATGGACCAAATTATTTATAATACCCAAAAAATTCAATTTAAAAAAAAAAAAAAGGAGAAAAGAAAAGGGGTTTGCATTGCTTTTATATTGTTCATGATTAACCTCGCAAATTTGGAGATAATTTATCAACGTTTGAGTTTAAGTTGGACTTGTTAGAGAGAGTTTTACTCCTTATTCAGTATGGATTAAACAATTATTTAAATAAAATTATCATTTTATTTAAATATTATACTGACGTGAAAAATTGTGAGAGTTTCAGAGATTTCAATTCTATATATATATACTAGTATTATGCCCGTGCGATGCATGGCTTAATTAAAAAAGTTATATGTAAATAAATCATAATTAATGAACCATATGAATAAAACCACATTAATATATATATATATATATATATATATATATATATAATTGAGTCAGTTTATACAAACACCATTTATGATTTCAAAACTTTTTCTTTTAGAAACTTCGTGACTCCACATGTTTGGCATTATGCTCCACATGTTTGGCTTAGAACCCTTTAAAAACCTTTTTGCA
This sequence comes from Quercus agrifolia, assembly GCA_029955455.1. Classification (NCBI taxonomy): domain Eukaryota; kingdom Viridiplantae; phylum Streptophyta; class Magnoliopsida; order Fagales; family Fagaceae; genus Quercus; species Quercus agrifolia. The sequence goes on along the minus strand of JARQAD010000007.1, from coordinate 33,690,116 downwards.
AAATTAAATATTTTAAGTATTAATAAAATAAATGATGAGCAAAATGAATAAAAAAAATATTTGGAACTAAATCTTACGTAATATATATATATATATATATATATATATATTACTCCCGTGTGGCTTAATTCACAAAGCATAAATAGCAATGACTTCTTATAAACAAATTTGAAAGTTAAGCTATAGAGAGTATTTCAAACTACATGAAATTATTATATGTACTAAACCTAATCAACTTGACACGTGGATAAAAAGGAGGGGGGGAATCATAAATAATATTAGTTGTTATTGATTAGAATTTTAATTCTATTAGTAGTTATTATGAAACACGATACCTTTATGTCTAGCATAAATCTACCTAAATTTTCTAATGTTCTAAAAAGAAATTAAAATGCACTAAGACATGCAAATCTAAATATTAGAAACTAAAACAAAGTTTTTTTTTGTATGATGAAAATTAAAGATAGAGATTAGGGTTAATTTACCTAATTGGCATATTCAATACCAAAATGAAGAAGCAAACTACAAACAGTAAGCATCCAAACCCTTTAGGCAAAACCATTGATAAATGTCCCAAATATTCTAACCCAAAGCATCATAGTGTCCCTCTTCCATATCTATATAGAAATAACACCAATTACAAAAGAAAAAATAGAGAAGGGTTGCAATACTTGTAGTATGTTACCTGAAATTTGGAGATCATAGCCAAAAATTGAGTCACTCGTAACTGCAAGCATGTTATTAAGAGTTATGACTTTGGCTATAAGTTTTCATGGATAATTGAATATACCTCCTTTAACATTAACATAAGATGGGAATTGGGTAGTAATACCTTTTGGCGAGGTCTTGCATGCCGAAAGTGTATCCTTTCTTGGGCTATTCTTGTGAACAACAATTTGTATAATGAGTAAAATCAACAAAAAATAATTTGTATACCCTATGTAAAACAAAGCGAAGATCAGATTGAAAACAAGAAAAATTTTATATAAAAATATGTCTCATTATAAAATAAAAACCACTTAAAAAAAAGGCTAACTTGAAAAGAAAATAAAATTCACACATCCATTAGCATTGTTGAAGCTTTCATTACTCACCTAGCATCGTGATTGAAGTTTTATTATTTCATTCAAGGTCACACCTATATTATATAGATGTCAGATACATCATATAGAAGTTTGATTGAAAGAAGACCTCCAACTCTCGATGCCTAATGTTTTTAAAGAATTGTAAGTCTATCCATAATTCCTCTTATTCCTCTTATGCACAGATACTCTTGTACTGTTTACGTGGTGTGAATGGGTAGATGTTTATGATTATAATTTTGTGATATGGATTACATCTTGTAGGATTATAATTTTTTTTTTTAATCTTATCCCTTAATCAAGAGTTTTGTAGCTTGATATTCTAATAAAATATTATTTATTTAATAATAATAATAATTAATATATAAAATGTAGGTTGCAACTTGAGAAAAATAAAAACAATGAAAACGTGGGATGAGATTTAAATTTAGATAAAATTTAAAATAGACTTTTAGTTAGAGTAGCATTAAAATTCTAAAATTTAGATGATAAAATTTTATTAGAATTAAATTTTTGTATGTTAAATACTATCCCTTAATTTAAGAAATATATCCTAACAAATAAAAATAATAATGTTAATATAATTTTATTTCAACACTACATTTGAATTGTAATCAAATTAAGATTTTTATCAAATTAGAAATTGTAGTAGAAGAAAAATTATATATATTTTTTCTTAAAATCTAAAAATCTAAAAAAATTTCTGCAAGTTGGTGAAGCCACTTGGAACAACTTCAACTTCTAAGCCCATCTTTTATTATAAATCCAAGAGATTATATCTTTGATTTTGTCTATCCATTCGGATAAAATAGTATAAAAAAAATAATTAGCATTTACCTAAAAACAAAAGAAACATGAATTGAAAACACTAAAAATTTGGGGAATGCTTGCAATTGGCATATCATACAACCATGTTTTTCAAGAACAAAATAACTAAAATTAAACTCCTCCAAAAAAAAAAATAAATAAATAAATTAAACTCAATATAAAAAAATCTCCATATCCGGGTATATATTTTTGGATAATTTATATCATTACATATCATATTTCAATATATATACAATATGGATTCAAAATATATATATATATATATATATATATATATATATATACAAATACATATATATACATACATACATTTATATATATATATATATATATATATATATAATATTTTGGTGTCGGTGGTTTAATATTCAGCCAAGTCCTACATACGTTAGGACTCTTTCTTTTCTTTCTTTTTGCTTTTTTCTTTTTTTAAGTTGCTTCTTGAGATTTTTTTTTTTTAATAAAAAAAGTACATTAAAAAAACATTAATATAAATATAAGCAATGGAAAAGAAAAGGCCAAAAAAGCCTAAATATTAGCTCTATTTGCCAAGAAGAAAAGAAAACCCTAGAAAAGGAAAAAAGAAAATATTGACTATATATTTTGTTTTTTTATTATGTTTGGACTAAAAAATTAATTTCTTAGTTAATTAGACATGAAAGCTCAATTTCTTATATAATTTCTAAATAATCAAACTAACATTATAAAATAAAAATAAAAAATCAATTGACAATCCATAACAATTCTCTAAATTGGATTAAACTTAAGGAAATCAACTTAAACAAATACACAAAATAAATTCAATTTGATGGGGAAAAAAAGTAGGGTAAACAATTACGTACTTGTAAGGTTGTAGGTAGAAGTAGTGAAGAATAGCGCAAAAAAACCATTTGATGGGTATTAATTATGAATTATTTGATATATATATATATACATACACACACACTCCACATTGAAGAATTTTATATGAACAAAAAGTCTAAAGCTAATATTAATTGAATAGAATTTTATAAACTAAAATTCTAAACACTATGTTGCAACCTTATACAAAATATTAAACCACCACGTGATATGCCAATAGCTAGGTCTCTTAATATTTAGCAAATATTTAATTTTGTTTTGATTTGGTTTAATATTTAGCACCACGTGACGCAACTACTACAGGGTCTTTTTCGCACCATGTGAATTAACTAACATAACCACTTGATGCACGGCTTTTATTTGTTATGATTTTTGTTTTTATCCACTTAGTATTCAACTTTAATCAAATTAAGATTTTTATCCACATAAAAATTAGAGCTGAAGAAAAATTATATCCACTTAGAAATTATAGTTGAAGAAAAATTATATATATATATATATATATTTTTTTTTTCCTTCAAATCTAAAAATCTAAGAAAATTTCTGCAATTTAGTGCAGCCACTTGGCACAATCATGGCATCTTTAACCCGCGCAATGCGCGGGATATTCCTAACAAAGCAACTTATATCATAGAGGCTCTTTTTTTTTCTTTTTTGTTGGGTTAGTTTTCTATTATTTTTTAAAAAGTCAATACTTTTTATTCAACCCAATTCAAGTCTGATGCGATTTCTAGTTACAATCATCAAATTATAAACCAATCCCAAATCTAATCTTATTATCAATTATCATAGCTAATTTAGCACTTAGCAAACTTTATTTTATTTTTATTTTTTATCCTTTAGGTAGCATTCAAATTTGGCTTGGTAGTAGTACAATACACCTACCATTTTTACTAAAAATACATTACATATTTTTCAAATTAAGTGACATTGTGTCTCAACTTTTAAGTAAAGGGCAAGGGTATGACCAAACATCCAATTTATAGAAATGTAAATTTTCCAGAAAGCAAAACATAAAGAACATTATAGCATTGCACCCCTTCCTTATTCTGATTGTGCGAGGTCTTTCATTGATCAAAACAAAGATAACATAGTCTTCATCCCATACCCACAATCATGAGAGGGGGAAATGCGACAACAAATAATTGTATGATCACATATTAATTCAACTTTTGGTTGTTCTTTCCCTTTTGAAATCATCCTGTAATGATAAAGGCAATCAAAATAATAATCCATAATCCAAGCATATTATAGCACCAAATAAAATTTCAAAGACATAAGATTAAAATTCACTTTGTTAGATTTGGAGTCAAACTATATCTAGAAAAAAGTATCATTTTTTTAGAGCAAACATTCAAATTGCTATAACAAAATGTAGGCACAGTGATGCATCCAAAAGAGTAATGGCATAGAAATAAGGAACCAAACCAACAAACACTTAGGCATACGCTGCCAAAAAATACAGTTATGTATAAAGAGTTCATTCTATTACTTTAGTTTAGTAGCTTTCCATCTTTGCCATCTGAGTTTATAGCTAATTGTCATTTTTCAATTACCTTTCACAGCCTTAGGGTGCTATCTTTTAGAAGCAGTGGCCACAGTAACGCCATCGGCACTTGTATATACAGAACAACTTTAACATTGATAGTGCAAAAAGAAATACCCATGAGCAACTAACTAACTGATGTGAGTGTTCTAACAATGGATAAAAAAAAACACCATTTCTTTATCTTAAATTTAGGCTTCTTAAAACCTTCCTTTTCCTCTTTCTATAACAACAACAACACCACCTTTGCAAATAGTTGGATGTCCTAGTTGTCTGCTTCTTAGCTTTAGGTGCATCATAATTATAGAATGATTTTGATAGGCCAAGAATGTATTGACCACTTGTGATGAATTAATCAATTAATTAGTCAAGTTAATTAATTAATTTAATTAACATGCAATACGCATGGTAGCACAAACAAATCGCCAACTAAGTTAAAATGCAGCAGAAAATAAAGTTGACAAAGTGATTTTTTTATGAATGGAGAAAACCTCCAAGGCCAAAACCCCACCGGGTGATTTTAAGGTCACCACTTCCGAGAATCCACTATTATCACAACAAGCGGTTACAAGTAAAGGAATCCTAGTACCTTATACCAACATACAGTTGAACCCTTACCCTAATACCCAATTGGACTTGTTCTGTAGTGACAATCTCTCTTTTTAATGCATAGCTCTCAATACGTGACTAACCAATTGATGTATGAATCCAAGTATGTGACTAACCACCAACTTGAGAAGGATGTTGGCTGCAAAGTTCTTCAGTTCATCAACATGATAAAGATCATGAAGCTCATTGGTTACAAAGTCCTACGGTGTACAAACGCAGTAGCTTCTTGAAAGGAAAGATGAACTAGGGCAAATTGTCTCTGGTCACAATATGCTTGTGAAAAACCTTTGCATTAAGTTGCACTCACTTGCATCATTTGTGATGGCTCTTAAAATAATCCTTATATATGTTTGGGGTTGTGAGAAAAGAAAGCCTAAACATGTATACATAGATTTGAGTGAAATTAAATCTGAAAAACTGATTTTCTTAAATCTCGATAGATAAGGTATCTATCGATTAGTTGTCGAGCATCAGGTAAAAGTTGCCTTTTAAACCTCGATAGATGCTATCTATCGAGCTAGCTATTGAGTTTTAAAATCCAGCACTTCTTCACTTGTTTCTTGGACAGACTTGCATGGCTTTAACACTTGGACTAGAAACCTTGTTCCTTGAAGTATTAAACACATCCTAGATCTACCCAATTACAAGTAAAGTGCGTTTTGTCAAAAGATTAGCCAATTCTACATTGACATATGTTCCTAACATGATTCACATATTGAAGGAAAATCTGGTTTTGTATCCCATACAAAACTCACAGCGAAAGCGACATTCATGGATCTATTTCATTCATGATTGATAACATGCACTATGTGATTTTGAGAATTTGAGAACAAGATAGCGTACCTTGGTGCGGTGAAATTCAAAACAAAAGATTAGAAGTTCTTGGGAACACTTTTAATCTTCACTCCAATTCCACTTTTCGCCCAAGAAGTGTGGTCTCTCAATCAATTTCTAAGGGAGAATAATCGAGTGGTTTCACTTGCACATACACACCACTTCACAATTATGATTCTCTTAAAATAAATTTCTGTATGTTTCTCCCTTTTATAACTAACTGATTATCTAATTGGGCCGGCCTATTGGGCCTTTCCAATTGGGCTTTAATGTGTGGCTTGGAGTGGGACCAAAAGGGACTAATAAGACACTAGCTCCAATGGGCCTTGGGCTTTTCTGTCAACTCTTGACAAGTCCAAAGTTACCATTAATTATATTTAATACCACTATATAAATATAATTGCACTCTAGGTCTTATTTATAAATTATATCCCAAGACTTTATTATACACGCAACTCCTTCATAAAATATTCGTAGTAATACAAAGTCATGAAGTAGACTGCCACTTTGAAAATTACTACATCTTAATCCTTGAGTACCCGGTTTAATCCTTTAAGTTATTCATCATATATTTATGAAATCCAATTTCATAAATATATACTTTAGTAATTTCTTACTAAAGTGGTTAGGCCTAACTCTCTGAATAACCAAACCCATTAAATTTATCTCAAGGGAATATTTTATATCTCCGTTAAGAGACTATGAATTCCATCTTGTGAATATATGTTCCATCAACACTAAATGTGGTTGCCCAACATACTGAGGTTTTGATCGTTCCTTTAGATCTCACTCCTGATATATCAAAACAACCTACACCTCATGATCAGGTCCATTATTCTCTCAGGATTAAGAGTTCATGCAAATAGGAGTCGTGAGATTTATTATTCATTTGACAGTCTTTAGGAGAATAATAAATCTCACAGCGGTCCAGTTCAAAATGTCTTAACTCTTAAAACATATCAACATATCAACTAGAAGTCTCCACTTCCATGATCAAGACAAATCATCTTAGTTGATATGTTATAGTCTTCGCAGATGAAATGCCCAATTTCATCACCGACTATGAACCAAAATTATGAGTTTACAAAGAACTTGTGATCTATATCTTCTGTGACTAAATCACATAAATCACATACTATGCATCTCATGGACTATATGATAATGTCCAAATATTCATGTTACCATTATTTTAGATAATAATAATAAAGAAACTTTATTAATCACAACATTAAGTCATACATAATGTCATACATAATAACATACATAGCATCATACAATAGGATTTAAGGGCACTAATCCTAACAATCTCCCACTTGCCCTAAAGACTATTGTGTACTAATCTAACTCCCATTCCTTCCAAATGTGACTCGAAGATCCTTTGAGGCAAGGCTTTGGTAAAGGGATCTGCTAGATTATTTGCACTTTCAATCTTTGCTACCACCACATCTCCACGAGCAATAATATCTCTAATGATGTGGTACTTTCTCTCAATGTGCTTTCCTTTCTTGTGATTCCTTGGATCTTTTGATTGTGCAATTGCTCCACTATTGTCGCAAAACAAAGTAATGGGAACTTGCTCAATTCTCACTACACCAAGGTCAGAAAGGAATTTCTTGAGCCATACAGCTTCTTTTGCTGCTTCGCAAGCAGCAACATATTCTGCTTCCATGGTGGAGTCCGCAATACAAGATTGCTTGACACTCCTCCATGTTATGGCTCCACCTCCCAAGGTGAAAACACATCCTGATGTGGACTTTCTAAAATCTAGATCTGATTAAAAATCTGAATCTGTATAACCAATGGGAATCAAATCCTCACACCGGTAAACAAGCATATAATCTCTCGTTCTCCGAAGATACTTGAGAATATGCTTGACAGCTTGCCAATGTTTTGGTCCTGGATTTGATTGATATCGGCTAACCATGCCAACTGAATAACAAATATTTGGTCTAGTACAAAGCATGGCATACATGAGACTTCCCACTGCAGAAGCATAAGGAACTTGTCTCATCATCTTTACTTCCTCTTGAGTCTTAGGCCTTTGGTCATCAGACAGAGGAACTCCATGTCTGAAAGGAAGTAAACCTTTCTTGGAGTTTTGCATGCTAAACCGTTCTAGAACCTTATCTATATATCCAGCTTGTGATAAGCCTAACATCTTATTCTTGCGATCTCGCCAAAGCTTGATCCCTAGAATAAAATTAGCCTCACCCAAGTCCTTCATATCAAATTGGCTTGACAACCAAACCTTTACTGATGACATTACCCCTACATCATTTCCAATGAGTAGAATATCATCAACATAAAGCACTAGGAACATTACTACTTTATCTTGATGTCTTTTGTACACACATGGTTCATCAAGATTTTGTTCAAAACCAAATGACTTGATTGCTTGATCAAACTTGATGTTCCATGACCTAGATGCTTGCTTAAGTCCATAAATGGACCTTTTCAACTTGCATACCATATGCTCTTGGTTCTTTGCTATGAAACCTTCCGGTTGCAACATATAGATTTCTTCTTTAAGATTGCCATTAAGAAATGCAGTCTTGACATCCATTTGCCAAATCTCATAATCATAATAAGCAGCAATGGATAAGAGAATTCTGATAGATTTAAGCATGGCTACTGGCGAAAAAGTTTCATCATAGTCAATACCTTCTTTTTGTGTATATCCTTTCGCCACTAGCCTTGCTTTAAAGGTTTCAACCTTTCCATCTACCCCTCTCTTCCTCTTGTAAACCCATTTGCAACCAACAGGTTTAATGCCGTTAGGCGCCTTTACAAGATCCCAAACTTGATTGGATTACATAGAATCTAATTCAGATTTCATAGCTTTGATCCAATGATGTGCATCTATATCATTCATTGCCTCCTCATAAGTGTAGGGATCCGATTCAGCCTCTTCTGGGATAGCTTCATAAGTTTCTCCCAAACCTATAAATCTTATAGGAGGCCGAACAATTCTCCCACTACGACGAGGCACCTGTGTACTAGTCATCTCATGAGTAATATCTTGTGGTGTATCTAATATAGCCATATCTTCCCTAGTTTCATCCATTGGTTGTTCATTTACAGGTTCATTCATTTCAGCCAAAACAACTTTATTTCTAGGATCAAAATTATTCACATAATCATCCTGCAAAAATTTGGCATGTGTGCTAACAAACACTTTGTTATCTTTATGATTATAGAATAAATAACCCTTTGTTTCCTTTGAATACCCTAAAAACATGCATACTTCGGTTTTAGCTTCCAACTTATCAGACTTCCTTTTCAACACATGTGCCGGACATCCCCAAATGTGGAGGTATCTCATACTAGGCTTGCGCCCACTCCACAATTCCTTAGGTGTGTTGGGAACAGATTTTGATGGAACTAAATTCAAAATATGCATTGCAGTTTTTAGTGCATATCCCCAAAAAGAAACTGGTAAAGTTGAGTAACTCATCATGGACCTAACCATTTCCAAAAGAGTCCTATTCCTTCTTTCTGCTACACCATTTTGTTGGGGAGTTCCAGGTGCAGTCAATTGGGATACAATCCCATTTTGAGTTAAGTAATCCTTGAAATCCCCAAGAAGGTATTCGCCACCACGATCAGATCGAATGGCCTTTATGCGTTTACCTAATTGATTCTCAACTTCAGCCCTAAACTCTTTGAACTTTTCAAAGGCTTCGGACTTCCGTCTCATTAGGTACACATAACCATATCTTGAGTAATCATCGGTAAAAGTGATGAAGTACTCATAACCTCCTTTTGCTTGGGTTGACATAGGACCACATACATCTGTATGAACTAATTCAAGCAATTCTTGGGCTCTTCTACCTTTTGCATTAAAAGGTCGTTTGGTCATTTTACCTTCCAAACAAGATTCACAAACTGGAAATTCATCAAAGTCCAATGGCTCTAAGAGTCCATCTTTGATCAATCTTTGAATTCTGTTTGAATTAATATGACCCAAACGCAAGTGCCAAAGATATGCTTCATTAGTAGAAGGAAACTTTCTCTTTAATGATTTTACATGAGAGTTATGATCTAATTCAGAATTATATAATTCATGTTTATCAGGAGTTAAAATATAAAGACCATCCACAATATTGCCAGAACAGATAAACACTTTATCTTTCTTTATTACAACATTGTCTTTTAGGATAACATAATATCCATGTTTACCTAAATAAGTTGCAGAAATTAAATTCCTACGAACATTAGGTACATACAAACAGTCTTCCAATATTAAAACTCTAGATTCAAAACATAAATTACACACTCCAATAGCTACAACTGGAATCCTGCTCCCATCAGCCAAGGTAAGAAACATTTCTCCTTCATTCAGCTTTCTGGTCTCCTGAAACCCCTGCAAAGAATTGCAGATATGATTAGTACAACCTGAATCCACACACCAGGAATCTGTGGGATTCTGTACTAAACATGTTTCAAGAAGGAATGTAATTTTCATACCTTTATTCTTGGCAGCCTTAAATATTGGACAATTCCTCTTCCAATGTCCTTTCTCACCACAATGGAAACACTTTCCTTTGGTTTTCTTTCCTTTGTTGGCAACTCCTAATGTAACTTGTTTACCATCTTGCTTGGCGAAGTTCTTCTTCTTCTTCTTCTTACCCTTGCCTTTCGACTTAGGTTGAGAAGTAGAAGCTTCCGCCATGTTGGCATCAACACTAGAAGTACCAAGGATGCCTTCCGCTGCTACCAACTCATTCATTAATTCAGACAAAGAATAAATCTTTTTGTTCATATTATAGTTAAGTCTGAATTCCTTGAATGATTCTGGTAGTGACTGGAGTATCATATCCACTTGGGATTCTCCATCAATATCGGCACCTAAAACTTCCAATGTATTCAGATTAGAGATCATCCGAAGACAATGCTCCCTTACTGAAGTACCTTCAGCCATTTTGGTATTATAAATCTGCCTCATAGTTTCTTGCCTTGCAGAACGGCCTTGCTCACCAAACATCTCCTTCAGACTTAGCATTATGTCCGAAGCTAATTCTACATCCTGTATTTGATGCTGTAGAACATTTGAAATGGATGCTAGGATGTAGCACTTGACCATCTCATTAGATTTCTGCCAACGATCATATCGCTGTTTTTCCTCAAGAGGAGCATCTAATGATGGAAAGCTAGGACATGGTTGAGTAAGCACGTATTTGTGCTCTTCAGCAGTAAGAACAATATCCAAATTTCTTTTCCAGTCGACATAATTGGATCCAGTCAGTTTGTTTTGATTAAGAATAGCAACAAGTGGGCTAAATGATGCCATGATATTAAATCTGAAAATAACAAACATGAATATAATAAGTAAACTGGACATTATCAATTTAGCATATAAGTATATAATATGGAACCTCATAAAACCATAAAATAATATATGCAACGACAAACCAATCCATGTCTATAATTCCTTGGTAGCAAGTTTATTATAAACACATTAATTGATTGAGAACTATTCTCATTATTAGTGCTATCATGATAACTCTTATCATACACTAATAATATGCCGTATTACCTTTAGCCTCTAAGTAATAATGACATAGCTCCTTTGGGAGGTTAACATTATACTTAGTCTAGTGTACACCATTATCTAGAATCATGTGTAGCCACATTTCATCTCCCTTATAATGTTTAAACTTGTAGTATCATGGAACAAAACACCCTCCTTTGGGATCGCGAGGCATATACGCCAAGACGAGGTGCTTGTCCACACTACTTTAAACAGGTTCGTTCAATCTTGTAGTACTTTGAAGTTAACACCCTCCTTTGGGATCGCAAGGCATATACGCCAAGACGAGGTGCTTACCCCACACTACTATGAACCGATAATGGAGGCCGTGAAATCCAACCCTTGTATCTCTCTCCCACTAGATATTTTAAATTGAAGGTTTTTATGATCAAGAACCATATTAATGCTAGAAACCCTTGAAAACATAATCCTAATCTCATTAGGAATAAATTTCATTAAATGAATACTTTAATCCTAGCATTAATGTATATAAATATATATAAACCAAGGCAAGCAACAATATGATGAATCCTTTATAAACAATTTGCATGTAAACCCATATATTTATATATATATAAAACATAATATACGGATTTTACAACCAAGGCAAATACTACATGCTTATAAGATGGCCATCAAGAACTTGCATATAAACCCATATATATAATTGAAAGCATGTTAATGGCAGATGGAATTTGCCACATGGGTCCACGAAAACATGCATGGTCAACAAAACCATGCAAGATCAAAAGCCATATAATAATCAAAACATGCAAGCCTTATATTTATATTTATATCCAAGCGGTGCAAGATCAAAGTGCACGCACATGAGCCCATATAAATATATATGTTAAGCCAACTATCACACCATATATATAATACACGGATTCAATACTTCCAAAAGATGTAGTTTTCATGCATATAATATATAACAATTACACCAAATTGTTAATTGCCTTGTTATAACCAAGCGGTGCAACACAAAGTCCAAGTGGTGCAATAACTTGGTTCACGCACATGGTAGTTACAAAACAGTTACTTCAACAATCAATAACTACCATAAAGCAATGCAATCGATGCTAAATTCATATATTTACCAATGCATCAAGGCAATCCATCATGAACGGTTATCTCACAACTTCATCTAGAAGTCTATAGAACTTCAATCTATATAACCGAAAACAACTATGGGCCACCAAAAAACCGTTTTTCTTTAATTCTAAAATTCAATCACATGCTATACAATCATGATATGAAAACCTGGCTCTGATACCAATTGAAGGAAAATCTGGTTTTGTATCCCATACAAAACTCACAGCGGAAGCGACATTCATGGATCTATTTCATTCATGATTGATAACATGCACTATGTGATTTTGAGAATTTGAGAACAAGATAGCGTACCTTGGTGCGGTGAAATTCAAAACAAAAGATTAGAAGTTCTTGGGAACACTTTTAATCTTCACTCCAATTCCACTTTTCGCCCAAGAAGTGTGGTCTCTCAATCAATTTCTAAGGGAGAATAATCGAGTGGTTTCACTTGCACATACACACCACTTCACAATTATGATTCTCTTAAAATAAATTTCTGTATGTTTCTCCCTTTTATAACTAACTGATTATCTAATTGGGCCGGCCTATTGGGCCTTTCCAATTGGGCTTTAATGTGTGGCTTGGAGTGGGACCAAAAGGGACCAATAAGACACTAGCTCCAATGGGCCTTGGGCTTTTCTGTCAACTCTTGACAAGTCCAAAGTTACCATTAATTATATTTAATACCACTATATAAATATAATTGCACTCTAGGTCTTATTTATAAATTATATCCCAAGACTTTATTATACACGCAACCCCTTCATAAAATATTCGTAGTAATACAAAGTCATGAAGTAGACTGCCACTTTGAAAATTACTACATCTTAATCCTTGAGTACCCGGTTTAATCCTTTAAGTTATTCATCATATATTTATGAAATCCAATTTCATAAATATATACTTTAGTAATTTCTTACTAAAGTGGTTAGGCCTAACTCTCTAAATAACCAAACCCATTAAACTTATCTCAAGAGAATATTTTATATCTTCGTTAAGAAACTATGAATTCCATCTTGTGAATATATGTTCCATCAACACTAAATGTGGTTGCCCAACATACTGAGGTTTTGATCGTTCCTTTAGATCTCACTCCTGATATATCAAAACAACCTACACCTCATGATCAGGTCCATTATTCTCTCAATTTTAAGAGTTCATGCAAATAGGAGTCGTGAGATTTATTATTCATTTGACAGTCTTTAGGAGAATAATAAATCTCACAGCGGTCCAGTTCAAAACGTCTTAACTCTTAAAACATATCAACATATCAACTAGAAGTCTCCACTTCCATGATCAAGACAAATCATCTTAGTTGATATGTTATAGTCTTCGCAAATGAAATGCCCAATTTCATCACCGACTATGAACCAAAATTATGAGTTTACAAAGAACTTGTGATCTATATCTTCTGTGACTAAATCACCTAAATCACATACTATGCATCTCATGGACTATATGATAATGTCCAAATATTCATGTTACCATTATTTTAGATAATAATAATAAAGAAACTTTATTAATCACAACATTAAGTCATACATAATGTCATACATAATAACATACATAGCATCATACAATAGGATTTAAGGGCACTAATCCTAACACATATGTCCTAACAATCTCCCCATTTAGCAATCTGTGACAAAACCATATCAAACAAATGAACATATGAAAGAAGTCATAAATCACTCAACTCATACTCACTTGTTGAATACAATAAAATCTATCCTAACACAAGCTCTAGAAAAACTTTGGAAGAAGAGAGTTCATGGCATGGAAGACTTTGACAACTTATATTTTTGAAACACTTTAAATAAAACTCATCATGGCATCTTAGCGTGAAACAAAAATAAAAGATTGCATACAATATATAAGAAGCATGTGCATAAAGAGAGAAAAGAAACAACACATGAAGAGATAGGTGAAACTGTAATAACAACCTCAATATATATACATAAAAAATGAGTTAAATGTTTGCTATCACAATGTAAGAACAATGTATCTGAAAAGTAAAGAAAAGAAAAGATACAAAAAAAAGTCCTCACTACATCCCTCATAAACACATACACTCCCCCTAACAAAAAATATCTATCTCCTATACTAACTCTCCCCCTAAGACTATGACTACTCTCATACCCAAAACTACTCCCTTTTTTTGTCACGAATGACAAAGGGCAAGTAACTCAAGCAGTCATCACGTCATTACTAGAAGAGCTAGCATCCTCATCCTCATCATCATCGTCGTTGTCGGAGTCACCATCATTGTCCTCATCGTCAGATGCCTCTGGAAGGAGAGAGAGATACCATGAAGCCACCAAGGTGAGCTTGCCGTCAAGCAATACGACCGACACGGGTGTTCACCAGACATAACTCATCATTGAGCGTATTAAGGCGAGCATCCATGCGCTGAAGCTGCGCCATGACCGCCTTGAGGGTCACACCACTCGCCAATGAGGAAGGAGTGGATGTAGAAGGAGTGGAAGAAGTCGAAGGAGTTGCCATCTTAGTCCACGACCGCTTTGGTCAAAGTTGGGCCTCACTCTGTCTAATGGTATTAGCGTCTATGGCACACATAAGAGAGAAGTGTGTAGACTTAGGATAGAAGACAGAAAAATGGTGGAGAATCTGCATGATAGCTGAAGGAAAAATAAGGTTATCACGAGTAGCCATGTCCCTATAGATATCTATAAAGGAGAGAATGAAGTGAGAGGGAAAATCTATAGTAAATCCCTCAAAGAGGGATAACAAAAATCGAGCACAAAGCTCAATAATGGAGTTATAGTGAGACAAAGGATGAAGAACGAATGTCATCACCATGTTAAGGAACCTCAGACCTTTTGCAAAGCCCCAATAAGGGGTGTTTTGATGGTCACCCCAAGAAGAAGGTGTCTCACAAAAGCGAGATGAGAGTTCGCCTATGGACACAGTCCTAAGACGCTCACTGCCGGGATAGTCAGCAAACTCTACCCTTGGTACGTGTAGCACCTCGGATATAAGATCCAGAGTGACTACAATGTTTGTACCTCAAACGCGAGTGATAAAATGAGGTACAGAATAGTCGAATCTGTGCATGTTAGAGTAAAACTCATGTATGATCACGGAAGGACAGGTGATGGGGATGCCACACAATGACTTCCAACCTTTACTGTAGATAACAATGGGAAGGTCAGTACCGGAAAAGTTCGACAGAATAACTTGGTGTTCCGAATGACTGCCACGTCGTGAAAAGTTCTCCGAAAAGTCCTTACAAGCTTTATCATCATGGAACCA
Source organism: Quercus agrifolia (assembly GCA_029955455.1). Taxonomy (NCBI): domain Eukaryota; kingdom Viridiplantae; phylum Streptophyta; class Magnoliopsida; order Fagales; family Fagaceae; genus Quercus; species Quercus agrifolia. The sequence continues at coordinate 33,674,461 of JARQAD010000007.1, read as the reverse complement.
GACATGAGAAGTTGTAGAATCAGCAAAGGGAGAAGATGATGATGCCCTAGAATGAAGAGGGTTCTGGGACGGAGTGGATTTCCATTTAGGTGCCATAGAGCAACTAACGAGAGAGAGAGAGAGAGAGAGAGAGAGAGAGAAAGAGAGAGAGAGAGAGTGAAAGAAACATGTTGAAAAGAACCAATACAGTTTAATATCAATATGATAGAAACAAAATTGGTACGTATGCATGAAAAATACATGAACATGTGACATGCCAAAGTAAAAACATCATGGGCTCAGCCTAATCCAAGCCTACCAGCACACATCATTTCAACATAGTAATCACACATCTAAAATGCATGAATCATAGTTAAAATGCAAATGTGATGCAATGCATGATCATTTTAAAACATTTATACATAACCTATCCGAAAAATTTCACAAAAACTTCATCAATTTTGAAAAACCCCAAAATTTTTAAGAAAACTCAAAAACCTAGGTCGAATGCGTGAAATGCATGAAGAATGAAGGATTAAGGACCCTTACCAGAGAAGAAAGCTTGATCTAGGCTGAAATCCAAATAGGGAAGGAGAAGAGGTTGTGTGAGAAGTGTTTGGGAAAGAAATGAGAGAGTTTCTATCGAGAGAGATCGGTGAGAAATGAAAAAAATCGCACTGGCACTATATATAGACAAATACGCAGCTCGATGGATCGGCAAGTATCTAGAGGTGTCGAGAATTAAAAATAGCTAGATAGAGCTATCAAGGAGCTATCGAAAGGTGTCCACAACAAAGTGACCTCGATGGATCAAGAAGCTATTGAGCATCTATTAAGCATACAAAAACTTCCTTGATGGATTGAGAAGCTGTCGAGAAACTATCAAGACAAATTCTTAAAAACTTCGATGGATCAAAATTGTGATAACAACTATCCAAAAAGGAAGGTCAAGAGGCTTGATAGATAGCCTAGCTATCAAAAGGTATCGAGTAGCTATCGAGATTTCTCAAAAATAGTTTTTCAAATAAGAGAAAAACAAAAACATGAATGCAATCAAACATGCTACTCAACCAAAGATCCAAACAATATTTTAAGCTCTTGAAATCATCTCTCAAGAAGAAAATATCAGGCATTTAGATCCAAGACACACGCACACACTAAACAAGTCTAACCAATTTTATATTTCAAAAATAAGTCAAGACAGTTTAGTGAGCATACATTAACACATGTATTTCTTGTGATGGCCAAATCACATTGTACCTGCACATGTATCAAGAGTAGCAAAGAATATTGCATGCTATGTAAGAAAAATATCGCAAGATTGCATAAATGTCTACTTGTTATGATGATATGAGATATGAAAAAATCACTTTAACTCACACATAATCATAACTACTTGATGGGGACTGTCACCTTCGAGGTATATCCTATAACTCCCACATCTCCTAGAAGACACGTTTGCAATCATATATAAAGCATTTTGATTCTTTTTGCTTTTATTTTTCTTTGCATATTTTTCTTTTAAGCAAACCATGCATGGGCATATATGATAGAGAAAAGAGATACCCAATTATGTTAAGATTTTGACATTGCACTTTTGCTATACCGAAGCATACAGATGTCATTTCATGATTGGCGGGCAACAGTGGTGAGATGGTTATTTATGCCTTTCTCTTATGATTTTCTAGTCCTTCCCGTCAAAAAGAGTGATACGAGTGTTAAGTACAAGAGATTACTTAATCTTACTTATCACAAACACGAGCCACAAAGATCACTTGCTTAGTTGTGCATAGAGATGATCATCTAAGTTATAAATGACACAAAGTTTAGAAAACTTCATTTCAATTGCCATCCAAGGTACACAAGTACCAATGTACACAAAATACACACTATTTTTTGTATTTTTCACATTTTTCAATTTTTTTTAAATTTTTATGAAACACAAAATAAAACAAAACTGAAAAAAAAAAAAAAAAAAAAAAAAAAAAAAAAAAAAACATGTTAAATAAAGCAAAACATAAAACTAGATTGACTCAAAATAAAACAGCAAAAACACACAAGTAATGCAACTCAAAAACAAGAAAGGGGGGGGGGGGGGGGGGAGAGAGAGAGAGAAAGAGAGAGAGAGAGAGTGACTAAATCACTTAGAGCCTTTTTCTTTCCACATCTTGGAAGAACCTTTCCGTTTGGCAAACCCTTAATCCGGTGGTGAGGTGGAAGATTTGAATCTATTCAAGTTCGAAAGGAATATGAGGGCTTTGAGTAGATTTCCAAGAAGAGCAAAAGAGGATAGAAACTGATTCTGGTTTCCTGATGAGATCATACAATCACTCTATTGAGTGGTTGACTATTTATAGCAATTAGGTCAAGTATGTCCAGCTGCTCCACAGTGATGACAGAGATGTTGCTTCTTTTGTTTAGACTTTTGAGTGTTGCCCTTCTTAGCCCTAGGGTTTTTAGTTTTTTTCTTATCAAGCTTAGGGGGTGCTCTTGAAATAGATTTACCCTTGTCTATGTTCTTACTAGCTAAAGCAGTTTTGACATTATTGTTCTCAGATTCAACATTATTAGCAGGTGAAGCAAAAACAGTAGTACTAGTAGAAACAATATTAGAAGAAGAGAAGTTGTAAGGTTGAATTTTATCAACCATTTTGTTGGATTTATTCCATGCCAATTTGCTTCTAATTCAGCAATTAGAAACCCTGTAATTAGGTGGGATTCATGTAAGGGTAGTGTGTGAGAGAGTGTGTAGAAAAGCTCAAAAGTGTGCACTTAACAGGGCCTTGCAACTAGCAAGTCGCCAAAAGAGGTACACATGTGAAGCATGTAGGGGAGTTGAAGAGTCGCGCTAGCTGGAGCGCTACAGGACAAAACTTCCAGTTTGGCTAGGTAGTTAGCTCGCGACTCAATCAAGTCACGAGGCTAAGTCGCTAGACCACTATGTTTGTTACAAACCTAACTTTTTGCATTCCAAACACACACCAGTATAAATACCCCTTATACCCACGTATTGTAGAGAGCTTCCAAAGAAAATTTTGAGAGAGAAACCCTAGAGAAAAACAAGATTAACTCATCCACAATCTTTATACTTTGACTCTCCAAATTCCTCTACTCTCACTCTCTCCATTGTTACATCCTTGAGAGGTACATTTAGCCAAATCCTTTTCTCACCATAACCGTATATGTGAGAAGATTATTTGGTGATTGGGAAGCAGTTAGGAATGGACTAATTGATATTGGTTGATGCTATGGGCTATAGCTGAATTCGGTAAGCTAAAGAAGACAAAGGTTCGACGTAACCTCGTTAGAGCAAGAAGCTTAGAGGGCTTAGGTACACTGGGTAGATTAGGCTTGAAGGGTCTTCTGTTGTTCATGTATCCCAACTTCATTCTCTAGTGGATTATTGACCGCTTGGAGGGCGGCAAAGAGGTTTAACGCTGAGGACTTCGATTTCCTCTTTGATAACACATCGTTGTGTTGTCTTTGTGTTTGCATCTCTCTACCTTTAATCTTTGCCATTTAATTTTTGCTGTGGTTGTGATTTTATTTGGTTTAGATTGTTTTATCAATTCTGTTTTAGCTTATTTTCATATTCCGCACATACATTGTTTGATAATAAGCTTGAATTGGTAATTTGTAATTTTGGGGGTCTAAACGTTCAAGGTGTTTTACACACTATTTGAACATTGAATTGGTATCAAAGCGGGTGCACTTGCTGTGGTTTAATTACCTAAGTGCGATTCTTGACCCCTTAGCTATGGATGAAGCTATGGAAAAGGCTATGCTGAACTGTGATTTAAATGTTTATGATAATGACTGTATGAGTATGTTTGAAGGATGTCCGAACAATGAACTCCTTGAGTTATTAAAAATAAAGTAACATGCTAGAATGTTAATTCATATGCTAAAATATTTTGAAAATGAGAATCACATCTTATACAATAGTCTATGTGAGTCAAATTCTTTGATTAAGAAGTATAAAAGAAGAAATATAATATTGTGTGATAAGGTTGAGAATCTGAAAAAGAAAATTCAGTATAACAAGGCAATGGAAAATGAAGACAAGTTTCTGTTTGAAGGTCAAGAGTGCTTGTCTCATGCTTTCTTATTTGTGCACACTTCTTTAAAGGTTTTCAATTCATGTTTATGGTATCTTGATAGCGGCTATTCTCGTCACATGACAGGGGATAAATCATTGTTAAAGTCTCTTAAAGAGAAGGTTGGTGACTATGTGACGTTTGGCGATGGAAGTCATGTTTAAGTTCTTGGCAAAGGGACTGTTAAGATACTAGGATTACCTATATTGAAAAATGTCTTATATATCAAAGAGCTGAAGGCGAATCTCTTAAGCATCACTCAAATATGTGATGAGGATTTCCTTATTCAATTCTTAAAGAAGGGGTGCATAATCATTGATGAAGAAGGGATTCATGTCTTTAAGGGAAATAGGACAATTGACAATTGCTACGGAGTAGTTCCTATGGCACCCATTTCGTGTAGAAATGCTCATGTTGACATGTTGGAACTTTGGCATCACAGATTTAGGCATGCAAATTTCAAACAAGTAGCTAAAGTATCTAAACTTGAAGCGGTTGAGGGACTTCCAAAGTTTGGAAAGGTGGAGAAGACTATTTATGGTGCATGCCAAATGGGAAAGCATACAAAGGCAAGTCATCACAAGGTGAATGTGATTGCTACCACACGTTGTTTAGAGCTTCTTCACGTTGATCTAATAGGGCCTACAAGAACTGAAAGTCTAGGAGGAAAGAGGTACATTATGGTTATTGTTGATGATTTCTCAAGATACACTTGGGTTGAATTTCTTAGAGAAAAATCAGAAGCATGTGAGAAATTGGAAATTCCTTGCAAGAGACTACAAAATGAGAAAGGGGTTCTTATTGTCAAGATAAGGAGTGATCGTGGCAAGGAGTTTGATAATGCAAGATTTGAGTCGTTTTGTGTGAAGAATGGAATCAAAAAGGAATTTTCAGCCGCAAAAACTCCTCAACAAAATTGGGTGGTTGAGAGGAAGAATCAGATGATTCAAGAAATGGCAAGAGTGATGCTACTCAACAAGCAAATTCCTTAAAAGTTTTGGGGAGAAGTTGTGAACACCTCCTGTCACATTGGTAATAGGATATTCTTCTGAGTTGGAATAAAGAAAACCGCTTATGAAATTTGGAATGGAAAGATGCCGAAAGTGAAGTGCTTCCGAGTGTTTAGAAGCAGGTGCTACATTCTAAATGATTTGGAGAACTTTGGAAAATTTGATGCAAAATTTGATGAAGGCATCTTCCTTGGGTACTCTACTACTAGCTAGGCATATAAAGTATTCAACAAGAGAATAAAGACGGTAATGGAATCCATCAATGTAGAAATTGATGATGCTATAACAAAGGTAGAGGTGGTTGATGATGGAGAAGAGCCAAGTACCAAAAAGCCCACAGCTGAGGTCGAAGCTCTTGATATTGAAGTTGAAAGACCTACACCAGAAAAGGAATCAACTCTTGTGAACTAAAGAATAGAAACAAGATCAATGTCTAGAACATCAAGTCTTCTCACTCCTTCGGAAGTCCATCCTTCTATCTCCCGGAATGATGAAGTGTCCACTTCAAAGAAGCCATCATCAAGAGTGATTAAAAACCATTCAGACAATAACATTAATGGGTCCTTAGATGAAGGTCTTCATCTTAGAAAGGGAAACATTCTTCTGGCCAATCATGTAACATACCATTGCTACCTTACCCAATTTAAGCCAAAAAAGGTAGAAGAAGCTCTTTAAGATGAAATTGGGTTGAGTTAATGCATGAAAAGCTGAATCAATTTATGCGAAATGATGTATGGGAACTTATCCCTAGGCTTGAAAATGTTCATGTCATCGGCACCAAATGGATCTTCAAAAACAAGATTGGTGAAGATGGAGAGATTATCCGGAATAAATCTCAGTTAGTGGCTCAAGGATACACTCAAGTAGGAAGGAGTAGATTTTGATGAATTCTTTGCTCCCGTGGCAAGACTTAAGTCTATCTGCATTCTTATGTCAATTGCATGCACTATGTACTTCAAACTCTATCAAATGGATGTGAAATGTGCATTTCTAAATGGCTCCTGAATGAAGATGTGTTTGTTGAGCAACCCAAAGGCTTTGAAGATCCTCGCTTCCCGAATCATGTGTTGAGATTGAAGAAAGCTTTTTATGGCTTGAAACAAGCTCCTAGAGCTTCGTATGATCAACTTACTTATTATCTTTTGGATAGAGGGTTCAAAAGAGGGTATGCCGACTAGACTTTATTTGTCAAGAATGATGGGGATTACCTTCTCGTGGCTCAAGTATATGTTGATGACATAGTATTTGGAGATACCATTGATGCTCGAGCTATAGAGTTTTCTGAGGAGATGAAGAAAGAATTTGAGATAAGTATGGTGGTGGAGCTTACATTTTTCTTGGGCCTTCAAGTCAAACAAAAGAAGGAAGGCATATTCATTTCACAAGAAAAATATGCTAGAAATATTGTCAAGAAGTTTGGATTAGATTCCAAAAAGCATGCCTCTACTCCCATGAATTCGTGTACAAAGCTCAATGTTGATTCTTCTGGGGTAGAAGTGAGTCCAACCTTATATAGGAGTATCATTAGGAGTTTACTCTATCTCACAGCTAGTAGACCAGATATTGCGTTTAGCGTGGTTGTTTGTGCTCGATATCAAACTGCTCTGAAGGAATCCCATCTGACTGCGGCAAAGCGAATCATACGATATATCAATGGAACTCTGGATTATGGCTTGTGGTACTCAAAGGACTCTAATGCTTGCCTTGCAGGTTATTCAGATGCTGATTGAGCAGGAAGTGTGGATGATCGAAAGAGTACTTCAGGCGATTGCTTCTATCTAGGAAATAATCTTGTCTCTTGGATGAGCAAGAAACAAAATTTTGTGTCTCTCTCTACGGCTGAAGTAGAGTACATAGCTGCTAGAAGTTGCTACACATAACTCCTTAGGATGAAAAAGCTACTTCATGACTATGGGATTCCTCAAGATACAATGTGTGTTTTCTGTGATAACACCAGTGCTATAAATTTCTCTAAGAATCTTGATCAACATTTAAAGTCAAAACACACAGAGATATGTTACCACTTCATCCGAGATTTGGTGGAAGATATAGTTGTATGTCTTGAATTCATACACACAGGCAATCAAAAGGCGGACATCGTCACCAAGCCTTTTGATGTTCCACGGTTTGAATCACTCCATAAGACCATTGTTGTTGGTACAATTCCTTGAATCTCATGTGTGATGTGTGCTCTACCTCTCTATCTTGCTTTAATTTATCTTTTGTAGGGCACACAGTACCTTGTTGGCTAATTGTATGGCGTGTTCTATTTGTTTCCTTATTTGCGTTGGATGTTTTTACATTGTTTTTTATCAATCTTTTCTTGCTTTTGTGTCAAAAATCCAAAAACACATAAAAAGTAGAAGATCCAAAAAGTTTTATCGACATTTTTGTGTATTGTCATAAGCATGTTTTGCCCTGTACCTTTGTATTTATGACTTTGTGCATTTACGAGCGTAGCTTGTTCTTTATGCACTCATATCATTGTTGGGAAAAATCTTGGCATCTATGTGACTGTTGTAAATAAATCTTCAAACTTGTCATGATTGATTAGTCAATGGTTTTATTGATCTTGAGACATGCGTAGACTTGTGCCTATATATCTTCCCACTTGTTTTATTTTTTATTTTTTGCTTAAAGAGCTCAACAAATGTAAATCTCAAAATGAAAAGAGATAATGAGTTGCAAAAGCCGTCGCACATACTAGTATTTGACTAGGAAAAAGGGAAAACGACTTTTATGAAAATGTATGATGCCCAAAAAACCAAAGGCTTGCTCATCAAATTGAAATATTAAAAATTTCAGGCATCGATCTCAAAATGAGATGTATTGATTCAAAAAGATAAAATGTTATGATGTGAATAAAGCCAAATGAAAAGCTTCAATATTATGTAATCAAGTTTATATGTGAGGTTATATATGCATATTTCTATAATTTAGATTGGTCACATTTCCTTATGCTAATTGTGTATGTCTTAGTTGAATTGATCATTGACGCTTCACATTAGACTAAGGACTATCTCAATTTTGGTGTCCACACACATCACACATGTTTATGTTCAATGAATGCCATATTCATTTGTGTGATTGTACTTGATAAAATGTGTTTCACATACTTAATTTTTGTTGATCAAACACAAAAAGATTTTTGAGTGTTTTAATTCTTTTTGGATAGTGTTTTGTTTTTGCAAAAATTTCAAAAACTATGTTGCCTTGTACTGGCAACTTGGTCGCAGGTCAATCCAGTCGCATGCCCCTAGTCGCGAGCTTACACAGAAGGTTTTCGCGACTCACTGGAGGGTCAATGTCCCAGTCGCGAAAAAGACTTAGAAATTTTTCCAAAATTTTGGGTTTTTACAGTTCTTGTGACTTGGTTTGGCGACTTTTCACGAGTGGAAGCTCCAGTCATGAGGCTATATAGAAATTTTCATGGCTCCCTTCGTGACTCACTCGTGGGTGGACCTTCTAGTCACGAAAAACACTTAGATAAATTTTTCAAAATTTTGTCTCTAAGGAGTTTAGCAACTTGTTCGCGACTCAGTTCAGTCACAAAAATCGCGTGTTTTGCACAATGAGTGTCTTTTCAGGATAGGTTTCAAAAACTTTTCATTTTCCCTCGCATCTCATAACTATTCATTCCTATTCCTCTTTCCCTCTTTCAAAATGACTGTGTTCACACACAAAATCTCCATATTCTCCCTCACCCCTTCACTAATCTTCAAGAATAGGTTTGGGTTTTGTCTCTTTCTCAATATATTTCACACTTCTTGCCATATATCTCTTGGATTGTGTGTTTCGATTGATATCTATGTATTTAATGCTTGAATATGGGTATTTGTTCTTTTGGTGAAATTTTTGTTGGTTATGTGTTTTTACATTTTGTCTTTGGCTGCACAACGTATTATTTGTAGCACACACATTCTGTGACATGATTGTGACCTGAATCTCATGATTTTAGGGTTTTCCACAATATTCCTGTTTTGGGACTAACTCTGTGCTAATAAAGTTTGTTGTCTTATATGGTCTCTGTTGCTCTTTGGTGTAACATGATACAGTGTGAAAATGTCTCTGTTCAAAAGATCAGCTGTGAAAGGAGGCAGCAACAAAGGGAAAGAGCCCGTGATTGATGTTGATGATCTTTCTCCAAAGCCAAAAAGGACCCGATTCCCAATAAGAGTGTATGATCCTCATAAGTTTAGATCTTATGCTGCTTTTCAAACCTATGCGAACTACTTTAAAGATGCCTCTTTGTTGGTTGAAAGGGTTGTTGACCAACCGTCTCTTTTGGACACCAAAATCCCTATATGGTTTACCACCAATGATTGGAATTTCCTTCTCTCCGACCTTGATGATGCATACAAGAATTTGGAGAAAGAGTTCTATGCTAATGCCATTGTTGAGGGAAAGGAGCTCAAATGCTGGGTTAGAGGAAAGATTTTCTCAGTAACACCTACTTATATGGCAGAAATCCTACACATCAACCGGCCAATGTTTACTAATCCACCAATATATGACGATTTGAGTTCGGATGAGGATTTACTTAGGGATGCTCTTGGAAGAAACTTAGAATTCTCATAAACTGGGAACTCAATCAATGTTTCCTCCCTATCTCTAGAACTAAAGGTGCTGACAATAATCATGTTCAACAATCTGTATCCTCTATCCAGCACCATACATGAATCTCGAGAGAGTTTTGTTCCTTCATGATCTAATTATTGATGAAGAGATCGACATTTGCGCTCATATCTTTCATATTTTGCGCAAAACTGTTGCAAGAACTGACTTAAGGACCTGTATTCCTTTTTTCTGCCTTGTTTCATGAATATTGAAACTCAAAGGCGTTCATCCATCAGATGATGAGTCTCCCTACACGAAGCCAAGTCCAATCAACATTCGTACACTCAATGCTAGCATTGGACATAGTCAGAAGGGAATCAAGATAGAGACTTCAACATCTCATAATGGTTCTCACTTCAACTCCTCCTCATATGATGAGAAATTAGACAACAGTATGGCATCCGTCCATGAAATAAGCACTAAGATGTCCGGACTCACCTCTCTCATGCACCATCACACCATCCGTTGTGATACGGAGTTCACTTCTCTCCAAACCCAATTAGACCAAATTCAAAGGAAGCTAGATGAAAATGTGGACTAGCTATTCTGAGACAAAAAGGGGGAGATGATAATGATAGGGAGAGTATGATGATAGGGGGAAGAAGAGCTTGATCAAAGGGAGAGTATTAATGTTGAAGAGTAGGAGATAGAAAATGCCTATGTTTATTATTTTGCTTAATGTTATTTTATATTCAGTATCTTGTTTTGTACCCATGTTTTGTAGCCTAGTACTTATTGTTAAATGTTATGCATTTTCTTTAAGTACATCACTCTTGTGCCCTTGTTGGATTTTATATCCTTGATGAGTTTTTGTATCGGTTGAGTGTTGGACATGTAAATGATACTTTGCATTAAGCTTATTAACTTGCATGTCCGGATGTTTATTCCTTGTGTGAATGAGCATTGTGGTCACTATTTATAGTGATTGTTTGTTTTTGGTCAAGCCATGGTTTATTGCTTAATTCCATTTCGCTTGATCGCATTGTACTTGCTCCATATATATTACAAGTTTTTCTACATACAATGATCATATTATGTTGTTGTTTTTTAGGAGATACTTGTTCTTATGGCTCAAAAGCTACACAGATTCTAGAGTTAGGTATGAATGAGTTTTGTTCAATTATTCCCAACTCATATGTTAACTCTAGAGTTTGTTTTAGAGTTTTGTTACAAAATAGCCAAATGGGGAGATTGTAAGGTTGAATTTAATCAACCATTTTATTGACTTTATTTCGTGCCGATTTGCTTGTAATTCAGCATTTAGAAACCTTGTATTTAGACAGGATTCATGTAAGGGTAGTGTGTGAGAAAGTGTGAAGAAAAGCTCAAAAGTGTGCACTTAGTAGGGCCTTGTGATTGGATCTCATAGTTGGCAAATCGCCAAAGGAGGCACATGTGTGAAGCATGTAGGGGAGCTGAAGAGTCTCGCCAACTGGAACACTACAGGACAAAACTTCCAGTCTGGCCAGGCAGTTAGCTCGTGACTCAAACTCACTACTCAGTCAAGTCGCGAGGCCAAGTCGCCAGACCACTTTGTTTGTTACAAACTTGACCTTTCGCATTCCAAACACACATTAGTATAAATACCCCTTATACCCACGTACTGTAGAGAGCTTCTAGAGAGAATTTTAAGGGAGAAACCCTAGAGAAAAACAAGATTGACTTATCTACAATCTTTATACTTTGACTCTCCAAATTCTTCTACTCTCACTCTCTCCATTGTTACATCCTTAAGAGGTACATTTAGCTAAATCCTTTTCTCACCATACCCATATCTGTGAGAAGGTTATTTGATACTTGGGAAGCAGTTAGGAAGGGACCAATTGATATTGGTTGATGCTATGGGCTATAGCGAAATTCGGTAAGCTAGAGAAGACAAAGGTTCAGCGTAACCTTGTTAGAGCAAGAAGCTTAAAGGGCTTAGGTACACTGGATAGATTAGGCTTAGAAGGTCTTCTGCTATTCATGTATCCCAACTTCATTCTCTAGTGGATTATTGACCGCTTGGAGGGTCGCAGAGAGGTTTTACATTGAGAAATTCGGTTTCCTCTTCGATAACACATCGTTGTGTTATCTTTGTGTTTGTATCCCTCTTTCCTTAATCTTTGCCATTTAATTTCTGCTGTGGTTGTGATTTTATTTGGTTTAGATTGTTTTATTAATTCTGTTTTAGCTTATTTTCATATTCCGCACATACATTGTTCGATAATAAGCATGAATGGGTAATTTGTAATTTGGGGGTCTAAACGTTCAAGGTGTTTTACACACTATTTAAACATTCAAAAATCATACCCTAAACCGATTCGATCAAAAGAAGATTTCTGAAGGCTGAGCATCTCGTCAAGCTTTGCATTTGAAGTCCTCTCTAGCTAAGCTCTGACTTGAAATAACTCCACTTCAAGCTTCTTGGTCTTCTCAGCCAAAAAATTATTCTCAAATCTCAATGCTCCAATGGTCTGATTGACTTCATCAAACTTCATGGAGATTTCTTCTCGTTCAAATTCCACTTCATTGAGCTTCTTGGTGGCCAACCAATACAACTTCTCATGTTTTTCCAAGACCTTGAATAATTTTGCATAGGCTATGTGGATGTCATCTTGTTCATCCATCTTCTCAAATTTAGACTTCACCAATTTCTCTTCTTCATCCACATCTTTAACAATCCCCTCAATAGGATTTATAGTAGTAGTAAAGGCATTTAGGATTCCATCATCCTCAGGCTCGGTGTCGCTCAAAGTAGCAGCAAATGCCTTGCTCTTCCCAATAGTCTTGAGATACGTAGGGCACTCTTATTTCATATGATTGAAGCCTTGACACGCACTTTGGTCCTAAGGGAACAGTGTACTGCCTACCATCCCTAGCATCCTTCTTTCCTTTGTCTTGGTTCTTGAACTAAGATGAACTAGACTACTTATAATCTTTATCGAATCCTCTTGTATTGGCATTCTTCATAAACTTTATAAATTGCCTTGTTATATAGGATTTCATTTTAGAATCTTCATCATCAAAAGACTCATCAGTGTCACTGCTTTTAGCCTTTAGTGTCATGCTCTTACTCTTGCTTAATTTCCTAATCCTTGTTAAACCCAACTTATAGGTTTGCAGATTGCCAACCAACTCTGTCAATAGAATTTTTTCAATATCCTTTGATTCCTCATTCGTGATGATCTTGGCATGAAATCTCTTAGGTAGAGATCTAAGCACATTTCTAAAAATCTTGGGTTCGGGAATGGTTTCCCCAAAATTAAAGGCTGAGTTCACTATGTCCTTGAGCTTGGCATAGAACTCATCGAATAACTCATCCTCCTCCATCTTAATCTCTTCAAAGCTCTTTGAATCCTTGATAGCCTTGTTTTCTTCATAGGTTGTCTGAAGGATGGTCCATGCTTCCTTTGCAGTTTCAATGGAAGATATCTTCTTGAACTCCTCATTCGTGATTGCACTGAATAAGACATTCAATGCTTTGCTGTTGAAGTTAGCTGATTTGATCTTTGCATCATCCTAATCAGCCAGCGCTTCCTTAGGCTTGGTTCAGCCTTTCTCCACAGCTTGCCACACTTTTTCATCTAATGACTGCAAGAAAGCTCTTATACATACTTTCTAATATGCATAGTTAGTGCCATCAAATAAATGAGGTATAATAAGAGACTGTCCTATATCCATGAAAAACAGGGGTCAATGGATCACACAACAAAGATTAAAACCTAATCAGAGTGTGCCTGCTCTGATACCACTTGATAGGCCAAGAATGTATTGACCCCTTGTGATGAATTAACCAATTAATTAGAAAAGTTAATTAATTAATCTAATTAACATGCAATACACGTGGTTGCACAAACAAATCACCAACTAAGTTAAAATGCAGCGGAAAATAAAGTTGACACGGTGATTTGTTTATGAATGGGGAAAACCTCCAAGGCAAAAACCCCACCGAGTGATTTTAAGGTCACCACTCCCGAGAATCCACTATTATCAAAACAAACAGTTACAAGTAAAGGAATCCCAATACCTTATATCAACCTACAGTTGAACCCTAACCCCAATACCCAATTGGACTTGTTCTGTAGTGACAATCTCTCCTTTTAATGCACAGCTCCCAATACATGATTAACCAATTGATGCACGGATCCAAGTACGTGACTAACCACCAACTTGAGATGAAGATCACAAAGCTTCTTGGTTACAAAATCCTACGGCGTACAAACGTAGCAACTTCTTGAAGAGAAAGATGAACTAGGGCAAATTGTCTCTAGTCACAATATGCTTGTGAAAAACCTTTGCATCAAGTTGTACTCACTTGCATCAATTGTGACGACCCTTAAAATAATCCTTAGATATGTTTAGGGTTGTGAGAAAAGAAAGCCAAAACATGTATACACAAATTGGAGTGAAATCAGATTTGAAAAACTGATTTTCTGAAATCTCAATAGATAAGGTATTTATCGAGTAGTTGTTGAGCATCAGGCAAAAGTACCTTTTAAACCTCAATAGATGTATCTGTCGAGCTAGTTGTCGAGCTTTAAAATCGAGCACTTCTTCACCTGTTTCTTGGACAAACTTGCATGGCTTTAACACTTAGACTTGTAACCTTGTTCCTTGAAGTATTAAACACATCTTAGATCTACCCAATTATAAGTAAAGTGCATTTTGTCAAAGGATTAGCCAATTCTACATTGACATATGTTCCTAACACGATTCACATATGTCCTAACACATATGTGTGCCATTATCTAAAATTCGGTGTTTCTTCCAATGAGAGTGCTATGCATAAAATTATTAAAAAAAAAAAAAGAAAGACAATTGGAAGATCCTCTAGAAGTTGAGCTAGTGGCTATTTTGCGTTGCTAGAATTTATGAAGAACAGAAAAATGCTTATATTTTAGAAGGTGATTCAGCTACATATCCATATGGATATTGATCAACATGATTAGAAACATCATTGAGGAGGTAAGACCATTACTGAACAACTTTGAGCACTTTGAAGTTTTTGTTGTAAAAAGAGAAGTTAACATGGAAAATCATACAGTGGTTAGGCATGCCCACTTTGTGACAAATTTGTTAGTGTGGATGGATGAAGCTTTGTCCAACAACAATTTATCCTTGATGCAATTGCAACAAAATATATGTTTCCTTCAAGAAAAAAAAAGGAAAGATAAGCTATTTAATTATTTGTGAAGCATTTGGATTGGCATTTTAGAGCTTCAACAATTATAAGGGAAGCAAATGGAGAATTATTAGTTAAGCTTTCTACTACTTCTATTTTTTTATTGTTGGTGGAGTTGCCAGCCTTTGGTTTTCCTACAACAAATTTTTTTTGTTTCCTACAATGTTTGACATTTAAAGAAAACGAGTCATCAAAATGTGCAAAATATATCCATATTACACACTTTAAGCTTAACTTTCTCATGCAACTAAAGATTAATCAAATAAAGATGTGGACACATTTATACTGAATCATATTCTTAGAAAGCTGAAAACCATTAAAAGTGCAACTATATTTTTTCCCCAAACCAATATATGTCACGATCATCAACATGAAAATTCTCTTCAAGAATGAAAAATGCACAAAAAGTACCTTTAATTATATATTTAAATTCAGTCATGTGAGTTTAAGTGTAAAGAGCACTACAATATTTAGACATACAGAACCCAAGACATCCCCCTATACTAAGCCAGTCAAAAGCATTGAAGTAAGTATCTTAATTCTAGTATGTTTACTCAAAAAATTTATTTATGTAAAACTATTGTTGATTTGTTTTCATTTATATTTTAAATGTTTCCTTGAAATCAAAGTAAATAAGTAGATCACTGACCTTTGTGAACAATGGCAACTCTAGCCCTACAAAGTATAAGGTGGTGGTTATAGTCTGGAGGCATTCCTCTAGGAATATTTCAAACATATTATCAAAAAAAACAAAGAGAGAAAAGGATCCATGGATCGAAGAGATAGTAAGTGGCATCATACAGCTATGGGCCATCCTTGGCCTTCTCTTTTGTAGGCATCTATTTTATGAGTCAATAATACAATCATCTTTTAATATCTATGAGTCTATAGTGCAATCATCTTAATGGTATTAAAAGTCAGAGGATTTGTTTTGCGGGTATATATTTTCTAAACAACATAATTCTAAGGAGTTAAAATGTAGGTCCATAAAACATTTTGTCAAACACGTGTCCTGTTATAAAACTCAGTCAACAGTCATGCAAACACTATTAACTCAGTTGAGATAAATCCGTTGTATATTGATTAGTAGCCCAAGTATTAAAACAATCTAAATATCTTATCCTTTGAATTATAATTCTGGAGTACCCTAAAAAATAAATCCAAACATTCTAAGCAAAACCAAATCATTTCAAAGGCTGCAGAATGAAGAAGTAACTGAATTTAAAATCAGAAAAAAAAAAAATAAAAAATGAAGATTTTGGTAATCTAACAATTACAGCATTTGTAAAATTCAAGGCGCAATCAATTAAGGTAAACAATCTTTCTCAAAAAAAAAAAAAAAAAAATTAAGATAAACATTATACATAAACCATATCGGTTGTGAGATCAATGCATGCCACTATTTAAAGGCCAAAGAGGTATTATGTACTAAGTGTGATTCAATAACATATAATTAATAAACACCAAAAAACTAATCTCCATGTTGATCATGGCAGTATACACTAAAACATGGCATAAAAAATTATTTTAAAATAAGATCAATGTGAAAGGTATTTAACAAAAGTAATAGAAGTCCAAAAACAAATAGGAAAAATTACAAAGTGTCTCATATAAGAAAGGCGAAGAAGAAATAAAACATGTGTTAGTGAAAGATTGCTTTAAAGAGAGTGAAGTGGTATTTCGTCAACTACAAATCTCCAACCAATCATGGTGAAATTACATCATTTGATGGACATGCTTTTGATTCTCTCATCACCTTTACTACTTTCTACTATATACATAGATGGAAAGTAAATTACAGATAAACAGGAAAACAAAAATCTAATACAAGCATCATACATAGGGGGGGAAAAAGAATAGATCAAGCATGAAAAGAGAGTAAGAAAGAAAAAAACCTAGTGAACGTTAATAGAACAAATCTAAAGGTCTAAAGGCTTCTTAACAATTGTCTTTGCCAATGATCATAATCATCGCCCATTACCTTATCATTCCACAGTTGCCACATTACAATGAAATTTTCAATGTCATACATATAAAGTCAATATATATTCTGATAGGCCACAAACTGAATGACCCCTTGTGATAGAAATTAATTAATTAATTAGCCAAGTTATTAATTAATCAATTTATCATGCAAACGCGTGGTAGCACAAACAAATCACCAATAAACTAATTACGCAGCGGAAAATAAATAACGCAGTGATTTGTTTACGAATGAGGAAAAACCTAACGGCAAAAACTTTACCAGGTGATTTTTAGATCACCACTCCCAGAACTCCACTATTATCACAACAAGCGGTTACAAGTAAAGGAATCCCAAGTACCTTACCAACCTACAGTTGAACCCTTACCCCAATACCCAATTGGATTTGTTCTGTAGTGACAGTTTCTCGTTTTGATGCACGGCTCCCAAGTATGTAACTAACCAATCTAATGCGCAGATCCCAGTACATGGCTTACTCATTTGCATGAATTCCAGTACATGACTAACTCCACAGCAACCCTTTGATTGTTGTAGTTGATTTGCAGCAGCTTCACATAGAACCACCAATAAGAACTTCAATGTTGGTGCAAGAGACTTTGCTTGGTTATAGAACCAAAAGGCGTACAAGAAACACAGCAAGAACTCTTTCTTCTGTTGAAGGAGGCTAGGGTTTCAAAAAGAAAAATCTTATGAAGCTCTCTAGGGTTAGGTTTTTCTTTTTCTAACCTCCTTTAAATAGGAGATTAATGGGCTTCTCCTATTCCAAATAGGTTTACACAAACCTTGGGTTTTTCTAGTCCAATAAGGATTATACAAACCCATATACAAATAGCTTTTTAGAATAAAAACATTGCTAGTTATAATCTGAAAACTCGTAAGCTCGATCGATCGAGACATCTATCGAGCTTTAATGAATCTCAACAAATCGAGCTTCTATCGAGGAGGTATCGAGGCCTGCAGATTTGCACTTTTCTTGAGCAGTTCTTGAGTAGTCTTCATGTCTTCAATTTAACCACTTATAATGATCATCTTGAACCTACTTAGATTTACTCAAATACAAATAAAGTGCATTTTGTCAAAGGATATGCCAATTACATAAAAATATGTCCCCAACAATCTCCCCCTTTGGCAATCCGTGACAAAACCACATGAGTATATTGAATGTTCTAGGATACATTCTACTCAAGATTACAGAATAAATAAGCCTAGTCTAAAAGATCTGAACCTTGGAAGTTGCTGCAAGAAGAAGGTTCGGAATCTTGACTTGGCTTTAACTTGTCTTTCCTGAAAGGTACTAAACAAAACACATCAAGGTACCATGTGGGAAATAGTGACAAGTTAAATAAACAAGAAATATGTGTATAAAGAGAGAAAAGAAACAATACATGTGAGATAAAGAGTGAAACACATACAGCATTATCTAATATAGAAACAACACATGATGTATGTAAATGGTTACAAAACCAAAATATACACAACACAAAAAATATCAATATCAATGTGTATCAAACTAACTCTCCCCCTAAGTTAGTTACATCAAAAACATTCTTCCCTTTAACATGAAGTTCTCCCCCTAAATCTATTACCCCCCCTGAGGAATGGCATTCAATACTCAAATTTCTCCCCTTTTTTGACACGATTGTCAAAGGGCATAAAAAGCCAAAAGACATGATAGGAGACAGATAGAAAACTGGCATAGAGGGAACAAGGAGAACAAGGAACCATTGTCCTACAAGAAAAAAGAGAAACAAGATGCTATGGACACAAAGATAAAAGAAAGATGCAAAACATGTGAAAAACAATGCATGCAAGAGGATCTCGATCGATCGAGAGGTGGCAAGACAGGTGTCAAGCATAATAGACGTCGACAGATGCAGCTATCGAGGATCTGTCGAGGGATAAATCAACAAAAGGCTAAAACGATCTCGATCGATCCACCAGGTGTCAAGAAGCTATCGAGGAGACAAGAGCTTTCTCAATCAATCCACCAGGTATCGAGGAGCTATTGGGATTGCGATAAGAAAAAGGATTAAGAAGCTCGACAGACAGCAAGGTATCGAGGAGGTGTCGAGCTAGCTTTTAAAAGCAGTTTTTTGAGAAGTGAAAACCACAGACACGAATGCAATCCAACATGCAACTCAACCAATGATCCAATCAACATGTTAAGCTCTCAAAATCATTTCTCAACAACAATTTTAAGCACATGGATTCTCAAAAACACACACACACACTAAACAAGTCTAACCAATTTTATGTTTCAAAAACAAGTCAAGACAGTTTAGTGAGCATACATTAACACATGTAAAACCTTGTGATGGCCAAATCACATTGTACCTACACATGTATCAAGAGTAGCAAAGAATTTTGCGTGTTATGTGTGAAAAACATAACAAGATTGCATAAGTGTATATATGTTATAACAATTTGAGATATGAGAAAATTGCTTTAATTCACACACAATCATAACTGCTTGATGGGGACTATCACCTTCAAGGTACATCCTATAACTCCCACATCTCCTAGAATACATACTTGCAAACATATTTAAAAGCATTTTTGATCTTTTTGCTTTTGATTTTTCTTTGCATATTTTTCTTTTAATCATATCATACATGGGCTTATTAGAGAGAGAAAAGAAATACCCAATGATATTTGACATTCCAATTTTGCTATGCCTGAGCATACAAATGTCATTGACACTGCACTTTTGCTATGCCGAAGCATACAGGTGTCATTTTATGATTGGCAGGCAACAGTGGTGAGATGGTTATTTATGTCTTTCTCTCTGGATTTTTTAATCATTCCCGTAAAAAAGAGTGATACAAGTGTTAAGTATAAGAGACAACTCAATCTTACTCATCACAAACAATAGCCACAAAGCTCACTTGCTTAGTTGCGCATAGAGATGCTCATCTAAGCTACAAGAGATACAAAGTTTAGAAAACTTTGTTTCAATGGCCATCCAAGGTACACAAGTACCAATGTACACATAACACACTGCTTTTGTATTTTTTTGATTTTTCAATTTTATTTTATTTTATTCTTTTTGTATATAAAACAAAATAAAGCAAAGCTGAAAAATAACCAAACAAAAACATGTGAAACAACATGAAAGCATGAAAGAAAGATGCAGATGCATGAAAGCATGATTCCAAAAGCAGATAAGAAATCAAGGAGAGAGAGTCCTACTTTAGATAGAAATAATTAAATTAGAGGACAAACAGAAAAGAAAATTAAGTCTTAGGATCCTTTATCACCCCCACAACACGAGTCCTTGGCCATGAAGATGAAAAGGCACGTATCCTAGTATGACTACTAAAGGACATAGAGGAATTAGAATTCCCCTGAAATTGAGTTAAAAAGCTCAAAGCTTTTAGTAACTCACCAAGAATAGGTACAAAACCTTTAGACAAAGGATGAGACCTATTGGACACTCGCTTATGAGGAAACAATTTGAAACAATTAGGACGAGTGTGACCTGAAGCACCACAATGGTGACAAACATGAGTAGTTTTAGAACTACTCAGTTTCCAAGAAGGAGGTCTAACCTTAGAGGTTGATAGAGACCTCAACTTAGGACAATTTGGTCTAATATGACCAACAATATGACAATGATGACAAGTGGGGACAAATTCATAATTTTTATTCAACCTAGGAGGAGTTTTAGACATAAGTTTAGAAACTTTAACGTTTACATCAGATTGTTTACTTTTGTCTATCGTAGCAATATTAGCCTTCAACTCTTCATTATTCCTTTTAAATGGGGGAATATAAAAATCTTTTTCTTTTGAGTTAGGCTCAACAACAAGTTTGACACTAGTTAATTTTTCAACTTCAATTTTAAATTCAACTAGTTGCTCTTCCAAACTCTTAATTTTGTCCACCTGAGATGAAATTTGATTTTTAAAATTCTCATTCAAATTATTGGCTTCATCCAATTTTGCAATCAAATCATCTTTTTCAAGTTTGACCTTTTTAAATTTAGCTTTTAATTTTGTGGAACATTCAAGAGATTTCATACAAAAATTATAAAGCTTGCAATAGGCATCTTGAATATCATCATCATCATTCAACATAGGATCATGCAAATCAAAATAGTCAAGAGTTTCCATGACAACAGGGGTCAATGGATCACACAGCAAAGATTAAAACCTAATTAGAGTGTGTCTGTTCTGATACCACTTGATAGGCCACAAATTGAATGACCCATTGTGATAGAAATTAATTAATTAATTAGCCAAGTTATTAATTAATCAATTTATCATGCAAATGCGTGGTAGCACAAACAAATCACCAATAAACTAATTATGCAGCGAAAAATAAATAACATGATGATTTGTTTACGAATGGGGAAAAACCTAACGGCAAAAACCCCAACAGGTGATTTTCAAGTCACCACTCCCAAAACTCCACTATTATCACAACAAGCGGTTACAAGTAAAGGAATCCCAAGTACTTTACCAACCTACAGTTGAACCCTTACCCAAATACCCAATTAGACTTGTTCTATAGTGATTGTTTCTCTTTTTGATGCACCGCTCTCAAGTACGTGACTAACCAATCTAATGCGTGGATCCCAGTATGCGGCTTACTCCTTTGCACGAATCCCAGTACATGACTAACTTCACAGCAACCCTTTGATTGTTGTAATTGATTTGCAGCAGCTTCACATAGAACCACCAATAAGATCTTCAATGTTGGTGCAAGAGACTTTGCTTGGATATAGAACCAAAAGGCGTACAAGAAACGCAGCAAGAACTCTTTCTTCACATAGAACCACCAATAAGATCTTCAATGTTGGTGCAAGAGACTTTGCTTGGTTATAGAACCAAAAGGCGTACAAGAAACACAGCAAGAACTCTTTCTTCTGTTGAAGGAGGCTAGGGTTTCAAAAAGAAAAACCTTACAAAGCTCTCTAGGGTTAGGTTTTTCTTTTACTAACCTCCTTTAAATAGGAGCTTAATGGGCTTCTCCTATTCCAAATAGGTTTACACAAACCTTGGGTTTTTCTAGTCCAATAAGGATTATACAAACCCATATACAAATAGCTTTTTAGAATAAAAACATTGCTAGCTATAATCTGAAAACTCGTAAGCTCGATCGATCAAGACATCTATCGAGCTTTAATGAATCTCAACAAATCGAGCTTCTATCGAGGAGGTATCGAGGCCTGCAGATTTGCACTTTTCTTGAGCAGTTCTTGAGTAGTCTTCATGTCTTCAATTTAACCACTTATAATGATCATCTTGAACCTACTTAGATTTACTCAAATACGAATAAAGTGCGTTTTGTCAAAGGATATGCCAATTACATAAAAATATGTCCCCGACATATTCCAATTCGAATGCCACCAAAAGCCAAACACAAACAAAGAAACCAAGATGTTGAATCAAAAATCGAACAAAAAAGCAAAATATTCTATCCAATATTGATTCAGTCTACTCTCTATGATGATTGCAAAATTACCCAAAAAAAAAAAAATCCAAATATCCAAACCAAAACCAATGTTAAGCAAAAACAAATTATAACCAAAATACCTTTATCAAAACCATATTTAACCCTAATGCCTCAATCAAAACCCTATAATCAACACAATAAGAAATAGAGAAAGCAAAAAGGTAAAGGAAACATTAATGAAATACATTTCAATTAAAAAAAAAAAAAAAAACCACAGAATACATTAGAAACCAAATAGAAAGCCAAAGGTTATATATGCCAAGGAAAACCATACAAAGAAAGAGCACCCAAAGAAAGAGCATTACCCCATCAATTAACTATATGAATAGGAAAAGCAACCGTGGAAAAAAATGAACTGGGAATTGCATAAACTATTGGCAGAAAACCAAAACTATTGCTAACCTTGGGTATATATGGTTAAAGTATATTCAAATTAAATATAAGTAAAGAAACTTAATAACATCTAGTAGAAGTCCTATAAACGAATAGAAAAGAAAATAGAATAACTCATATAAGAAATGTGTAAAAGAATAAGTACCTATTTAGTGACAGATTGTTGTAAAGAGAGAAGCGGCATCCAACAAAGAAAATATGGTTGGCAGCATAGTATGCTTATTGTAAAATTAATCACATAACAGCCTAACCATACACCAAATCTAATCCAATAACCTTAATCAAAATCAAATCTAACCCAAATGCCTAAATCGAATTTATAGTACCAAACACCCATACATAAATCATAATTATGGTGTAATTTTAAAAAGAATAAAGAAAATCTTTACTAGTAACAGTTCCAACTACACTACGATGGTGGCTGCCCAAACCTAAGCCTAAATCAAAATTAATTCGATTGAAATAACCAAGTCTAAATCATATTTAAATGATATAATTTTAAAACAAAACAAAAAAACCATATCAGTAAAGGTTTCAACGTAGTGACAGAACAATAGAAAAAATAGTGAAGCGGTTTGCTTAATCGGCCAAATAAGAAGTTTGGATCTTTATCCTTATCTGGCGGTGGATTTCTCATAACCCACAAAAATCTTTGATCGCTGTTTTCTAAACCCACCACTATTGCTTTCAAATGTTTCTCCGAAAAAGATCCCAAGCTTCTGAAACATAGAAACACAACGCGTCAGCTCGCTTGTGAGTTTAGCACTCAACACACTTGTGCTCTTCTCCATCTTGATTGGTGTCTGATGTTTTGGGTTTCAGTTTTTAGAGCATGCAGTTTTTGATCTCTCGATCTCTCTCTCCTTCTCCGTTCTCTATATTGCAAGCTTTTTTGGGGAGTATTGCAAGCCCTTTTAATTGTATTTTAACCGATTAGTTTTCCTTTTATACCGAAAGGCTTTTAAACAGTGTTGTAGCATTTCCAAACAATATAATTTAACGCTCTTTGACTTATACGTGGCAGAATTTTAGATGGGCATTTTTCCTACTTGGAAGCACCTCCTTAATTGCAGGAAAAAGCTTCTGCTATTATGTATAGTATATGACTAGTCGCTAACCTGTGCAATGCACGGTATAGTTAGCATATTTTAAATATCTTCACTTTATTCAATGTTACAATAAGTTTAAAAAAAAAAAAAAAAAAATCAAAAGATTCAAAGTTTATAAATTAATGAAACAAAACAAAAAATATATAACCACACAATAGAAAAATATAAAAGAAATATGGCATACCCTCAAAAGAATAATCCATGGCTATATAGTCTTTGAAATCTACCTAATTGTTTCAAATATTAGCAAAAAATAATCCAAGAATTTCAAAGTTAAAACTTCTAAAAAGCAAAAAGAATTTAAAGAATTAGAAGATTCAATGCCTATAAATTATTGAAATATATACATATATATATATATATATATATATATATATGAGTACACAATAGAAAAATATAAGAGAGAAAATATTCAATTTGACATCCAACTTTAATGGAAAGAAAATTGTAATGGAATGGGAAGAAAATATGGACCAACAAATAAAAGTCAAATGCTAACCTCCATGACTATCATAGAAAGGGGTGGAACCATCCAAATTTGGATAAGTTGCAACCTACAAAAGAAAACACTGTAAATTTAGCATACAATAGCATAATCTATAGAAAATTATTGAGATTATAAGTCCACTAAATGGACCCATTGAAAAGCCGACCTAGAGAAGTAATCTTAAAATACAGAGCACTAAACAATTGATCACAATTATTTAGAAAAAATATCAGTATCTTTGTGGAGAGTGGACAATTCATCAGCATGAATCTAAACAACATTGATTAAAAAAAAATTTATAAAGAGTATTTGACTATTTTCTCTCTCTTAGCGTTTCTTTACTCCCTTGAGTTTAGCTTTAGGTTTTAAGAATGTTTATATATTACTACTTAGAAGTAGTTGTGTAGTAGTCGGCTTATTTAGTTTCCTTTGGGCTTAAGTAAAACTAATATGGAAGAGTCCTCAAAAAAAGTTAAAACTAATAAATTAATTAATTAATTAAAATAAATTATAATATTATATATAGATGATATACTTTGAGTTTAAGTTTAAGTTAGACTTGTTAGAGAGATAGAGTTTTACTTTTTATTAAGTTTGGACTAAACAAAAATAATTAATAAAATAATAATTTCATTTAAATATTGTGCTGACATAGAAAATTGTGAGAGTTTCAAAAGTTTCGGTTTTATATATATACTAGCCTCTGAGCATGTGCGTGAGCTCATGCTCAGAGACTCTTCTATTTTTTAGGTAGAGGTTAATAATTTGCGTAAGTTATAATCTATACTACGATTTAAGGGGCTTCTCCTGTTTGGGCAGGATTTTTTTTGGTTCCTAAATACCCCTACAGCCTATGCTTAAGTAGGGGCAAAACTTGGTAAAAATGCTTCTTTAACCTCCACGTAAAACACTATCTACAAAATAGGACCACACTCCCAGTACACTCTCGTTGGTTTTCAAACTCAAATTGCTTCTTCTTCAATTCCCCAAATCTCTCAATTCTGTGTTAATCTTCTTTTCACCATTATCATCATTGTTAAGAAACTCCTCTCACCCACCTCTTTGCTTTAGATTTCACTGCAAACAACAACAACAACAAATAGATTTGAGGTAAGCTCTTTCTCAGATCAAATCTTAGCCCTCTCTCTCTCTCTCTCACTTTTTTATTTCTACATTTCTCACTTTAATTTCTCTCTCTATTTGGCAATGTTTTGCTTATTGTTATTTCAAGACTTACTGGATATCCTCTGGTCTATTGTTTTACAAGCCTTCACAAGACACTATTAAAAGATGTTTCATTTTTAATGACTCTTCACTAGTGTGTAGGCTTTGAGTCAATACTATTTGGCTTCGTTCTTCTCTACGTTTGGGTCTTTGTAATTTTTAATGTTGGTTTTCCGGGGTGTACTTTGTTGTTTGTCTAAGAAAGGCATTGGGAACTCAGTTTCACTTGGTCATTGGGTTCTTACGTAGTATTGTGTGACTCTCCTTTGTTACTATATTTTGTCATTTAGTGTGACTCTACGTAGTATTGTGTGACTTTTTTTTTTTTTTTAATTTGTTAGTCATTGAATTAGCGTCAATTGATTCATCACCCACACGTACATTATGCGACCAACCTGGATTCTCTGTTGTTGCTGCTATTTGATTATCATCATTGAATTATATGGAGTATAGTTTAGTCGTCATTGAATTCTATTAAGTCATCATTGATTTTTATTATTATTATTTTTAATTTAGATGACTCCTAACTTAGAGTTTAGAGAAAGAAAAATAAAAAGAAAAATTTAAAAAAAAACTTATTATTTTATCATGATTTAGATTCTAAAAGAAAAAAAAAAAAATCTTTTAACTCCCACGTAAAAGAATGCCTACAAAATAGGACCATACTTTGTTATTATTATTCTTTCCATATCATTATTGTTAGGTTCTAAGACCTTAGGAACTAATGTATTAGAATTTCAATTTGTATTATGTTGGCAAACCATGATCAAAACATAGAGTCTAGGTTTAGGCTTGCTCAAAGTATGTTTATTTGTAAAATTGGAATCAAGTGATTGCAGAACTTATTGGACTAAATCTGCAAGGCTCGATCGATTGAACCACGTACAGATTTATTTTTCTGCAGAATTCCAGTTCAGCCCAAACTCTACTTAAACGTATTAGGGTTCAAGTAAAACACTCCTATATATAAGGAAAACCCTAAAACGTTTTTATAAGTTTTTTAGAGAGAAAAGAGTGTGCCTCCTTTTGTATTTTAGGGTTTTGTACCCAAAAGCTCTCTAAGGACTTGGTTGCTCATATTGCGGCTTATGTGAATCTCTTGTGAGATCTTTGAGGAGGTTTCCTTCACATAAACTTAGGGTTTTCAAGGAGAAGATTCTTCTACACCTTGATGATCATTCCAGTTGCTGCCATTAAAGCTTAAAGAAAACACAAGCGAGTGTGCTTGTATTTGGTGGAGAATCCAAGAAAGAAGGAGTCCGTGGATTCGGAGCTTGCACGTGGTCGTGTTAGTAAGTTCTACTGGTGGGTAGCAATAAGAAGTCGAGCGTGGGGGCTTGTAAGTCTTATTGTATGAACTTCGATTCTTTCAAGATAGTGGATTCAAGTTTACCTTGAGGATAGCTAGGTTAAATCCTCCCCAAGTTTTTACCAGTTTGGTTTCCTAGGTGATCATATATTTGTGTTCTTTATATTTCCGCTGCTATACTTGATATGATTATTTAATTGTGTTAACCTAGATTTAATTAATTTGACTAAGTAACAACTTGGCTAAATTCCTAGGTTAATCCAATTGTTTTAAGGGGTCTAAAAGCCAACAAGTGGTATCAGAGCCTAGATGAAATGTGGGAATTCTGTTTGTTTTGTTTAGGGGAGATACATTGATTGTTTATTATAGTGGAAAATACAAGTATTTTTTGTTGTATCTAACTAAGGGGGAGAGTTAGTTTATTTATTTTTATATTCTGTTTCATATTATTGTTTATATGTCTTTCTTTCCACACATGCGTTGATGTGTTTGTTGAATGTTTCAAGAAAGACAGGTACATTCTGATCAAGACCTTCTACCTCTTATTGGCAACTTCTAGGTTAGGAGTCTTAGATTGGGATTTGTGATGTATTTGGGCATTTTATTGTATATGGGCATTATGTTGTATGTGTGTTTTGTCACGGATTGCCAAAGGGAGATTGTTAGGTTTTGAGTTTGTAATGTTGGCAAACCATGACAAAACATGACAAAAACTAAGTCTTATTAGTTTAGAATGGTCTACATTGAAGCCTAAGACAAAAAACTCAAGTTTTGGATAAAAACAAGTGAGTTACAAGCTGGTTGGTTCGATCGATCCAAAGACAGATTCGATCGATCCAAATTCGCGTATCAGCAAAATCAACAAATGTAAAAAGGCCATAACTTATTCATTTGAAGCCCAAATCGCGAGCCCTTTTTTTCAATATTTAAAGGACATTATAAGCTAACCCTAGGTGGGGTTTTGAGAGTTTTTTAGAGAGAAAAGAGTGTGCCTACTTTTGTATTTTAGGGTTTTGTACCCAAAAGCTCTCTAAGGACTTGGTTGCTCATATTGCGGTTTATGTGAATCTCTTGTGAGATCTTTGAGGAGGTTTCCTTCACATAAACTTAGGGTTTTCAAGGTGAAGATTTTTCTACACCTTGATGATCATTCCAGTTGCTGCCATTGAAGTTTAAAGAAAACACAAGCGGGTGTGCTTGTATTTGGTGGAGAATCCAAGAAAGAAGGAGTCCGTGGATTCGGAGGTTGCACGTGGTCGTGTCAGTAAGTTCTACTGGTGGGTAGCAATAAGAAGTCGAGCGTGGGGGCTTGTAAGTCTTATTGTATGAATTTCAATTCTTTCAAGATAGTGGATTCAAGTTTACCTTGAGGATAGCTAGGTTTAATCCTCCCTAGGTTTTTACCGGTTTGGTTTCCTAGGTGATCATATCTTTGTGTTCTTTATATTTCCGCTGCTATACTTGATATGATTATTTAATTGTGTTAACCTAGATTTAATTAATTTGACTAAGTAATAACTTGGCTAAATTCCTAGGTTAATCCAATTGTGTTTTAAGGGATCTAAAAACTAACAATTATCTTTTCGTATCTTATCTTATCTTTTTTAATCGTTTCTTTTCTTTTAGTTGGCCAATTTGATGGGTGTTTAACCTTAACTCTTTTTTAACCCTAACTCTTTTATCTCTTTTAGGTTGACAAATGCACAAATTTATTGGATTGCATTGAGGAGGCACTGGAATGGAATATTAGATAAGTTTGGGTGAGATTCAAACCTCACATGAAGTGGTTGTTATCTAAGAAATTGTTGTAATTTTTTTTTTATTGTAACATAAACTATATTTATCATTTGTATAATTCTATGTGAAATTCAATACATTTTTAACATTTGAATTTCACATAGAATTATACAAATGATAAATATAGTTTCTGTTACAATAAAAAAAAATTACAACAATTTCTTACATAACAACCACTTCATGTGAGGTTTGAATCTCACCCAAACTTATCTAATATTCCATTCCAGTGCCTTCTCAATGCAATCCAATAAATTTATGCATTCATCAACCTAAAAGAGATAAAATAGTTAGGTAAAATAAGATAAGATAATGATATGGGAAGGATAATGATAACAAAGTGTGGTCTTATTTTGTAGGCACTATTTTACGTGGGAGTTAAAAGTTTTTTTTTTTTTTTTTTTTTTTTCCCTTTTAGAATCTAAATCACAAAAAAATAATAAGTTTTTTTTTTTTTTTTTTTTCTAAACTCTAAGTTAGCAGTCATCTAAATTAAATATACATATATCAATGATGACTAAATAGAATTCAATGACGACTAAACTATAACTCCATAGAATTCAATGACTACTAAAATAGATTACCCAAAAATAAAAAATAAAAAAACAGACGAAATGGTGATGAATTGCCAATTTAAGGGCCAAGAAAGCAACATGAACTTCACCGAGAAGGAGGTCCAATGGGGGCAACAAAGAAGCATGGGAAAAAATAGCATTTTGATAATCAAATAGCAGCAACAACAGAGAATCTAGATGTGTACGAGTTGGTGATGAATCAATTGATGCTAATTCAATGACTAACAAATTGAAAAAAAAAAAAAAAAAAAAAGAGTCACACAATACTACGTAGAGTCACATTAAATGACAAAATATAATAACAAAGGAGAGTCACACAATACTACGTAAGAACCCAAAGACCAAGTAAAACTGAGTTCCCAATGCTTTTCTTATACAAACAACAAAGTACAATTCAGAAAACCAACATAAAAAATTACGAAGACCCATCAGTATTTTAATATTTTTTCATTATACAAACAACAAAGTACAACTCGGAAAACCAACATAAAATATTACAAAGACCTAAATGTAGAGAAGAACAAAACCGAATAGTACTGACCTCAAAGCCTACACGTCAGTGAAGAGTCATTAAAAATGAAACATCTTTTAATAGCGTCTTGTGAAGACCTGTAAAACAATAGACCAGAGAATATCCAGTAAGTCTCGAAATAACAATAAGCAAAACATGGCCAAATAGAGAGAGAAATTGAAGTGAGAAATGTAGAAATAAAAAAGTGAGATCAAAGAGAGAGAGAGAGAGAGAGAGAGAGAGAGAGGGCTGAGATTTGATCTGAGAAAGAGCTTACCTCAAATATATCTGTTGTTGTTGTTTTTTGTAGTGAAATCTAAAGCAAAGTGGTGGGTGAGAGAAGTTTCTTAACAATGATGATAATGGTGAAAAGAAGATTAGCACAGAATTGAGAGAATTTGAGAATTGAAGAAGAAGCAATTTGAGTTTGAAAACCAACGTAGTGTACTGTAAGTGTGGTCCTATTTTGCGGATAGTGTTTTACGTCAAAATTATAGAAGCATTTTTATTAAGTTTTGCCCCAACCTAAATATAAGTTGTAGGGGTATTTTGGAACCCACAAAAAAAAAAAAAAAAAATCAAGTCCAAACAAGAGAAGACTCTTAAATAGTAGCATAGATATCTATATTACTATTTAAGAGGCTTTCCCATACTACTATTTAAACTACTATTTAAGAGGCTTTCCCATACTACTATTTAAAGGGCTTCTCCTATTTGAACAGGATATCTTTTTCTTTTTCTTTTTCTTTTTTGGTTCCAAATACCTCCAACACTCCTAAGTTTAAGTAGAGACAAAATTAAAGAATAATCAAGTAAAAATACATGTTTAACTTGAACTAAAATATTGCCTAAAAATTAGGAATACTCTCTATTAAGGGTTTTTTTTTTTTTTTTTTGATAGCTCTATTAATGTATTTGAAATGCTTCAACTATCCTAAACTCAAGTTTCACAAATAAATATATATATATATATTATGATGAATGAAATTTATTACTATACCACCCCCCCCCCCCCCCCCCCACCCAAAAAAAAGAAAAAGAAAAAAGCCTCTATATAAAATCCACTCTGTTGGATTTGAGTGTTGTGTAGTTACTTCAGTTTTCTCCGAAAGAATCCCGTATTTTTTTTTCTCTGTGACCAAAAATAGAAAGAATAAAAAAATCTGAAAAGCAGAGACACCCAACAACCATAGAGCCATAGCCATGGAAGACCCAGTCAAGGAACAGACCCAGACTCCACTTCCTGGTATTCAACAACAACACCCTCTCTCTTTCTCTGTATTTTTTTGTTTTTTTGTTTTTTGGGTACTGAGGTTGTGGTGTTGTATGTTTGTTTGAGGAGACATTGTAGGATCGGGGAAACCGAAGCTTCAACGTTACCCATTGCGTTCAGGGACTAAACTCAAGGAAGAAAAGCCACCGGCCCATGAATTATCGAACCCTTCTTCTACTTCTGTATCTAAGCCACTGTACAATTTACTTACTGTTACTACTCTCTTTCTTCATTTTTTGATGCTGTTTGGTATTGGATTTTTCTTTTTTATATGACTAGAGAATATATATATATATATATATAGTATTCATTTTCTATACTTCACTGAAGAAAAAAAAGAAAAAGGAAAAAAAGATGGATTAGATATGCCTACAAATATTGGAGTGAATTCAGTACTAATAATAAAAATGAATAGATATGGACTTATAATAATTTTAATGGAGTAATATTATATTATTTAAACATAATTTATATTTTAGGTATTCATGTTCAAGTTATAGTGGATTATCTTTCTTTAAAACAAAAAAGTTATAGTAGATTATTTAATTAAAAAAAAGTTATAGTGGACTAGCCTCTAAACGCATACTCAAAAGTTATTCTATTTTTGAATAAAGGTTAATAATTTGTATTCATTATAATTTGGGATTGTTACATTTTCTAATCATAAAATATCTAAGGGTGTGATGAAAAAAATACCTAGGGGTGTGATGCGTTTGTAGATGAAATATTTTTTTCATCACACTCCTATGTTTTTTATGTTTACAAAATGTAGCAATTCCAAATTATAATGAATACAAATTATTAATCTTTACCCTAAAATAGAACAGTCTCTAAACACGCTTAGAGGCTAGTATATATAGATTATATGGGGAGAAAATGGGCTTTTGCCCCTATTGAACAAAAAATTAGGCAATATGTCCTTATTTCAAAACTATTTAAGGGCATGTCCCTATTTCGATACTCAATCACCGTAAAGCCGAGTTATTTAAGGAATTCGACTATTAGAAAGCTGAGTTTTGGGCAGGTTGTTGCCATGCTGGATCGCCACCATAGCTTTTCCACAATAAAATATTCCTGTGTTGCTATTCCTAACCCGGCAATGGGGAAATCAAGTTATATGCAGAATAAAAGGGAATTTTGAATGTAACGTCTCCAAAATAGTTTGTCTCCCTCCCTCAGCCTGATCAATAGCCACCCTCAGTCTGTTTTGTCTCCCTCAGTTCATTCAGTAGACCCCTTCCAAGTTCAACGCATCTTCAAGTTCTCTTATTTCTACCTATAGGCCGAAGCTCAACCCAAACCCACACCCAAAACTCTCACCATAACCCTCACCATAGCCAAAGCTCAACCTAATCCATCTTCAGAGTTAAAGGATTAGAAATGTATTAAGGTAATTTTTAAATGCTGAGTTTAATTTTTTTTTCCCTTTGCATTTAATTTGAGTTAAGTGTGACTTGTGCATGTACTCTGATTTGAGTGTGATTTCTTAAGTTTTTCTCTGTTAGATTTTTCTCTATTCATTATTATTATTGCTGTTTTAGCTTTGTTTGGTTTGGAACTTGGTTTCGATGCATAACTAGGGCATAAATTCATGTAAAATACAGTTGGCATTAGAATGGTGTTCATTATTAGGGAAAATTGCTTTTTAATTCATATAGTTTGAAAGTGTATCAAATCAAACTATAATTTCAACAAAAAGTTAAAAAAAAAAAAAAAAAAAAATCAAATCTTTACCCAGTTAAGTGGAACTATATTGTATTTGGGCTTTAATATGGATTATGGATCTAATTTGTTCTCTTAAAGTACGAGTTTTATAATATAATTTTTCCAAATACTTATAATAAACTGACTAAAGACTCAATAACGCTATAGACACATCTTATGGTAGGAAATGTGAATTGTGTCTCAATTACTTTTCTTGATTTCTCTAACAAAAGGTATAGCTAGCCTGAATTTTATAATTTAAAAAATAATATTCATCTTGAAAGCTAGCTAGAGACTTCACTTTCATGACCTGACTTTGTGGATGTTATTGATAATGAGATTACATTTCAGATAGTATGTACTCCACATTCTATCCAAGTTTCTTATTATGAATCTTGAAAATCGGTAGCATTCTCTCAATAAAAAGAGTTAAGGTTTGAATTTTCCTTCTACACTTGTTGTAAGAGAGAAAAAAAAAATCCTAATTATTTATTTTTATTTTTTTGAAAGGGGGATATTCATTCAATTAAATAGATAACAAATCATGATACAATGCATCAATGGCTGGTGAGGGAGAATCCTCCATCCAGTACAAATCTTCATCTATTGTAAATCTAGCATGTTGAGCCAAAGCATGTGCTACTCTATTCCCACTCCTCCTAATACAACAGATAGCAGCCCAATGCAATCCCCCTATCAAATGGCGAATATCATCCACAACATTACCAAAGAGCGAATTATTATCTGCAGAAGAAGAAATAGCATGAGTAACATTACTGTTGTCACCTTCAATGATCAACCTATGAAATCCGGCATCCACAGCAAATTCTAAGGCTCTCCGACAAGCAAGTAATTCTGCTTCTTCACTGGTTTGTACAGCTGGACCACAGGCAGTCATGGCAGCCATTACCTCTCCCTTTTCATTGCGAGTCACTGCTCCAACACCTGTTCTGCCTAAATCCGAAAATACTGCTGCATCATAGTTGAGTTTGAATGCCTCTGATGGTGGAGGTTGCCATATTTCTGCATTCGGTTGCTGCCTTGGCTGGACAGCAAGCTGTGCTTGAGCACGTTTGAATTCTTCCAGGTACTCCTCTGCTCTTTTGTTCAAACAAGATGGATTCTTCAGTTTTCCTCCATGCAGCAAAGAATTTCTCTGATTCCAGATCAGCCATGCTTAAGTCCAGAACAGCTCCAATTCTTCCAAGCTTAACCGCTCCAATAGTTCATCCATCAGTTGCAACAAATCTGGCTGCCCATGCTTGAACTTCTGCAGCTTACGGGCACTCCCAGCCCAAATGTCTTGAGCCGCTGCACAATCCCACAAGGCATGAATGGTAGACTCCGGTTCTATTGTGCACACCGAGCATTTGTCTTCCTGGACTACTTTTCTTCTGGTCAAGTTCACAGCAGTTGGAAGAATATCGTGGCAGGCTCTCCATGCAAATACTTTAAATTTATTAGGGATCCGTAGCTTCCAAATAGCATCCCATACCTGTTTTGTAGTACAGCCCCTAGAGGTTCCAACCTGTGCTGCCTCAGAAATGGTTCTTCTTGCCACATGATAAGCTGACTTAATGGTGAACACACCTCGTGGATTATGCAGCCAAATCATGGTATCAGCTACACATCTTCTGCTCAATGGAATTTGACAGATTGCATCAGCTTCATCACTGTGAAAAATGGTCCGAATATCCTCATACCTCCAAGCATTTAGCTTCGGATTGATCAACTCACTCACCAACAGCTCATCCCAATTAGCTTGGATCGGATTTAGAACCTTGTTTGTGGGAAAATTTGGGAGCCACTTATCCTTCAAGGCTTTGATTGAGACTCCATTGCCAACCCTCCAACAGTGGCCGGATTGAAGAATAGGCATTGCAGCCATCAAACTTCTCCACACAAACGAGCAATTAGGTGATTCTTTTGCCTTTAGGAAATTTGATCTTGGAAAGTACCTTGCTTTAAAGCATTTGTATAGCAATGAATCATTGCCTTGGACCATCCTCCAACCTTGCTTGGCCAACATAGCTAGATTAAAGGCTTTCAAATCCCGAAATCCCATTCCACCTTCTTTCTTTGAAACCGTGAGTTTATCCCAACTCTTCCAATGGATTTTCCGTTCATTGCCCACTTGATCCCACCAAAATTTTGCACATAATGCATCTAATTCATCACAAAGTTTCAATGGGATTTGGAACACACTCATAGTGTAAGTGGGTATGGACTGTGCCACAGCCTTGATGTGGATTTCTTTACCAGCTCTAGAGTCTAGACAGTAACATACCTTTCCATCCTTGGAGCTTCTTCCAAATTCTGTCTTTCAAGTAAGAAAAGGTGGAATACTTGGCCCTCCCAATTAGAGTTGGTAGACCAAGGTAGGATTCAAACCGGTCCACCTCTTGCACTCCTAAAGCTTCCAAGATCTGACCTTTCTGCCTCTCTAAAGTATTGCTGCTAAAATAAACTGAAGACTTTTCCAAATTAATACTTTTCCCTGAAGCTCTTTCATAAGTTTGGAGGATTTCTGCTATGGTTTCCCCTTCATCTCGAGATGCCTGGCAAAATAGCAAGGAGTCATCAGCAAAGATAAGGTTCGTGACCTTTGGTGCCCCTCTGCAGATGGAAATTCCCTTAATCCGTCCTTCTGATTCTGCTTTGTTCAGTAAGGCAGTAAAACCTTCTGCACACAACAAGAACAGGTATGGTGATAATGGATCACCTTGGCGGATTCCTCTAGAAGGATGGATCATGCCAAATGGCTTCCCATTAATAAGGATAGAGAAGGATGGTGTTGTCACACAGCTCATCACCCTATTTATCCATTCAACCAGGAACCCCAACTTCTCCATAATCCTTTGAAGGAAGTGCCACTCCATACGGTCATAGGCTTTACTGATATCTAGCTTCAGTGCCATAGAACCCTTCTTCCCTTTCTTCCTGGAATGCATGGTATGGACAGTCTCATATGCCACCAGCACATTATCAGTGATCAACCTCCCCGGTACAAAAGCACTTTGAGTGGGTGATATGATCTAGGGTAGTACCTGTTTCAACCTGTTTGCCAACACCTTGGAAATAATTTTATAAATAACATTACACAGGCTTATAGGTCTAAACTCAGACATTCTCTACGGATTTTTCACTTTAGGGATAAGCACAATATTTGTATGGTTAATATCAGGTAGCATATTACCATTATTTAGAAAGTCTAAAACAGCTAGGACTACATTATTCCCTACAACATGCCAAAATTTTTGATAAAAAAGGGCATTCATACCATCGGGTCCCGGAGCTTTTGTTGGTCCCATTTGAAACAGAGCCACCTTCACTTCTTCAGTAGTAAATTCAGAAGAAAGAAATTCTTGCATATCATCAGTCACCTTACTTTGCACTGCATTTAGACACTCCTCCATCTGATCCTCAGCTCCTGCTTGGAAGAGATTATCAAAGTAGGCTGAAGCTACCCCAACCACCTCCTCCAACTCTTCCACCCACTGCCCATGAGTATTTCGGATACCCCTGATATGGTTTCTCCTTTTTCTTTGTGTTGCTCTGGCATGGAAAAACTTAGTGTTCCTATCCCCATGTTTTAGCCAATTTAATCTAGACCGTTGGGCCCAGTAAATTTCTTGCTTCTGTAGAAGATCATCCATCTTTTTACTGAACTCCAAAAATTCAGCTTTTGCTTCTTCAGTCAATTCGGCTTCATTCAGTCTGTCAAGCTGTTTCTGAATTTCTTTAATAGCAATGGTATCCAGATCAGTAATAGGGGAACCCCAGGCCAAAAGCTCTGCTCCACAGACCTTTATTTTTTCCTGTATTGCTGCCAAACCTGTTCTTTCCTCACCGGCCTTCCCCCAAGCCTCCTGAACAATCTCTTCACAGTCAGTGCGGAGCAACCAAGATTCCTCAAACTTGAAGCTTCTCCCACATTGCTGCTTTGGTTGTGAAAAAGATTGAACATGTAATAAAATAGGTAAATGATCTGAAGCATGAGTTGACAGATGTACAATTTTTCTTTGCTGAAATCTATCTGTCCATTCTTTATTTGCAACACCTCTATCAAGACATATCTTGGTATTAGCTGCACCGGGTCTCTTATTACTCCAAGTGTACGGATACCCTATATATCCTAGGTCCTGAAGATGACAAGAATTCAAAGCCTC
Source organism: Quercus agrifolia (assembly GCA_029955455.1). Classification (NCBI taxonomy): domain Eukaryota; kingdom Viridiplantae; phylum Streptophyta; class Magnoliopsida; order Fagales; family Fagaceae; genus Quercus; species Quercus agrifolia. Next base: position 33,637,605 of record JARQAD010000007.1, on the reverse strand, counting down.
CCTAAAGGCCTCAATCTGAGCAAACTGTGGCTGCCTAGCGCTCTTCTTTTCTGAAGCTTGTAAATAAGCATTAAAATCACCAATGACCACCCATGGTCCCCCTACAAAGGATTGTAAATGCTTCAACAACCTCCACGAATTTTCTTTTTGTTGTGCTTCCGGCCACCCATAGAACCCCGTTAGGAACCATACGAACCCATCTTCTTCCGTGACTTTTGCCAAGACATGGTTAACTGTGAAATTAATTACCTCCAACCTAATTTCATTCTTCCATAGAAAGGCTAGCCCTCCCCCAGAATCCAGATGCTTAACTATGATTTTATTCTGAAACAGTAAATTTTCATACAGATTATCAAACCCATCTTTATCAAGTCTTGTCTCCATTAGAAAACATACCGTGGGAACTTGCTCCCTCACAATCTTGCGAAGGCTTCGACCTGTCCAAGGGTTCCCAAGCCCTTGGCAGTTCCAACTTAACAGCCTCATTGCTCCCGGCAAGGGTGGCTCTCCACCCCCGCCGATACATAAAAATCCTAATTATTTAGTTATAAAATTGATGATTTTTTTTTTCCTAACTAATTTGAAGAATAAGAGAAATAGAAAAGATTCATTATCCATAATCTCAAAATTGTTAACTCTTGGACTGTATTCTTAAAAATAAAAAATAAAGAAAAGAAAGCAAAGCTCTTGGACGGTTATAGTCACCAATTCAATGTTCATTTGACACATAACTATGCACACACCATCATTTGATGGTATAGGTCTCACAATTATTTAATCCATTTAATTAAGCTCAATATTAATTTGATTATTATTAGTCTACTCCAAAGCTGTGCTTGTGAGTGAGATTTCCATAACACTAGAGTATCTAATGGCACCTTTACCTTCTTCCATGTTTGTCTCTCCCTTTTTTTCTTGAAAAAACACCTCACTAGCCACTAACTTACTATGAACCCTTTTCACTTCTTGCTTTATGGAATAAAATTTCTTTTAGAATGTGATGTCAAGTACAGAGGCACTTACAGATTAGGGGAAAAAGTAAAAGGAAAGAAATTTACACTTTGTTTAAAGAAGGGACATTCTACTATTGAGGTGTTCAATGATATTATGAAGACTGATGGGTGGCAGGGCTTGTTTAGGGGTAATTTGGTTAATTTCATTCAAGGCCATAGAGGTATTGATCCTAATTTGGTACCTTTTAATTTTAGAGTAATTTTTTAGTGTTTTACAATGGTGTTTTTTGTGGTGCTTGGATGATTCTTTGGTTTGCATTTTGTTGTGTTCATTTGTTGGTTTTCTTAGTTTGATTTAGACATTGATTCTCACATTAGTTGGTTAGATTGCTTATTCATTCTGCAACTATGTGTCCTTTTTGTTTATGCCTTGCAGCCATGAACTTTAGGATCAAGTTAGGCATATATGCTTAGGCTAGCTGTTTTATATTTTAGTGTTTTACTTTAACTCTTCCTTGATATGATTAAATGGGTTGAAAATCAGTGTATATATAGAATCATGTTGTATAATTCAATTGAGCAATTATATCTTTTCAATTTTCTGTCAAATCTCTCTCTCTCTCTCTCTCTCTCTCTCTCTCTCTCTCTCTCTCTCTCTCTATTTGTTTCGTGAGTTTGCTCTCTCTCTATTTGTTTTGTGAGTTTGTTCTAGAACATTCAATTACCTGCTTGTGCTTACTTGCAAAAGCCAAACTTTTCTTCACTATTAAACATAGACCTACATGTCTAAGAATCATGCAAAAGCCTTGTGGGGGTAGGAGGAGGCTGGAGATAACTTGCCAAAATTAGTTACCTTCACAGTTATTAAATTGCATCATTACAATATGGTCTTAATTGTAGGAGTTTAAGCAATATTAGATTTCGTAACAGTGTCTTACCCTAGTTGCTGATAGACTACTGCCAACACTAATCATGCAAAAGTCATTAAAAAGTATATTGAATTAACAAATTTTCTTTTTCTTTTGCGATGTAACAAGTTAGTGAACGTTGTAGGGAAGGAAAAGTGATAGGGAAGAGGGGATCAATGACATGAATAGTTTTTTTTTTTTTTTTTTGTGGATTGAATAAATGCTTTATAAATTAGAAGAGAATATTTGAGAAAACATACTAACTTTCATTAGACTCCATAAAGTGAAGTAATTGTTCATCCAATTGAACATAATGGACAATTTGTCCCAGAGTAGTGCCTACACATCAAGGCAATACATTTAATTGACAAAATAAGTACAACAAAAAATATTAGGAGAAATTGAACAGAGAAAGGAAGAGATTACTGTAATTACAAATATAATAGTTGATTTAAAGGAGAGTTGAGTAAAGAAGATTAATTTTGAGAAAACTTACCACCCACATCATTTTAACCATATAGATGTGAACTTTTCTTTTGTAATCCACTCAGTCTTTGGACTATTCAGTGTCAATGACCTCAGCACATCTTTCCTTGGGGCAATTATGAATGGATTGGCACTACAATAGATGTGAACTTTTATCTTATAGTATGTTGTAATATGTTTTACAAAAGAAAAAAAAAATACCAATAGGAAAAAAAAATATTAAAAAAATAATTATTCATAAGCTACACACACCAGTGATCTTTGGACCCACGAAGTTCTCCACCACCATATAAGCCTTACCTCAATGGCAAAATGCAAAACAATAAAGATATTTAAAAGAGTAAAATGGTTTCCAATAAAAGCCTTGGCTTCTTTGAGACAATCTATGTATGTTCAGCAGAGACTATTGAAAGCAATAATCATATTTAATTTCGATTTTATTTTACTTAGAGAATCATGGAAAGGGTTATGCAGCTCTATTTGGTAAATGAGAGTGATAGAATGGGACATAAGAGAGTTACAGAAAAGGAATTTCAGAGCTATTATCTGCAACCTTGCTCTGGCTACAACATTTTACTTATATGTAGTTGCCGCATTATTTGTTTCGGGCCGAGAGCATATCAATACTTTTTAGTTCCGGTTTTCTTTCTGCTGTATGTTGTTGTGTACTGTTTTCTTAGGTGCTTTAGCAACCTGTTTGATGTGGCTTTTGTGGTTTGTTCTTGGTTAATGAAGTTATTGCTCAGTCATTAAAAAAAAAAAATCAAAAACAAAATGAAGTTATTGCTTCATTTTTTTACTTTTTTAATGATGGTTTTGAAAATAAAAGAACACAAAACAAATGATGTTATCAAATCCTTATTGCATTTAATCACTTACAAGAAGCATGTAATGATTTTTCGGTCAATTTTGGATTATTCGAAGTATTATACATTGACACTATATCAATTATTTTCACATGCTCAGCTCCTTATTTCTTGATAAGCAATCAATTATCTTCAACATATTAACTTGCTATTGCTTGATGATATCTCTAGTTCTCTTATGCTTTCATTTCGCTTAACATGCTTTCACAAGACATGGTGTTTTTGTGAAGTTGTCTATTTCACGTATGTTTCATCACATTATGCACATTTTTGTACGCATCAAAAGAGCTTTGTTAACCCTGGGGTAGCATAGTTGGTTGGGGACCATAGGGTCATTAGTTTGAGTCCCTCCTTTTCCCCTTTCCCTTGGGACCAAAACTTAATAAAAAAATAATTAAAAAAAGCTTTACGTTCCCACCATTTTGCATTTTTTTTTTTTAAATATCTTTATCTTTTCAAATGTTGTTTTGTGTCTAAAGCTGCATGTTAGTTGTTATGATACTTTCATAGTTAATATGTAATAAGGTTAACTTATATTCACTTTGAAACAAGTTCTATGTTTTTTGCAAGTCCTGGCTGTATTGGAAATTATGAATGTTTATAATTGCAAGTCTTGATTGTATTGTTAATGTCTGCCTACGGTCAATGGTTTATTAACACAATTGCATGAGTGTCAGATATGCAGCAACTGTGAAATATGGATCCTGGACCTGCGGTTGGTACACAATTGATGTGGCAACTAGGTCATCGATCCATGGCACTGTGGGAGACACCTGTCGTAAGTCAGGTACTTAGTTGTACTGAACTTTGGACATGCTGAAATCGGTTCTTTTTCTTTCTATAGGGTTCTTTGATTATTTGTAAATAGATGTTGGAAATGGTATCATTTCTCTTTTGGTTTAGGCAGAATTTTATTTAATCCAAAGAGAAAATGGTATGAAGCAGAAATAATCGTGAATTTAAAAACACTCTTTCATTAACAGCATCAAGTCTTATTTTCAAATATATTGAAACTACTAATGCTACAAAAAATATTAAACATCAGTAGTGGCTAATGAAAAGGTATATTCAAAGTCAGTAGATCTCATTTAAAAGTTATAGTAATTAATTAAAATGAACCCGCTGCCATTATTTTTCCAAATGTGCACACACAAATAGGCGTGGCTACACATGAGTGTTAGATATGCAGCAACTGCCATTATTCCCTACTCCATTTGACATAGTGAGGCACTTTGTTCATTCATTTCGAAACATAATGCCCTTCACCTTAGTGATAATTTTAAACAATGTCATTGATCTTGAATTGATCCTATTTGCTATTGAGCTAGAGTGAATAACCAGTTAACATCATAACTAAACATATTGCAAAATGTTCATAACTAACCAGTTCCTACTGTTTCTTGCATATTATTATTATGTAGCATTCTTATAGTTATTTCGTGTGCACTATCCTAAGACAAAGCTTTTTCGTTTGCAAGTTATGCTAAGCGTGCTAAAGTGCAGATGTCGATCTTGTGAGTTACCCCGACGTGGGCTAGACCCATGGATTGCCCGTTACATAACTGAGGCAGGTTTCGAAGGGTTATTCAAGGTTCCAAACTTGGAAGTTGATCACACGTTGATCACAACACTAGTCGAGAATTGGCATTTAGAGACGCACACGTTCCACTTACAGCATGGAGAGATGGGTATCACTTTACAAGATATTGAGGTGATGCTAGGGATTCTTGTTGATGGGTTGCCCATGACTAGGAGTATCAAGCTGGATTGTCCTGGGTTGTGTCATGATTTACTGGGTCATCATCCTTTAGACCTGATACCGCATCCCCATGAAACAAGTCTATCCTTGCTGGGGTGAGGATAAGAGTTAGCTTGCTGAAGCCACAGTTTAGAGGTCCTTTAGCTGCGGATGCTACTGACGAGGTAGTACAGCAACATGTGCGCTATCACATACTCGTGTGGTTGGGGTCCATTCTGTTTATGGACAAGTCGGCAGACAGGGTGTCAGTGATGCCTCTACAATTCCTACACCCAATCAGCAACTCGAAGAGGTACAGTTGGGGTAGTGGAGCATTAGCCTGGCTGTACAGGCACCTATGCAAGCCATCGGAGACGAAGGCAATGCAGATTGGAGGAGTACTAATGTTGGTGCAGCTATTGGTGTATTCAAGATTCCCACTGATATGCCCTGTTATGAGGCCGCCACAACTTCCGCGGAGGCAGGTCCCCTTGCTAGTCGATATGTTATTTGATTAGTTTGATACAATTGTCATGCCATTTTTCATTCACCGTGCACGTGTCTATAGTTGACTTTAATAATAAATCCATTTTGGCACTAATCTCTTTTAGCACATGATAGGGTTTTGATTGACATATGATCTTCTTTATTTTGTGAAAAATATATTATAATTTTAATATAACACTAGTAATTTTTTTTTATATACAAATATAATACTAGTACTAATATCTGGAAGTTCAAGAGAAAATATTGGTATCTATTCATTCTCTTTCTCTCGTAGAAAAATTGGCACATAACCTCTTTTATAATTCCTTTATATGGTTGGATTTAACATTGATCTATACAGTCGTGATTGAAATTAATTGAGGCACCTAAGAGACAATACCAATTGAATTTAAGTTTTATCATAACTTTTAAAATTCTTCAACTCCGCTGGCTTTTAAGTCTATCAAATTTAACCGGATGAAATCATATTATTGTGCATTATAAGGATTAGGAGCTAATATTTTAATGTAATACCAAAACTCGATTTGTGCCTACCTAGGGCATATTCTCATAAATTCACATAGTCAAATCTCTCTTTTATTATTAGTAATATTTTTGGTTACTGTGCATCCTAAGGATTAGTAGGTAGTGTTTCAATTTCATGCCAAAACCTGGTTAGTCATATTCGTATGCTCAGAAATTCAGAGTCTAAACTTTGTTTTTAGTTCTTTTTTTAATAGTAACAAGTGGGGATGAAGGATTTGAAATCAACTTTGGAGAAAACATCTAAACTACAAAGCTCAAGCCCTTTGTGTGCTTTTGACATCAGCTTATTTGATTTTTTGATGAAAGTCATGAACTATAATTATTATATTTCACTAGTAAGAGAATCGAGGAGCACCAAATTGGAGACAAATGTTGGCATGGAGATTCCAAGCCACCATATTAAATAGATAACTTGTATTGTAGGTATATTATGTCACCTCTAGGCTCCCAATCAGTTGAACCAAACCCTGCATTGCTAGCACAGCATAGTCTAACACAGCTTGATTATCATTGGACTACAGGGCCAGGTACAAGTTCTTAAGTTGCACATTTCACTTTCTAAGGTTGGCAATTGAGTTGGCCCATTGGGGACACTGAGATATCGTTTCAAACTCTCAGTACATCACTTTGTATTGCTTAATTAATTGTCTTTGTCCCCTTAACAACTGCCTTAGGCGCAACTAGTAGCAAGCTTCATCTATCAGGTCATTCTTCTTGCGCCGGTGTCAATAAGTATGCGTAATTGGAGGTCTGTATCTTGTGTATGCACCACTAGGCGTAATTGCCTCAATGTTATTTAAGACTGCTTTGCTGTGGGAGAGCCCTGAGGCAAGCTTTAAAAAGCTTCTAAATCTAAAGTAATAGGTCTAATTGTTCTATCTGGTTGCTTCTGGATCATTTGACTGATGTCGAGGTTTAATCACTTTATGCCCAAGTTAAAATTTTAGGCCAAGTGGATAGAATTATGCTCTGAATTCTGTGGCAGGTTAAAAGCTGAGACATCAACTACGAGTATTGTACTGGCTTGAAATTAGGCTGCAATTTTTTTTTTAATTTTATAAAAAGAAAAAATAAAACAAAACCTTTATTCCTTTTCATTGGTTGGTTCAAAAAGGTAGTGGGTCATGTTATGAAGCAGTTTTGTAAATCGGTGTTGGTCAATGATATTATGAATGCAATGCTATTACCATTGACATGTTGAGTACATATGAACTATGCTATGTTTGGAGACTAGTTCTATTTTGTTGGGACGGTTTTGATGTTGTTGTGTATACTTAGAAAAAATTTCTCCATAATTCAAACTTCCATCTGACTTGGGTTCCTTTTGATGATTTCAGTGTCTTCAGTCTTTCTTTTACTACCTCTTTTTAAAACAATGGCTGCTGGTTAGAGTTATGCTTTCTAATGTGGTAGAATATTCTTCTTTTTCACATCTATTAAGATTACATGGTGTAGTTGGTACAGCAGACCAGATAGCTCCAATATCAGTTTCTTGTTTATGACAACATCCTAATTCACTTTTCCCCCTATCATATGAAAATGAATCTTTTGTCAGTTCTGAAGGCATAAAATTAGGAGAGAATTAACAAGAATGAACTAGAAATTATTTTTTTGCAACACTTCATCAATTGTAACTAAAGATCCATCCAAATTTTAAGCCTTGCAAAGGATTTAGGTATTTCCTTACTTATTTCTAATAAGTATTTTCCATCGAAAAAGTAAAAACTAATTAATGGCTTCATTTTTGCTAAGAAATTTACTCTTATGGCAGCATTGTTGTTTGATATTAACTAATGAGCATTGTCCGAAATTGTATGTTTATTAGATGGAAGGGGCCAAAGAGCATGACAAAGCATGCCACACATGTGCTAGCTGCCTATCGTGTGTCACTGTCGAGTATACAGTTACACCAAGTATTTTAGCGCTTCATGTAATGAGGATATAATTCTCCCTAGTTTTGTTTTTCACTTGGTAGGGTTGTCAAATACTACATTTGTATAGTTAATAATGTAACTTTGGTCAATTAGACCATATATAAACAAGGAATTAATTACGAACATTTCACAAATGTGGGCAATCAATATAAAGTACCTTGATTAGTAATTTTACATTGATGTCTGTGGTTTTGATTCCACACATATTTAGCTGTGAACCATTAAAATTTCTCCCTCAATTTTAGGTAGTGCAACCAGTAGTATCTAGGTGCATCTTACCATGTCAAATCCAATAAGAGTGGGAAATAGGTCAAGAATGTCTTAGGATTTTTAGTGAAGTGGTTCTTCAATGGTCTTCTACATATTTGCTCAGATTGAGGATTGACACAAATAAGTACATATTTGATTTGTTTTTTTGTTGACCATTTATTCAAGTTGTTTGGGAGCTATATAAGGATGTACTAGACTCGCTGCCCCCATATTGCACTACCGGCCGACATATATGGAAGGCCATTGTGCAGTTGATATATTTTTGGATAGTAAATGAGCATCATCCTAAACGTGTCTTTCGTCACTAGATCTTGTGGATACGTCGGTTGATCTCCACAAAATATCCCTCCAAGGTACACTAGAGAGGAATTGGGAGCAAGAACATGCTATCTACATTGACCAATGGGCCCATAGAGGGGAACTTCTTGCCAATGCACCGACATTGGATGAGGACATGTCGTACCTTACTGATTACATGGAGTTGTACCCAAGGATGACCAAACGATACATTACGCGAGAGTCGGCATATTGGGAAATCCTTGTAAGGCAACAATTCGATGCTTCTTTTATGGATTGACAATATATGTGTGTTGCTACATGCATTTTGAAAATTAAGGCTCCGTTTGGTTGGAGTGAAAATAGGAAGAATGGAAAAGGAAGGGAGGAAAACAAGGGAGAAAATGATGTTTTCCCTTATTTGGTTTAGGAGAGAAAACACAAAGCATGGAAAATATTGGGGAAAAAATCTACCCGGACCCACAAATTTTTATCCTCCCAAATAACTGGGAAGAAAAGAGAGAAAGGGAGGCTTAGCTCTTGAATTACATATTTACCCCTCTCCAAGTTGATGTCTTATATGTAGGTTTTTTCCCTTTTTTATTTTTATTTATTTATTTTATTATGGGAACTTGCGTGTTGGTGAGTCAGGTCCTTGACTCCTTGTCTTTTCTTCCTTTTTTTTTTCCTTTTTTTTTAATTTTTTTCTTTTGTGTTTGTATTACACCCTTTCTTTTTTCAATTGTTTTGGGTTTTTTTTTTTTTTTTTTGAAAAAAAAAGTTTTGGGTTCTTCAAATTCTTATCCTCCTTTTATTTTATTTTTTTAATGAAGAAATCATTCATACATATTTTTTTTTAATAAAAATATAATGTATTATTTTTGTTTTACCTAAATTGGATATAATGGTAAATTTACACAAATTTTATTTTCTATCCTCTCACTTTTCTTCTCAACCAAATAAAAGAGTTTTTCATCCTTCCACTTTTCTACCCTCCCAACTAAACACATATGAGAGAAAACTAAATCTTTTCTATCCTTCCACTTTTCTATCCTCTCTCCATTTTCTATCCTCCCACTTTTCCACTCTTAGAACCAAACAAACCCTAAGTTTTTTGGAGCCATTCCAAAGAACATTTCATTTCACATTCATCCCACCCCATTGGCCATAGCGATAGTGTGGAACACACATCCCATGCTTAAGCCGGCCCTCAATCCCCACTACCCACTCGGTTGTCTCCCCCATTGTTCAATGGCTCTACCCATGAGGGTGGTTGTATATTTGTCCCCACACCTGGCTGACCAACCCCACCTATAGTTCAGGCTAAGCCCACCCAGGAACCTTCATTTCCTAACCCCAACGAACCAGCTACACAGACTGAACAGATACAGAGTGAAAATATTGAGCCAGTACATGGGTTACGAAGATCACTCCACACTAACATACATCTCCCTGGTTGTAGGACCGGTGACGGTAAATACCATGCATTCCTTGTGAACTTCTTCCAAATTTATTTAATTAAATAATAAGATGAGAAGCATGCACGCATACATTTATGTGAAAGGGAAAATGACCCAATGTACATATATAGCACAGTTGTTGAGATTCTTTTCATTTAGACTTCCATCCCACCAATTGTTGCATTAATGTCAAGCTAATAGTTGATTTAGATATGCCAATGGACTAAATGCATATAATATTATCAATAACTATGAATTAATTGTGAATGACTACAGTTGTGTATATGGTTATTTTTTCACAAATTTTACTCTATAAAAACTACTTTTATTCCAAACAATAATGGGCTATAATGATGATGATGATGATGATGATGATGATGATGATGATAATAATAATAATAATAATACACATACACATTAACGTACACAATACAAAACATGGTCTATCCCTCTCTTTAAACTCTACTTTGGTTGTTAGGGAATGTGTGCATTCAAGTAATGTGCTCTGCTTTCAATTTCAGGTAAGACAAGACCTACCAAGGCAGCTGTGAGGAAACGAAAAGATCGTTGAGCTGTTGATGATGTGGAGCATATGGGGGTAAAATTCCTTCCAAAATTGGTTTGGCTTATGTTTCTTTCTTACTTTGTTAGGAATTAACTAGAAATAGTGATCAAGCAATTAATTGCACTCCTAAATAAGATTTTGCAACCTTCTTGCCTTTGACCATCTATTTACGTAGTTTTTACAAAGTAGTCACCTACCTCGCATAAAAGACAAAATCAATGGTTAGAGGCAATGCATAGATTCTTTTCCTTACAAGTATGACTACATTGGTCACTCATCTGCCATATATCCAAAATAAATTGCGTCTACATATAATTGAGACTTGTTTGAGGAGTACATCAACATTACTCTCTATAAGGCTGGCTGTGGATTTGGTTATTGATACCACCTCACACACCCCCCCACCCCTCCCCCATCCCCCAAAAAAAGGAAAAAATAGGGGGGGGGGGGGAGTAGACAAACAAATTATTTGGTATTAAGGTGAAATATTGAACCCCATTCCATTTGGCTTCAGGTTCTTATATGATTAGTTAGCTTTTTCAGAATTTGTAACAGTTGTAGATTGGGCCCTGCTATAGGGGTCAAGGGTGCTCACATGGCATCCAAGTGGATAGAACATCAAAAAGATGCCATATGCATAACAGTGCATATTCTTCTTAGGTGAATGAAAGTCTTGACATCAATAAAAGAAGTCCTTTGATTACATAGCTTTCAAATATTTAACTATTCTTATGTCTTCTTTGCTTCTTCTTTTTCCTCTTTCAGATAGAGCAACAAGTTAACACATGTTAGGACATATGTGATTTAATTTTAGGAACATATGTCAAATTATAATTGGCTAATCTTTTGATAAAATGCACTTTACTTGTAATTGAGTAGATCTAGGATGTGTTTAATGCTTCAAGGAACAAGGTTTCACGAATAAGTGTTAAAGCCATGGAAGTCTGTATAAGAAACAAGTGAAAAAGTGCTGGATTTTAAATCTCGACAGCTAGTATCCATTGAGGTTTAAAAAGCTATTCATGCCCGATGCTCCACAGCTTCTCGATAGATAAGCTATCCATCGAGGTTTATGAAAAACAGATTTTCAACTCTGTTTTTCATTCAATCCTTGTGTATATGTTTGGAATTTCTTTTCTCAAACCCTAAACATATATAAGGATTATTTTAAGGGCCGTCAAAGGTTTTGCACGAGTGTGAAGCAAAGTTGTTTTCATGCAAATTGTGAATGGAGACAGAATTTGCCCTAGTTCATCTTTCTCTTAAAGAAGCTGTTGTGTTTGTACACCGTAGGGTTTTGAAACTAAGAAGCTTCATGATCTTCATCATGTTAATGAACTAAAGAACTTTGCAGTCAACATTTTTCTCAAGTTGGTAAGTAAGCTGCATACTAGGATCCACACATTGAATTGGTTAGTCACGTACTGAGAGCCGTTCATTGAAAAGAAGAGATTGTCACTACAGAACAAGTCCAATTGGATATTGGGATAAGGATTCAACTGTAAGTTGGTATAAGGTACTGGGATTCCTTTACTTGTAACTGCTTGTTGTGATAATAGTGAATTCTCGAGAGTAGTGACCTTAAAATCACTCGATAGGGTTTTTGCCATGTAGGTTTTCCCCATTCGTAAACAAATCACCGTGTCAATTTAATTTCTACTGTATTTAGTTAATTGGTGATTTGTTTGTGCTACCACGCGTATTGCATGCTAATTGAATTAATTAATTAACTTGGCTAATTAATTTGTTAATTCATCACAAGGAGTCAATACATTTTTGGCCTATTAAGTGGTATCAAAGCAGGCACACTTTGATTAGGTTTTAATCTTTGCTGTGCGATCCATTGATCCTTGTTGTCATGGCTACAACTGGCTTGAAGAGATCTTTGTTTTCAAATACATCTTGTTTTTCTAATCTCTACTTGTTTGAGTGTATCAGAAAATGCAAGTCTAAAAGTTATTTGAATTCTATTATGATGACTATTGGAAAAGATCTCAACTTGACAAAGAAGAAACTAGACTATCTCAGAATGAAAATGTGCAAAGGAGTTCATTTGAAAAGAGTGAAAGTTAGGTTTTGTTCATAAAAGGCAGATGAGAGAAAACACTATTCCCACTGATCTGTCATTTAATCGCGAAGTGTGCTTCATGATGAAGTCCACATTTAAGGTTATGGACACGTGTTTGTGGTACCTTGACAGCGGCTGCTCAAGACACATGACTGGAAACCAATCTCTCTTTAAGATTTTTGAGTCTAAGAAAGGTGGCAATGTCACTTTTGGTGATGGGAGCAAATCACAGATTAAAGGAAAGGGAATTATCTATCTACCTCGACTGCCAAACATTGCAAATGTTCTATATATAGAAGGTCTGAGAGTGAACCTGTTGAGCATAAGTCAGACATGTAATCAAGACTTCATGGTACTATTCTCAAAGGGAAAATGCCTTGTCATGGATGAGTCTAGAAAGAAACTCATAAGTAGTGTTCGCACTCTCAACAATTGTTATGGCTTGGTTCTTAATGCTGATATTGCATGCAATAGCATTCATTTACCAAATGAAAATCTATGACACCAAAGGATGGGGCATGCTAGTTACAAACATCTTTCAATTGTATCTAAGCATGAGTCAGTTTTGGGGATACCAAAGCTTAGTAGAGTGAGCAATGTGGCGTATGGACCAGTTTTGGGGATGCCAAAGCTCAGTAGAGTGAGCAATGTGGTGTGTGGACAATGTCAGCTTGGGAAATAGATGAAAGCTAAACTTTCGGGCACTCAAACATCCATTACATCTAGACCATTAGAGCTACTACATCTGGATCTCATTGGTCCAACCAGAACCAAATCTCTTGGTGGAAAGAGATACATCATGGTTATGGTAGGCAACTTCACTAGGTACACTTGGGTCATACTCCTACGATCCAAGTCTGATGCTCCTGAGCATATTGAAGCATTGAGCATAAGACTACAGAATGAGAAGAGCCTGAAGATTGATCGAATTCAAAGTGATCATGGTAAAGAATTCGAGAACTCATATATGGAGTCCTTTTGCAAGAGATTAGATATATCTCAAGAATTCTCTGCTCCTATTACTCCTTAATAGAATGGTGTAGTAGAAAGAAAGAACAGGGTTATTCAAGAGATGGCTAGAGCCATGTACAGAACAAGGATGTGGGAAGAAGCCGTTAACACTGCATGTCATATGGTTAATAGGGTGTATTTTAGACCTGGTACCAAGAAGACTCCATATGAGTTATGGAAGGGAAGGAAGCCAAATATAAAGTATTTCAGAATTTTTGGAAGTACTTGTTTCATTTTCCAGGATAGAAAGAATGTGGAAAAATTTGACTATCGAAGCGATGAAGGAATATTTCTGGAATACTCCTCTACAAGCAAGGCTTATCGGGTATACAACAAAAGAATCATGAAGGTAATGGAAACGATGAATGTTGTTATTGATGAATCTTCAAATTCTGGTTCTGAGAAATTTAGTGAGGAAATCCCTAAAGATATTCTTCCTCACGAGCCTAAGGAAGTTCAAGAAATTGTTGAACAAGAGCCTGCATCTCCAAGTACTCCCAATACTCCAAATGTTGTAGGAGATTCAGCAAACATATCTACTTCACCTGATTCTGAATCCTGTGAAGAGAAAGGACCTTCCTTCGGGATCAAATTGAATCATCCTCCTAACGTTATTATGGAAACATGAATGAACTTACATTAAGGAAGCGTACAGTTGATAAATGTGTTGCTAACTTTGTGTCTTATTCTTATTACTTGTTGCAGGTTGAACCCACTAAAGTTAAGGAAGCTCTTTAGGATGAAAGCTAGGTCGAAGCTATGCATGATGAATTGCTTCATTTTCAGAGGTATAATGTCTAGACTCTAGTACCTAGACCGGAGGATGAGCACATCATCGGCACAAAGTGAATATTTCGCAATAAGACTGATGAGGAGGGAAATGTGATCTGCAATAAAGCTCATCTTGTAACTCAAGGATATTCTCAAATGGAAGGAGTAGACTATAATGAGACATTTGCTCTAGTAACCCGTATGGAGTCTATCAAAATTCTCCTAGCCCTAGCATGTCACTTAAAGTTCAAGCTTTACCAAATGGACATAAAGACTACTTTCTTGAATGGGTTCCTTAAAGAAGATGTCTACATGGCTCAACCAAAAGGATTTATTGATCCATACTTTCTAGATCATGTGTTGTACCTCAAGAAGACACTTTACAGTTTCAAGCAAGCCCTTAGAACTTGGTATGATTGGCTCATACAATACCTGGTGTCACATGGGTTTACAAGAGGACAAGCAGATCAAACTCTCTTCATTAAAAGGGAAGATGGCAAGCTGATAGTTGATCAAGTCTATGTTGATGATATCATCTTTGGGTCGACTAAGGATGACCTTACTCATAGTTTCTCAAAACTCATACAGGCCAAGTTCGAGATGAGCATGATTGGAGAGCTGATTCACTTCCTTGGCTTGCAAATTCGTCAACAAGATTCAGGTATATTCCAATCTCAATCTAAATATGCAAGAAATCTTGTGAAAAAGTTTGGTTTGGAATCTGCTAGTTCTGTTGGAACCCCTATGAGCCCAAATGTAATACTCACAGTTGACTTGTTAGGTAAAAATGTAGATTCATCTCTTTATAGAAGCATGATAGGTAGTCTTCTTTACCTTACTATTAGTAGACCTGACATTAGTTACAGTGTGGGAATATGTGCTAGATATCAGACGCAGATTGGGCTGGGAATACTGATGATAGAAAGAGTACATCAGGGGATTGTTTCTATGTGGGTAATAATCTTGTCTCTTGGATGAGCAAAAAACAGAATTTCATCTCATTATCCACTGTAGAAGCTGAGTACATCGCTACCAGTAGCTATTGCACCCAACTTCTATGAATGCAAAAACTCCTCCATGATTATGGTATTTGTCAAGAACATCTTACCATCTACTGTGACAATACTAGTGCCATCAATGTTGGTAAATCTGGTTTTGTATCTCATACAAAACTCATAGCGGAAGCAACAAACATGGATCTATTTCATTCATAATTGATAACATGTATTATGTGATTTTCAGAATTTGAGAACAAGATAGCGTACCTTGGTGTGGTGAAATTCAAAACAAAAGATTAGAAGTACTTGGGAACACTTTTAATCTTCACTCCAATTCCACTTTATGCCCAAGAAGTGTGGTCTCTCAATCAGTTTCTAAGGGAGAATAATCGAGTGGCTTCACTCGCACATACACACCACTTCACAATGATGATTCTCTCTCAATAAAATTCTGTATGTTTCTCCCTTTATAACTAACTGATTATCTAATTAGGCCGGCCTATTAGGCCTTTCCAATTGGGCTTTAGTGTGTGGCTTGGAGGGGGACCAAAAGGGACCAATAAGACACTAGCTCCAATGGGCCTTGGGTTTTTCTGTCAACTCTTGACAAGTCCAAAGTTACCATTAATTATATTTAATACCACTATATAAATATAATTGCACTCAATGCCTCATTTATAAATTATATCCCAAGATTTTATTATACATGCAACCCCTTCATAAAATATTCATAGTAATACAAAGTCATGAATGTAGACTGCCATTTTGAAGATTACTACATCTTAATCCTTGAGTACCCGATTTAATCCTTTAAGTTATTCATTATATATTTATGAAATCTAATTTTATAAATATATACTTTAGTAATTTCTTACTAAAGTGGTTAGGCCTAACTCTCTGAATAACCAAACCCATTAAACTTATCTCAAGGAATATTTTATATCTCCGTTAAGAGACTATGAATTCCATCTTGAGAATATATGTTCCATCAACACTAAATGTGGTTGCCCAACATACTGAGGTTTTGATCGTGCATTTAAATCTCACTCCTGATATATCAAAGCAACCTACACCTCATGATCAGGTCCATTATTCTCTCAGGATTAAGAATTTATGTAAATAGGAGTCGTGAGATTTATTATTTATTTGACAGTCGTTAGAAGAATAATAAATCTCACAGCGGTCCAGTTCAATATGTCTTAACTCTTAAAACATATCAATATATCAACTAGAAGTCTCCACTTCCATGATCAAGACAAATCATCTTAGTTGATATGTTATAGTCTTCGCAGATGAAATGCCCAATTTCATCACCGACTACGAACCAAAATTATGAGTTTACAAAGAACTTGTGATCTATATCTTTTGTGACTAAATCACATAAATCACATACTATGCATCTCATGAACTATATGATAATGTCCAAATATTCATGTTACCATTATTTTAGATAATAATAATAAAGAAACTTTATTAATCACAACATTAAGTCATACATAATAACATACATAGTATCATACAATAGGATTTAAGGGCACTAATCCTAACAATCTCCCACTTGCCCTAAAAACTATTGTGTACTAATCTAACTCCCATTCCCTCCGAATGTGACTCGAAGGTCCTTTGAGACAAGGCTTTGGTAAAGGGATCTACTAGATTATTTTCACTTTCAATCTTTGCTACCACCACATCTCCACGAGCAATAATATCTCTAATGATGTGGTACTTTCTCTCAATGTGCTTTCCTTTCTTGTGATTCCTTGGATCTTTTGATTGTGCAACTGCTCCACTATTGTCGCAAAACAAAGTAATGGGAACTTACTCAATTCTCACTACACCAAGGTCAGAAAGGAATTTCTTGAGCCATACAGCTTCTTTTACTGCTTCACAAGCAGCAACATATTCTGCTTCCATGGTGGAGTCTGCAATACAAGATTGCTTGACACTCCTCCATGTTATGGCTCTAGCTCCCAAGGTGAAAACACATCCTAATGTGGACTTTTTGAAATCTAGATCTGATTGAAAGTCTGAATCTGTATAGCCAATGAGAATCAAATCCTCACACCGGTAAACAAGCATATAATCTCTCGTTCTCCGAAGATACTTGAGAATATGCTTTACAGCTTGCCAATGTTTTGGTCCTGGATTTGATTGATATCAGCTGACCATGCCAACTGAATAATAAATATCTAGTCTAGTACAAAGCATGGCATACATAAGACTTCCCACTGCAAAAGCATAAGGAACTTGTCTCATCATATCTACTTCCTCTTGAATCTTAGGCCTTTGGTCATCAGATAGAGGAACTCCATGTCTGAAAGGAAGTAAACCTTTATTGGAGTTTTGCATGCTAAATCGTTCTAGAACCTTATCTATATATCCAGCTTGTGATAAGCCTAACATCTTATTCTTGCGATCTCGCCAAAGCTTGATCTCTAGAATAAAATTAGCCTCACCCAAGTCCTTCATATCAAATTGGCTTGACAACCAAACCTTTACTGATGACATTACCCCTACATCATTTCCAATGAGTAGAATATCATCAACATAAAGCACTAGGAACATTACTACTTTATCTTGATGTCTTTTGTACACACATGGTTCATCAAGATCTTGTTCAAAACCAAATTACTTGATTGCTTGATCAAATCTGATGTTCCATGACCTAGATGCTTGCTTAAGTCCATAAATGGACCTTTTCAACTTGCATACCATATACTCTTGGTTCTTTGCTATGAAACCTTCCGGTTGCAACATATAGATTTCTTCTTCAAGATTGCCATTAAGAAATGCAGTCTTGACATCCATTTGCCAAATCTCATAATCATAATAATAAACAGCAATGGATAAGAGAATTCCGATAGATTTAAGCATGGCTACTGGCAAAAAAGTTTCATCATAATCAATGCCTTCTTTTTGTGTATACCATTTCGCCACTAGCCTTACTTTAAAGGTTTCAACCTTTCCATCTACCCCTCTCTTCCTCTTGTAAACCCATTTGCAACCAACAGGTTCAATGCCGTTAGGTGCCTTTACAAGATCCCAAACTTGATTGGAATACATGGAATCTAATTCAGATTTCATAGCTTTGATCCAATGATGTGCATCTATATCATTCATTGCCTCTTCATAAGTGTAGGGATCCGATTCAGCCTCTTCTGAGATAGCTTCATAAGCTTCTCCCAAACCTATAAATCTTATAGGAGGCCGAACAATTCTCCCACTACGACAAGGCACCTGTGTACTAGTCATCTCAAGAGTAATATCTTGTGGTGTATCTAATACAGCCACATCATCCCTAGTTTCATCCATTGGTTATTCATTTACAAGTTCATTCATTTCAGCCAAAACAACTTTATTTCTAGGATTAAAATTATTCACATAATCATCCTCCAAGAACTTGGCATGTGTGCTAACAAACACTTTGTTATCTTTATGATTATAGAATAAATAACCCTTTGTTTCCTTTGAATACCCTCAAAACATGCATACTTCAGTTTTAGCTTCCAACTTATCAGACTACCTTTTCAACACATGTGCCGGACATCCCCAAATGTGGAGGTATCTCATACTAGGCTTGCGCCCACTCCACAATTCCTTAGGTGTGTTGGGAACAGATTTTGATGGAACTAAATTCAAAATATGCATTGCAGTTTTTAGTGCATATCCCAAAAAAAAAAAAAAAAACTGGTAAAGTTGAGTAACTCATCATGGACCTAACCATTTCCAAAAGAGTCCTATTCCTTCTTTCCGCTACACCATTTTGTTGGGGAGTTCCAGGTGCAGTCAATTGGGATACAATCCCATTTTGAGTTAAGTAATCCTTGAAATCTCCAAGAAGGTATTCGCCATCACGATCAAATTGAATGGCCTTTATGCGTTTACCTAATTGATTCTCAACTTCAGCCCTAAACTCTTTAAACTTTTCAAAGGCTTCGGACTTCCGTCTCATTAGGTACACATAACCATATCTTGAGTAATCATCGGTAAAAGTGATGAAGTACTCATAATCTCCTTTTGCTTGGGTTGACATAGGACCACATACATCTGTATGAACTAATTCAAGCAATTCTTGGGCTCTTCTACCTTTTCATTAAAAGGTCGTTTGGTCATTTTATCTTCCAAACAAGATTCACAAACTGGAAATTCATCAAAGTCCAATGGCTCTAAGAGTCCATCTTTGATCAGTCTTTGAATTTTGTTTGAATTAATATGACCCAAACACAAGTGCCAAAGATATGCTTCATTAGTAGAAGGAAACTTTCTCTTTAATGATTTTACATGAGAGTTGTGATCTAATTCAGAATTATATAATTCATGCTTATCAGGAGTTAAAATATAAAGACCATCCACAATATTGCCAGAACAGATAAACACTTTATCCTTCTTTATTACAACATTGTCTTTTAGGATAACATAATATCCATGTTTACCTAAATAAGTTGCAGAAATTAAATTCCTACGAACATTAGGTACATGCAAACAGTCTTCCAATATTAAAACTATAGATTCAAAACATAAATTACACACTCCAATAGCTACAACTGGAATCCTGCTCCCATCAGCCAAGGTAAGAAACATTTCTCCTTCATTCAGCTTTCTGGTCTCCTGAAACCCCTGCAAAGAATTGCAGATATGATTAGTACAACCTGAATCCACACACCAAGAATCTGTGGGATTTTGTACTAAACATGTTTCAAGAAGGAATATACTTTTCATACCTTTATTCTTGGCAGCCTTAAATATTGGACAATTCCTCTTCTAATGTCCTTTCTCACCACAATGGAAACACTTTCCTTTGGTTTTCTTTCCTTTGTTGGCAACTCCTAAGGCAACTTGTTTACCATCTTGCTTGGTGAAGTTCTTCTTCTTCTTCTTCTTCTTCTTTTTACCCTTGCCTTTTGACTTAGGTTGAGAAGTAGAAGCTTCAGTCATATTGGCATCAACACTAGAAGTACTAAGGATGCCCTCCGCTGCTACCAACTCATTCATTAATTCAGACAATGAATAAATCTTTTTGTTCATATTATAGTTAAGTCTGAATTCCTTGAATGATTCTGGTAGTGACTGGAGTATCATATCCACTTGGGATTCTCCATCAATATCGACACCTAAAACTTCCAATGTATTCAGATTAGAGATCATCCGAAGACAATGCTCCCTCACTGAAGTACCTTCAGCCATTTTGGTATTATAAATCTGCCTCATAGTTTCTTGCCTTGCAAAACGGCCTTGCTCACCAAATATCTCCTTCAGACTTAGCATTATATCCGAAGCTAGTTCTACATCCTGCATTTGATGCTGTAGAACATTTGAAATAGATGCTAAGATATAGCACTTGGCCATTTCATTAGATTTCTGCCAATGATCATATCGTTGTTTTTCCTCAAGAGGAGCATTTAATGATGGAAAGCTAGGACATGGTTGAGTAAACACATATTTGTGCTCTTCAGCAGTAAGAACAATATCCAAATTTCTTTTCCAGTCAACATAATTGATTCAGTCAGTTTGTTTTGATTAAGAATAGCAACAAGTGGGCTAAATGATGCCATGATTTTAAATCTGAAAATAACAAACATGAATATAATAAATAAACTGGACATTATCAATTTAGCATATAAGTATATAATATGGAACCTCATAAAACCATAAAATAATATATGCAACAACAAACCAATCCATGTCTATAATTCCTTGGTAGCAAGTTTATTATAAACACATTAATTGATTGAGAACTATTCTCATTATTGATAACTCTTATCATACACTAATAATATGTCGTATTACCTCTAGCCTCTAAGTAATAATGACATAGCTCCTTTAGGAGGTTAACATTATACTTAGTCTAGTGTATACCATTATCTAGAATCATGTGTAGCCACATTTCATCTCCCTTTATAGTGTTTAAACTTGTAGTACCATGGAACAAAACACCCTCATTTGGGATCGCGAGGCATATATGCCAAGACGAGGTGCTTGTCCACACTACTTTAAATAGGTTAGTTCAATCTTGTAGTACTATGAAGTAAATACCCTCCTTTGGGATCGCAAGGCATATACGCCAAGACGAGGTGCTTACCCCACACTACTATGAACCAATAATGGAGGCCGTGAGATCCAACCCTTGTATCTCTCTCCCACTAGATATTTTAAATTAAAGGTTTTTATGATCAAGAACCATATTAATGCTAGAAACCCTTGAAAACATAATCCTAATCTCATTAGGAATAAATTTCATTAAATGAATACTTTAATCCTAGCATTAATATATATAAATATATAAACCAATGCAAGCAACAATATGATGAATCCTTTATAAAAAATTTACATATAAACCCATATATTTATCAAATAATATACGAATTCAATGTAAATTGTATATAAAGCATTCAATACATCCAAGGCACATATTACATGCTTATAATAATCAAACCATGCAAGCCCTATATATATTTATATCCAAGCGGTGCATTAACATCCAAGCCATGCAATGAAGGATCCAAGATGTGCAATGAATAGATACATGCAAATGATAGTTATTTGAATAACTATATCCAAAACATAAACTTCAAGATGGTTTGGATATATCGGTTAGAGCATTAGAATAACTACCCTTCATTTCAATAACTACCATTGCCAATAACTACTTCACGCACATGGTAGTTACAAAATAGTTACTTCAACAATCAATAACTACCATAAAGCAATGCAATTGGTGCTAAATTCATATATTTACCAATGCATCAAGGCAATCCATCAATGGTCTAAAATTAGCCAAGCCGTACAATAAATAAAGTAATTCACATAACAGTTATTGATATAGAACTATATCTCCTTAGCAATTTCAAATTAGAACACGGCACAATTCTTCAATCATAGACCACTTTGAACAAACCAAGAGAATATACATCCTTGGTGTGAACCCGATATGATTAAGAAAATGTTGTGTGAACCTGATATGATTAAGAAAATGTTTTTCTTTAATTCTAAAATTCAATCACATGCTATACAATCATGATATGAAAACCTGGCTCTGATACCAATTGTTGGTAAATCTAGTTTTGTATCTTATACAAAACACAGAGCGGAAGCAACAAACATGGATCTATTTCATTCATAATTGATAACATGTATTATGTGATTTTCAGAATTTGAGAACAAGATAGTGTACCTTGGTGTGGTGAAATTCAAAACAAAATATTAGAAGTACTTGGGAACACTTTTAATCTTCACTCCAATTCCACTTTATGCCCAAGAAGTGTGGTCTCTCAATCAGTTTCTAAGGGAGAATAATCGAGTGGCTTCACTCGCACATAAACACCACTTCACAATGATGATTCTCTCTCAATAAAATTATGTATGTTTCTCCTTTTATAACTAACTAATTATCTAATTAGGCCGGCCTATTAGGCCTTTCCAATTGGGCTTTAGTGTGTGGTTTGGAGTGAGACCAAAAGGGACCAATAAGATACTAGCTCCAATGGGCCTTAGGCTTTTCTGTCAACTCTTGACAAGGGACCAAAAGGGACCACTATATAAATATAATTGCACTCTAGGCCTCATTTATAAATTATATCCCAAGACTTTATTATACATGCAATCCCTTCATAAAATATTTGTAGTAATACAAAGTCATGAATGTAGACTGCTACTTTGAAGATTACTACATCTTAATCCTTAAGTACCCGGTTTAATCTTTTAAGTTATTCATCATATATTTATGAAATCCAATTTCATAAATATATACTTTAGTAATTTCTTACTAAAGTGGTTAGGCCTAATTCTCTGAATAACCAAACCCATTAAACTTATCTCAAGGGAATATTTTATATCTCCGTTAAAAGACTATGAATTCCATCTTGAGAATATATGTTCCATCAACACTAAATGTGGTTGCCCAACATACTGAGGTTTTGATCGTGCATTTAGATCTCACTCCTGATATATCAAAGCAACCTACACCTCATGATCAAGTCCATTATTCTCTCAAGATTAAGAGTTTATCCAAATAGGAGTCGTGAGATTTATTATTCATTTGACAGTCGTTAGGAGAATAATAAATCTCACAGCGATCCAGTTTAATATGTCTTAACTCTTAAAACATATCAACGTATCAACTAGAAGTCTCCACTTCCATGATTAAGACAAATCATCTTAGTTGATATGTTATAGTCTTCGCAGATGAAATGCCCAATTTCATCACCGACTACGAACCAAAATTATGAGTTTACAAAGAACTTGTGATCTATATCTTCTGTGACTAAATTACATATCACATACTATGCATCTCATGGACTATATGATAATGTCCAAATATTCATGTTACCATTATTTTAGATAATAATAATAAAGAAACTTTAAATCATACATAATGTCATACATAATAACATACATAGCATCATACAATAGGATTTAAGGGCACTAATCCTAACAATCAACATCTCTAAAAATCCGATTCAACATTCTCGAACTAAACACATAGAGATTCAACATCACTTCATTCGGGAGTTTGTTGAAGATGGTACTCTTACTCTTAAGTTCATTTACACTAATGATCAGAAGGCTGATTTGTTTACCAAACCTCTTGATAGAAAATAGTTTGAATTCCTTCACCAAAACATTGGTGTCATCTCCATGGATTGATCTCTCCTTCTTCTCCTTTTTCCTCATGCATTTGCATCTAGTTTTATGCATTGTTGTGTTTAACATGTTTATTTTTTAATTTTGCTTTACTTTGTTTTTCATAAAAATAAAAAAATAAAAAAAAATTAGAAAAATACAAAAATAATGTGTGTTTGTGTACATTGGTACTTGTGTATCTTAGATGGCCGTTGAAACAAAGTTTTCTAAACTTTGTATCTTTTGTAGCTTAGATGAGCATCCCTATGCACAACTAAGCAAGTGAGCTTTGTGGCTCGTATTGGTGATAAGTAAGATTAAGTAATCTCTTATGCTTAACACTCGTATTACTCTTTTTGACGGGAAGGACTAGAAAATCCTAAGAGAAAGGCATATATAACCATTTCACCACTGTCTCCCGCCAATCATGAAATTGTATGCTTCGGCATAGCAAAGGTGGAATGTCAAATGCTTAATATCATTGAGTATTTCTTTTCTATCTCTTATATGCCCATGCACGGTTTGCTTAAAAAAAAATATGCAAAGAAAAATATGCAAAGAAAAAGAATCAAAATGCTTTATATATGATTGCAAGCGTGTATTCTGAGATGTGGAAGCTATAGAATGTACTTTGAAGGTGATAGTCCTTATCAAACAGTTATGATTGTGTGTGAGTTAAAGTGATTTTCTCATATCTCAAATTGTCATAACATGTAGACACTTATGCAATCTTGCGATATTTTTTACACACAACACACAATATTCTTTGCTACTTTTGATACATGTGTAGGTACAATGTGATTTGACCATTACAAGGAATACATGTGTTAATATATGCTCAATAATTGTCTTAATTTGTTTTTGAAATATAAATTTGGTTAGACTTGTTTAGTGTATGTGTGTGTTTTGGATCTATGAGCTTGATATTTTTCTTGTTGAGAGATGATTTTGAGAGCTTAAAATGTTGTTTGGATCTTTGGTTGTATAGCATGCTTGATTGCATTCATATCTGTATTTTTCTTTTCTTGAAAAAACTGTTTTTAAGTAATCTCGACAGTTTCTAGACACCTCTCGACAGTTAGGCTATCAATCCAGCCCTTTAGCTACTTTTTATCGCATTCTCGATAGCTGCTTAATCCATAGAGAAACTTTCTAGATGTTCGATCGCTTCTTGATCCATCGAGATCTTCTAGCTGTGCACACCTCTCAACAGATCCTGGATAGCTCTTTTACAGATAATTCATGCATTTTAAAGTTCGACACCTCTCGACACCTCTCAATCCATCGAGCTTTATGACTTTTCTATATATAGGGTCCACGCATTTTTTATTCATTTCTCCTCGATCTCTCTCGATAGTTTTTGTCTTCTCATCTTCCCAAACCTCTCTCTCATACTCCAAACCTCCAACCCAAGTATTCTTCAATCTTAGAGAGCATTTTTTTTTCTTTTGGTATGTCTCTTTATCATTCATTCATCACGCATTTCATGTTTTTGACCTAACTTTTGGTTTTTTGTTGAAAATTTGGGGTTTTTTCAAAATTGTTGGGTTTTTCACAAAATTTTTGGGTTGGTTTTTGTGAAAATGTATTTAAATCATCATGCATTGTATCACATTTGCATTTTAACTATATGTTCATGCATTTTAGATGTTTGATTACTATGTTAATTTGTTATGTGCTGGTAGGTTTGGATTGGGCTGAGCCTATGATGTATTTAAGTTTGCATGTCACATGTTCATGCATTTTTCATGCATACGTACCTTCAAGTCTTTATATTCTTATATATTGATGTTGTTTGGTGCTTTTTTTATGTGTGTGTGTGTGTGTGTCTCTCTCTCTCTCTTTCTCTCTCTCTTTCTCTCCCTTTCTTGCATTAGTCTGTCCTAGAACCCTTTTCATTTTAGGGCATCCACCTCTTCTTCTAACCCTACTCCTTCTCACATACGGTTCCATGATGATAAAGCCTGAAAGGATTTTTTGGAGAACTTTTCTCGACAAGGCATTCATTCAGAACGCCAAGTCATCCTATCAAATTTCTTCGATACTAACCTTCCCATTGTCATCTACAGTTGGGGTTAAAGGTCACTATGTGACATCCTAGTCACTTGTCCCTCCATGATAATACATGAGTTTTACTCTAATATGCACAGATTCGATACTTCTGTGCCTCATTTTTTCTCTCAAGTTCGAGGTACATGCATAGTAGTTACTCCAAATATTGTATCTAAGGTATTACACGTTCCTAGGATAGCGTATCTTGACTACCCTAGCTGCGATCATCTGAGGATTGTGTCCAAAGACGAACTCTCATCTCTCTTTTATGAGACACCTTCATCTTGGGGTGACCGTCAAAACACACCTTGCTCGGGCTTTACAAAAGGTCAAAGATTCCTTAACATGGTGATGACATTCATTCTTCATCCTTTGTCTCACTATAACTCCATTACAAAGTCTCGTGCTCAATTTTTGTTATCCCTCTTAAGGGATATTTCTATCGACTTCCCTTCTCACTTCATTTTATCCCTGATAGATATCTATAGGGATATGGCAACCCGTGATAAACTCATTTTTCCTTCGGCTATCACACGGATCCTTCACCATTTTTCTGTCTCCTTTCTTGAGTCTCCTCATTTCACGATTATAAGTGCCATTGATGCTGCTACCGTAAGACAAAGTGAGGCACAGCTTAGACTGAGGCAAACCTAGACAAAGACGGCGACTCCTCCAGTTTCTAATGCTCCATCTACCTCCACTCCTTCGTTTTCTGCCGGTGGAGTGACTTTTGAGGCCATCATGGCATAGCTTGTGCATATGGATGCTTGCCTACACTCAGTGATGAATTGTGTCAGGTGAACACCCGTGTTGGTCGTATTGCACAACGACAGGCTGTCATGGGTAGTTTCATAGTTGCTTCTTCTCCATCTCCACTAGCTTCTGAGGATGAGAGTGATGATGGCTCCAGCAGTGACGAAGCTGATTAGGATAATGGTGCTAGCTCGCCCAATGAAGATGAGATGTCTACTTGATGTACTTACCCTTTGTCACTCGTGACAAAGAGGGGGAGCAGTTTTGATATGAGAGTAATAGTCATATACATAGGGGGAGGGTTAGCATAGGACATTTTTATGATAAGGGGATGTAGTAAGGTTTTTTTATGTATTTTCTTTTCTTTCTTTTACATTTACCTCATGTAGATTGGTCTTGTGACCATTTGACATACATTGTACTTATATTTGGTTTATATCTACTGATGTATGTTATTCACCTATCTTTACTTGTGTTGTTTCTTTTCTCTCTTTATATACATGATTCTTATATATTATTGTATGCAATCTATTATTTCTGTTTCACACTAAGATGCCGTAATGAGTTTTGTTTAAAATGTTTCAGTAATACTAGTTGTCAAAGTCTTCTTGCAATAAACTCTCTTCTTGCAAAGTTTTTCAAGAGTTTGTGTTATGATAGATTTTATTGTATTCAACAAGTGAGTATGAGTTGAGTGATTTATGACTTCTCTCATATGCTCATTTGTTTGTTGTGGTTTTGTCACAGATTGCCAAAAGGGGAGATTGTTAGGACATATGTGATTTAATGTTAGGAACATATGTCAAATTAGAATTGACTAATCCTTTAACAAAATGCACTTTACTTGTAATTAGGTAGATCTAGGATGTGTTTAATGCTTCAAGGAACAAGGTTTCAAGAATAAGTGTTAAAGCCATGTAAGTATGTCTAAGAAACAAGTGAAGAAGTGCTAGATTTTAAAGATCGATAGCTAGTATCCATCAAGGTTTAAAAAGCTGTTCTAGCCCGATGCTCGACAGCTTCTTGATAGATAAGCTATCTATTGAGGTTTATGAAAAACAGATTTTCATCTCTAATTTTCATTCAATCTAAGTGTATATGTTTGGGCTTTCTTTTCTCACAACCTTAAACATATATAAGGATTATTTTAAGGGCCATCAAAGGTTGTATGAGTGTGAAGCAAAGTTATGTTCATACAAATTATGACTGGAGACAGAATTTGTCCTAGTTCATCTTTCTCTTGAAGAAGCTACTGTGTTTGTACATCGTAGGGTTTTGTAACCAAGGAGTTTTGTGATCTTCATCGTATTGATGAACTGAAGAACTTTGCAACCAATATTTTCTCAAGTTGGTGAGTAAGCCACGTATTGAGATCCGCACATCGAATTGGTTAGTCACATACTAGGAGTCGTGCATTGAAAAGAGGAGATTGTCACTACAGAACAAGTCCAATTGGGTATTGGGGTAAGGATTCAACTGTAGGTTGGTATAAGGTACTGAGATTCCTTTACTTGTAACCGCTTGTAGTGATAATAGTGAATTCTTGAGAGTGGTGACCTTAAAATCAACCGATGGGGTTTTTGCCGTATAGGTTTTTCCCATTCATAAACAAATTACCATGTCAATTTAATTTCCGCTGCATTTAGTTAATTGGTGATTTGTTTGTGCTACCACGCATATTGCATGCTAATTGAATTAATTAATTAACTTGGCTAATTAATTAGTTAATTTATCACAATGGGTCAATACATTCTTGGCCTATCAGCACACACACACACACACATTCACACAAACAAACTAGAACAAAAACATTTTTTATTGGTAAGTTACACACGCACCCAAAGGTACTTGATCCTATGACCTCATCCTCTACCTAGAACATATAAGGGGAGCACATGCCCATTGAGCTAGAGCTCATTGGCAAACTAGAACAAAAACTAAAGTATATGAAAAGAACAATTGAAAAACTAAAGTTTTCTATGTTATGCGTGTAATAAATTGGTTTGATATGTTGTAGATGTATATTGAAAAACATCCTGTGTGGGAATATTTAACTTTTATGCGTTATGTGGGAATATTCAAGATTACGAATAACGTGCTTGCTTCTCACAATCAATAACAAGGCTTACATAGTACGAATGCAACAACAATGACACACATACATCTAAAACATAGTTAAGAAAAATAGTTCTCCAACAAAGTCCAATTACATTACCACACGATTCCTCTTCATCTGACATCTCCACTTTTGAATGATAAATGTTTGTTGCAAGAAGTGATTGCATGTATCGTGCTTGCTTATACAACTTACACTCCATTAACTCTCGAATCTCTACTTGGGTCCGATATCGATTAAAACATATCTTCATTCAATTATTTTCTTCTCTTATGTGGTTCAGTGCTCTACGAAGTTCGTCGATCATGTCTTTTGGCATCTGTGATGCGAGTCGCTGAGATTACGAATAATGTGCATGCTACACACAATCAATTATAAGGTTTACATAGTACAAATGCAACAATAGTGACACACATACATCTAAAACATAGTTAAGGAAAGTTGTTCTACAACAAAGTCCAATTACACCACCACACGATTACTCTTCATCTGACATTTCCACGTCTGCTGCAAAAAGTGATTGCATGTATCATGCTTGCTCATATAACTTACACTTCACTAACTCTCGAATCTCTACTTGGGTCCGATATTGATTAAGACGTATCTTCATTCGATTATTTTCTTCTTTAATGTAGTTCAGTGCTCTATGAAGTTCGACGATCTTGTCATTTGGCATCTGCGATGCGAGTCGCCGAGATTATGAATAATGTGCACGCTACTCACAATCAATTATAAGATTTACATAGTCCAAATGCAACGACAGTGACACACATACATCTAAAACATAGTTAAGGAAAGTAGTTCTCCAACAAAGTCCAATTCCACCACCACACGATTACTTTTCATCTGACATTTCCACGTTTAACTGATAAATGTCTACTGCAAGAAGTGATTGCATGTATCATGCTTGCTCATACAACTTACACTTCACTAACTCTCGAATCTCTACTTGGGTCCGATATCGATTAAGACATATCTTCATTCAATTATTTTCTTCTCTTATGTGGTTCAGTGCTCTACAAAGCTCGTCGATCATGTCTCTTGGCATCTGCGATGCGAGTCGCCGAGATTACAAATAATATGCATGCTACTCACAATCAATTATAAGGTTTACATAGTACAAATGCAATAACAGTGACACACATATATCTAAAACATAGTTAAGGAAGATAGTTCTCCAACAAAGTCCAATTACACCACCACACGATTACTCTTCATCTGACATTTCCACGTTTGACTGATAAATGTTTATTGCAAGAAGTGATTGCATGTATCGTGCTTGCTTATATAACTTACACTCCATTAACTCTCGAATCACTACTTAGGTCCAATATCGATTAAGATGTATCTTCATTCAATTATTTTCTTCTCTTATGTGGTTCAGTGCTCTACGAAGTTCATCGATCATGTCTTTTGGCAACTGCAATGCGAGTCGCCGAGATTACGAACAATGTGCATGCTACTCACAATCAATTATAAGGTTTACATAGTACAAATGCAACAACAGTGACACACATATATCTAAAACATAGTTAAGGAAGATAGTTCTCCAACAAAGTCCAATTACACCACCACACGATTACTCTTCATCTGACATTTCCACGTTTGACTGATAAATGTTTATTGCAAGAAGTGATTGCATGTATCGTGCTTGCTTATATAACTTACGCTCCATTAACTCTCGAATCTCTACTTGGGTCCAATATCGATTAAGATGTATCTTCATTCAATTATTTTCTTCTCTTATGTGGTTCAGTGCTCTACGAAGTTCATCGATCATGTCTTTTAGCATATGTGATGCGAGTCGCCGAGATTACGAATAATGTGCATGCTACTCATATTCAATTATAAGGTTTATATAGTACAAATGCAACAACAGTGACACACATACATCTAAAACATGGTTAAGGAAAATAGTTCTCCAACAAAGTCCAATTACACCACCACACGATTACTCTTCATCTGACATCTCCACGTTTGACTGATAAATGTTTGTTGCAAGAAGTGATTGCATGTATCGTGCTTGCTTATACAACTTACACTCCACTAACTCTCGAATCTCTACATGGGTCCGATATCGATTAAGACGTATCTTCATTCAATTAGTTTCTTCTCTTATGTGGTTCAGTGCTCTACGAAGTTCATCGATCATGTCTTTTGGCAACTGCAATGCGAGTCGCCGAGATTACGAACAATGTGCATGCTACTCACAATCAATTATAAGGTTTACATAGTACAAATGCAACAACAGTGACACACGTACATCTAAAACATAGTTAAGGAAAGTAGTTCTCCAACAAAGTCCAATTACACCACCACACGATTACTTTTCATCTGACATTTCCACGTCTGCTGCAAAAAGTGATTGCATGTATCATGCTTGCTCATATAACTTACACTTCACTAACTCTCGAATCTCTACTTGGGTCCGATATCGATTAAGACGTATCTTCATTCGATTATTTTCTTCTCTAATGTAGTTCAGTGCTCTACGAAGTTCGTCGATCTTGTCTTTTGGCATCTGCGATGCGAGTCGCCGAGATTATGAATAATGTGCATGCTACTCACAATCAATTATAAGATTTACATAGTACAAATGCAACGACAGTGACACACATACATCTAAAACATAGTTAAGGAAAGTAGTTCTCCAACAAAGTCCAATTCCACCACCACACGATTACTTTTCATCTGACATTTCCACGTTTAACTGATAAATGTCTACTGCAAGAAATGATTGCATGTATCATGCTTGCTCATACAACTTACACTTCACTAACTCTCGAATCTCTACTTGGGTCCGATATCTATTAAGACGTATCTTCATTCGATTATTTTCTTCTCTTATGTGGTTCAGTGCTCTACAAAGTTCGTCGATCATGTCTCTTGGCATCTGCGATGCGAGTCGCCGAGATTACAAATAATATGCATGCTACTCACAATCAATTATAAGGTTTACATAGTACAAATGCAACAACAGTGACACACGTACATCTAAAACATAGTTAAGGAAAGTAGTTCTCCAACAAAGTCCAATTACACCACCACACGATTACTTTTCATCTGACATTTCCACGTCTGCTGCAAAAAGTGATTGCATGTATCATGCTTGCTCATATAACTTACACTTCACTAACTCTCGAATCTCTACTTGGGTCCGATATCGATTAAGACGTATCTTCATTCGATTATTTTCTTCTCTAATGTAGTTCAGTGCTCTACGAAGTTCGTCGATCTTGTCTTTTGGCATCTGCGATGCGAGTCGCCGAGATTATGAATAATGTGCATGCTACTCACAATCAATTATAAGATTTACATAGTACAAATGCAACAACAGTGACACACATACATCTAAAACATAGTTAAGGAAAGTAGTTCTCCAACAAAGTCCAATTCCACCACCACACGATTACTTTTCATCTGACATTTCCACGTTTAACTGATAAATGTCTACTGCAAGAAATGATTGCATGTATCATGCTTGCTCATACAACTTACACTTCACTAACTCTCGAATCTCTACTTGGGTCCGATATCTATTAAGACGTATCTTCATTCGATTATTTTCTTCTCTTATGTGGTTCAGTGCTCTACAAAGTTCGTCGATCATGTCTCTTGGCATCTGCGATGCGAGTCGCCGAGATTACAAATAATATGCATGCTACTCACAATCAATTATAAGGTTTACATAGTACAAATGCAATAACAGTGACACACATATATCTAAAACATAGTTAAGGAAGATAGTTCTCCAACAAAGTCCAATTACACCACCACACGATTACTCTTCATCTGACATTTCCACGTTTGACTGATAAATGTTTATTGCAAGAAGTGATTGCATGTATCGTGCTTGCTTATATAACTTACGCTCCATTAACTCTCGAATCTCTACTTGGGTCCAATATCGATTAAGATGTATCTTCATTCAATTATTTTCTTCTCTTATGTGGTTCAGTGCTCTACGAAGTTCATCGATCATGTCTTTTAGCATATGTGATGCGAGTCGCCGAGATTACGAATAATGTGCATGCTACTCATATTCAATTATAAGGTTTATATAGTACAAATGCAACAACAGTGACACACATACATCTAAAACATGGTTAAGGAAAATAGTTCTCCAACAAAGTCCAATTACACCACCACACGATTACTCTTCATCTGACATCTCCACGTTTGACTGATAAATGTTTGTTGCAAGATGTGATTGCATGTATCGTGCTTGCTTATACAACTTACACTCCATTAACTCTCGAATCTCTACTTGGGTCCGATATCGATTAAGACGTATCTTCATTCAATTAGTTTCTTCTCTTATGTGGTTCAGTGCTCTACGAAGTTCGTCGATCATGTCTTTTGGCAACTGCGATGCGAGTCGCCGAGATTACGAACAATGTGCATGCTACTCACAATCAATTATAAGGTTTACATAGTACAAATGTAACAACAGTGACACACATACATCTAAAACATAGTTAAGGAAAGTAGTTCTCCAACAAAGTCCAATTACACCACCACACGATTACTTTTCATCTGACATTTCCATGTCTGATTGATAAATGTCTGCTGCAAGAAGTGATTGCATGTATCATTCTTGCCCATACAACTTACACTCCACTAACTCTCGAATCTTGACTTGGATCCAATATCGATTAAGACGTATCTTCATTCGATTATTTTCTTCTCTTATGCAGTTCAGTGCTCTACGAAGTTCATAGATCGTGTCTCTTGGCATCTGTAATGCGAGTCATTGAGATTACAAATAATATGCATGCTACTCACAATCAATTATAAGGTTTACATAGTACAAATGCAACAACAGTGACACACATACATCTAAAACATAGTTAAGGAAAATAGTTCTCCAACAAAGTCCAATTACACCACCACACGATTACTCTTCATCTGACATCTCCACGTTTGACTGATAAATGTTTGTTGCAAGAATTGATTGCTTGTATCATGCTTGCTTATATAACTTACGCTCCATTAACTCTCGAATCTCTAGTTGGGTCTGATATCGATTAAGATGTATTTTCATTGAATTATTTTCGTCTCTTATGTGGTTCAATGCGCTACGAAGTTCATCGATCATGTCTTTTAGCATTTGCGATGCGAGTCGCTGAGATTACGAATAATGTGCATGCTACTCATAATCAATTATAAGGTTTATATAGTACAAATGCAAGAACAATGACACATACATCTAAAACATAGTTAAGGAAAGTAGTTCTCCAACAAAGTCCAATTACACCACCACACGATTACTTTTCATCTGACATTTCCATGTCTGACTGATAAATGTCTGCTGCAAGAAGTGATTGCATGTATCATGCTTGCTCATACAACTTACACTCCACTAACTCTCGAATCTTGACTTGGATCCAATATCGATTAAGACGTATCTTCATTCGATTATTTTCTTCTCTTATGCAGTTAAGTGCTCTACGAAGTTCGTCGATCGTGTCTCTTGGCATCTGCAATGCGAGTCATCGAGATTACAAATAATGTGCATGCTACTCACAATCAATTATAAGGTTTACATAGTACAAATGCAACAGTAGTGACACACATACATCTAAAACATAGTTAAGGAAAGTAGTTCTCCAACAAAGTCCAATTACACCACCACACGATTACTCTGCATCTGACATCTCCACGTTTGACTAATAAATGTTTGTTGCAAGAAGTGATTGCATGTATCGTACTTGCTTCTACAACTTACACTCCACTAACTCTCGAATCTCTACTTCGGTCCTATATCGATTGAGACGTATCTTTATTCGATTATTTTCTTCTCTTATGTGGTTCAGTGCTCTACGAAGTTCGTCGATCATGTCTTTTGGCATCTGCGATGCGAGTCGCCGAGATTACGAATAATGTGCATGCTACTCATAATCAATTGTAAGGTTTACATAGTACAAATGCAGCAACAGTGACACACATACATCTAAAACATAGTTAAGGAAAGTAGTTCTCCAACAAAGTCCAATTACACCACCACACGATTACTCTTCATCTGACATTTCCACGTCTGACTGATAAATGTCTGCTGCAAGAAGTGATTGCATGTATCATGATTACTTATACAACTTACACTCCACTGACTCTCGAATCTTGACTTGGATCCGATATCAATTAAGACGTATCTTCATTCGATTATTTTCTTCTCTTATGTGGTTCAGTGCTCTACGAAGTTCGTCGATCGTGTCTCTTGGCATCTGCAATGCGAGTCACCGAGGCACTGACAAATTATAACCAACCAACTCATCATAAAACATTTCTTGTTCATGGAGTAACCAAGCCCATTCCTGCCTTATGGTATTGTGAACCCTTGTGCTATGATACGAACCTCAATTGACACGCTTTGAAACCCAACAAACAGTATTAGAATAATTGCCCAAGAAAGCTAAAATTCAAAATTTTGATAGAAAACCCTGACCCAACGTTTATAATCGAAACGCGAACCAAAGGTATAAGTATAACACCTTGACCCAGTGATTATAATTGAATCACGAACCGGATGTATAAAGTTTGAACGCCACAAAGAAGAATTTCTGATAAGTTCATAGTTCTTGAAGAACCAAAAGATGAGCGAAGCCTCACCTTTTTCTGATTTTTATTCAATAATTATCTCTATTACAATGAGTGCACGCCACTTATAAGGCATGACTGGAAATAGAAAATATAAAAAAACATTCTAAATAATAAAAGCCAAAAATTAAGGTAGATCTAGTCTAAAATAATAAGTTCCAAAATAGGAAAAGTGGTTATTAACTAATATGGGGTTGGAAAGTCAATCAGCCATTAATCCATGCCATAAATCACGCCCAATTAAAAGCAGATTAGCCCTCAATAGCTTGGATTAAATTTATTACACCTTTATCTTCCTTTGGGCCAAGCTTGGAATGCCCTACGTTAGAATTAGCCCAAATCTCTTAAATCAGCTCATTAAGTACTTCTTTGATCTTCTTGGATCTTGCTCTAGTAATAGGCCCAACTGGAACATGTAATGGATCCTTGAATGCTTGTTGATTCTCATCACGCTATTTCGCAAATTCGGATCAATTGGATAGTTGAACTCATCTTCCAATACCCAGCAACGACCCATCGCAGTGAACACATCGCGAGGCCTATAAATGTAAGGGTTGCCAAAACCAGACATTCAACGATAATGTATAGTTGCATAAAATGGCACACGAAAAAGACATTCATAAATTTGTGTACTATTACATACTAGAAATGAAATGCTAACACTCATGTCTGACCATAAACATTGGACGTTATTGTTAATGTTTACACGTTATGTGCAATACAGAATATTGTTGTTAATGTCTGACAAATAATGATTATGTACATTCAACTTTTGCAATCTAAAGATTAATTGTTCATTAGTTTTAGCAAATCTAAAGAGGTTTATTTTTTGTCAATAAAATTTACACCACCAAAGACCCAATATAAACCAATGTACACCCATAACACTCGTTCAAGAAAATACCAAAGTACAAGTAATACAAATGATCAAATGAAAATTCTTCTCTAACAAAATCATACATTATGGATTATAAACTTTTGTAATATCTAAAACTGCTCTTTACCTTCACCATAAAATTCTCTATGTACTTCAAAGAAGAAAATGAGTTTCTCACCTAAGATGATAGAGAAATAACACCAACTTCTGGGAGGAAATTCTAAAAATAAGGAGAAGCTAATCTGAAAATGAGGAGATTTTGTTCTATGTATTGATGAGGTGAATAGAAGCATAACTCAATTATTCCAAAGTCAAGTATGGGTTAATAAACTCAATTTTTCCTTCATCGGGTTAAGCACACAACAAGAACACTTCATGTGCAAACAAGTAATTTGAATTCCCTTAGTAACTTGATTTCATAAGGATCGAGTTTCTCTAGTAACTTGGTTTCTCCATTGCCAAGTTTTGAATAGTACATGCTGAATATTTTATTGCAGAAAAGCCACGGTGGCGATCCAGCGTGGCAACAACTTGTCCAAAACTCGACTTTGTAATAGTCGAGTTCCTTAAGTAACTCAATTTTATGGTGATCAAGTATTGAAATAGGGACACACTCCTAAGTAGTTTTGAAACATGAATATATTGCTTGAATTTTTACTCGGGCAAAAACTCATTTATCTCCAATTATATGGTATTGATTAATTAATGGGAATAAAATCACACACCCCCCCCCCCCCCCCCACCAAAAAAAAAAACTCAAAATAATAATAATAATAATAATAATAATAATGGGTATAAAAGCAATTGCATCAAAACTTAGCAGCGGAGAGAAGAAAGAAGAAAGCTGAGGAAAAGCAATGGCGAGTGGTGGTGGTGGAAAGGTCTCCTTCAAAGTGACTCTCACCTCCGATCCAAAGCTTCCCTTCAAAGTGTTCGTTCAAATCAAACAATTTCTTCGTTCATTCTCATTCACCATCACCTTCGTAAATTAACTCTCTCTCTCTCTCTCTCTCTCAGGTTTAGCGTTCCAGAGGCAGCACCTTTCACCGCCGTTCTCAAATTCGCTGCCGAAGAGTTCAAAGTGCCTCCTCAGACCAGCGCTATCATCACCAACGGTACTTCTTTATCTCTCTCTCTCTCACACTCTATCTAGGGTTTGTCTTGCATGTCGTTTCTGATCTTAATTTTCGTTTTTTTTTTTGGATCTCGTAATCCAATTGATCAATTAGATTGTAAGATTTTGTAATTCATTATGCACGTTGCAACTATCCCTAAAAAAATTATCTAAGCAAAATTGGGAAATAGTGAATTAACTAGCCGAATCCAAGTGTCCTCAAGTTGCGAAAGATTGTGAATAGATTTACAGCAAAAGCTGCTTTGCGAAAGATTGTGAATTAACAGAGTATGATCTTTTTTTTTAATAAGAAAAGATCTACGATGATATTGTAGCGCTGAGTCACTGACATATCTGGCAGGCTGATAATATCTTGTTGATTGAGACTTAGCCAGTTAAAAAGAAAGGATGTATGATTACTGAAAAAGTAAAATGGTATAGTACCAAACTACTAATGTTTTATAGCCTTCAACACTGGCATTAAAGTGGACAAGACTTGAAAGAGGCTGTCATCCCTAATTCTGTAGGGCTTTATCATTACAATAATTTCTCACTCTGTCTTATTTGCATGTTAACTTCGTCATATTTCATGCATGCAGATGGTGTTGGAATCAATCCTCAACAAAGTGCAGGTATGCCTCTACTGCTCAGTTTTAGTTTTTCCCGTCAATTTCTGTTCTTGTATTGTTTCATCTTTGTGTTTGAAGTTTTTAGCAATATTATATAACTCCACATATTTTGTATGGTTTTCCAGTAAGAATCTGATTTTTGTGTTTAATACAGGCAATTTTGGATAAAAAATGATTGATTTATTCATTGCATTTGTCTAATTTCATGGTAGTTTTTTTTTTTTTTTTTTTTTTTTTCCACTGCGTTTTAGTGTACTCTGAATTAGGAACACGCATTGGTTAAAATTATGAACTCCACCATTGTCATCCTATGTAGAATGGATGCAGTAGATTGATTGCCATTGTTGATCTAATCCGTAACCACATCCTGTAAACATGAATCCTTTAGATAAACAAGGCATTGGAAATGCTTCAGATCGGGTCCCCATTATTTCAATAAATTTGACCAGGCTTATATTGTAGGCCTATAGAATCTTGGTTTTGCCATAATCATATTTTTGATGTGATTGAATGTCTTTTGCCCCTGTCAATATTGGTGCTGCATAGCCTCCTTGTTTTTAATGCAATGCCCATATCTCAACTTAGCAATTTCCCCATTCTAATATTTTCAAGAAATTCTTGTGGCTTTTAGGACCACACCTCATTAATTAGAGGTCACTAGTTCCCTAGAAAGCATGGACAAGGCATTTGGGCTGCTGTGCCCGTGTCCAACACTGCGGGGACATGGTTGGGACACGGCCTGTGCAAAAAAAAAAAAAAAAAAAGAAAAAAAAAGAAAAGAAAAGGCTGAATGCTTGAAACACACTGTACCTCTGAATCAGTGATCTCCTCCCGCTTCTTCCTGTCATGCGATCTCCTCCTGCTCCTGCTTCTTCTTCATCTTCTTCTTCTTTGTATTCTCACAAAGTCAGGCCAAGCTTCTTAGATCTATTTCTATTTTGTAATTTCTCCCGTTTTCCCATTTGTTTTGTCCATGTGTGCTTAGGCCAACTTCTTAGATCTATTTTACACTGTAACACACGTGAGTATTTATCTCACCTTCCAACCCACGTGAATAGCTTAATATATGTATCCCTGTCATACCCATGTCCAAATTTTCAAAAATTGCTGTGTCGCCATATTGTACCCGTGCTTGTATCCATGCAGGTTCTTCCTAGCTAGTTCCAATCTCCCCCCCTTCCCTGGATTTACGAGGACCTCTAGATTAACCACTTTCTATCATTGTGCCGTTCATTTCTCTCTGTCCATAGAAACCATGTCGTAGTGAGAAATAGTTTGAGAGTTACAACCCCTTGCTTCTGCAAAAACCCAATCAACCAGATCACCTCATGTCCCATACTGCAATTGTGGACCCAGTAAATCAACTGTATTTCTTTGCCATGCCTTCCTCAAGGGCATTACCATGGCACATGTAAATTTTTTTCTGCTTCCTTGTGACTGACTTCACATGTAAAATTGGATATGCTTATCAAAAAGACCAGGTTTTAATGGGTGAAATATCCTGCATGCCCATGAAGAGAAGACCTTGACTTTGTTGGGCACCTGGATGCTCCAAAGTCAGTTCCAAATTGATTGCATGCGAACACTTGCAGGTGAACCTCCATCGCTCTCTAGTGACTGTTTCTCTAACAAAAAATAAGCACTCTTGACTGAAAACTCCCATTCAATGTTCCTGCC
Organism: Quercus agrifolia; assembly: GCA_029955455.1. NCBI lineage: Eukaryota > Viridiplantae > Streptophyta > Magnoliopsida > Fagales > Fagaceae > Quercus > Quercus agrifolia. The sequence continues at coordinate 33,597,835 of JARQAD010000007.1, read as the reverse complement.
CACATAATGGAGTCACTTGGCTACCTTACAATTAAGGTCTCTTTATAATTGAAGCTTCATAGGGGAAAAAATTATACACTTCGTCCGAGCACCAAGTCATAATATTCTCATCAATAAAGAATCCTTGCTAAAAAGATGTCTTGGAGTAACAATTCTAAACTTTGGAACCCAAATGTCCTTCCAAATTTTTATTTGATGACCATCCCCTACATCTAACCCCATGGTAAGAATCTTCCTGGCACCCAAAATAATTCTCCATGCATTCATTGAAAGGCAATCCCACATTTAAAAAAGAGATGGATGGAAAATAACAAGGCTTTGCAAAAGCACATTCCCCCAAATCTCTTAGTTCTACATAATTTTGACGAACTTATCCAGTTATCCAATGAATTTTCTTTTCATCAGCCCTCCCCCCACCAAAATTTACTCATCATAGAGTTGAGTTCCACACATCTTCATTCCCTTAAATGGTCCATGAAATCTCATTGGAAGAACTTCATTGAGATGCTTTGTCATGAAGAAATTTGTATTCCTGTCTCCTCACAACCGGCCACCCTTGAATACCTTTGTTGACTGAAGTCTGAATCAAACAGCTCATCCATATCTCTTGATCGAACAGCTCATCCATTTCTTTTCGGACTTGTGCACAACTGACTGAATCATATGACTCATTAAACTCCAACAACTGCAATTGGAGGTGTTTATTCTCCATTGCTCGACTGTTGGAGCTCTTATGAACCAGCAGAACCGAAGAAAGCCAAAGGCCACTGGTATTCACAGGCTTTGCATCTCTGGCCACACTTCCCTGTAATGATCATTGGCACTTGGTTGGGCTGTCTCCTTTATTGAAGTTACAGGTCCTACCATCATCTCTTTGTTTTGATCGGCCCTCCAATTGGTAGCAGCCTGGAGCCCAAGCTCCAAATTGTAGAGGCTTTCTCTTAGATGGACCCGAATAATATCCTGGACCTTGGAGAAGCCACTTATTCACTATATCCAAGACAGCCACACATAGCCAAAAGTGGGAAGATACCCATGTTGAGCAACTGAGTAGAACCCAAACAAAAATTCTTCCCCTCAACTGGGCGCCGGGGGCTTGGTGACATCAAGACCAATTTGAATTTGCATAAACTGTCCCCAAGCTATACCATCTACTGGTATATCCATGTCAAGTAACGTTCCCAAAGCTTTCCCAATTCAATCTCCAGCCTCCAGTGTCATACTAAACAGGGGAAAGTTGAAAACCCTTACTGAAAAGTTGCATCAGTAGAGACAATGTTCACCGGCAGCATCAATTGATCAAAATCCACCATGAGCTTTGCTGGTACACTTTTTCCATATCCTCCCATGTCATGAAAGTGAATTGTCCAGTTATCACCAATGTCACGATCAGGCATGCGCATTGGTTTCCATAACAAACGAAGAGTTGTTTGCATAGCTTCTTGGTCAGAAGATTGGTCTGTTATTACTTTTACAAGGAGACTGGATTGACCCTTTGTCTGCCAATCATGGACCAAACTATCAGTCACAAAAACTTGGAAGCTTTTGCATCTGATAGTGTAAACCTCTGCCACTTCTCAAACAAGTCATCTTCCATCAATAGAACCCACAAAATCCCATAGGAAGCTGACACAAAAAAGGAAAGGTTTTTTTATTGAGGAAATGTTATTGCGAGAATTATGATAATGGTCTGAGCACCATACTTTGAATTGGTCATTTATAGTTTAGATCCCTTTTATAAGAAAATAATATGATGTTTCTTATGCTTTTTCTTATTGAAGGAAAATTTTAGGTTAAAAACCACCATATCATGCTGTACTAAGAAAATAATATGATGTTTCTTATGCTTTTTCTTATTGAAGGAAAATTTTAGGTTAAAAACCACCATATCATGCTGTACATTCACGTGCCAGTTCTAAGGAGCTGTGAAGTTGGTATTATTATGTGAACAAAGTTTAGCTACAAAATTAGTTGTAGTCACTCAATAAAATAAATATTATTACATATTTTGAAAATTTAATCATAAATTGCATATTCTTTATACTTTTAATGTACATGTCAAATTTAGTGTCAATCGGATAATATTTATTATATGATTTATAAGTTTATATTTTATGCACAAATTTAAATTACAAAAACTTGTAATTTAAACAATTTATTGATGACATAGCTATTAATATTTAATTTTCTAGAAATTTGCATGCATTGAAAATATGAGAAGAAAATGTAATCTAATAGCAGATTTGTCAAAATTCACTTCCAATAAAAAGATATTGAAAAAAGTTGTAGCCTTAGATTACAACCAATTTTGTAGTTAAAATTTGTTCTTATTATAAGGATGTTTGGGTGGCATGCCATAATTTTGCATATGTTATTTGTAATTTAGATCCATGGTTTCACGAAAAAATTATCTCACTCTGCAGGCAATGTCTTCCTCAAACATGGTTCTGAACTTCGCCTCATACCTCGTGATAGGGTTGGAGCTTCCATGATATGAAAGCTGCATTGTTATCAGTGCGAAAAGACTGGCCAATCTTATTTAAACCGGGTTTACTTTCCTGAGTTTTTTTATTTCCTTTACAAGTTAGAAAGAGTTCTATACTTTCTGCGCCTCATACTAGCGTAATAACTGACGTAAACCTTTATTTATAAAGATGTAAGATATCTATGATAAATAATTGTGGAAGGATTTAAAGGATAATTTAACCAGAGGATAAAGTAAGAAAGAAGACCATTTTCTTAAAAAAAAAATAAAAATAAAAATAAGAACATAAATAAATACAAAGAGTTAACAGCCTGGGTTCTGCAATTTTTATTTATTTATTTATTTATTTTTTTCCTTCTGATTCACAGGGCCGAGTGTAAGGTTTTTATTTCTAGGCCGCAAGGCTTAGCCCTTGCTGCTTCAATTGAGTCGAGTTTTCCATATGTGACCATACGGCCTTTGTTGATAAGATTAGGCTTGAATTTAGCTTAAAAACTTTTTGAAAGTTAATTTGCCTGATTTTGTTTCTCATGATCATTGAAAGAACTGTTGAAAATTGCATATAAATATAAATTATACGTTAGCATCATCAACATCAAATCCGCCACCTGGAGGAAGGGGATTTGTGAAAGTTGGAAAGTAGAGAAATTATACAGTCTTTTGGTGGATCACATCACTTGTCTATTATTTCACTAAAAGACTTCAATTTATTTAAAATTGTTAAATCAGTAATTAGTTTTTGTTTTAAAAAAATTTTTAACTCAGCAATTTTAAATAGGTATAAGTCTTTTAGTGGAATGATGGATCATGTCACTTGTCCATCATGTAGACCTTATAATTTCTTCAAAATGTGGGGCTGGTGAATAATTGGCTCCGTTTCTTGTACAACAGATCAATAACCTAATTTTAGTATAATCATGTATTATAATTCTCTTGGGTTTTAAATATGATATTTGATGAATCTTTGCCAAATAATTAAAGAGGAAGTTCAAAGATTTGAGTTAATCTACTGGGATTTTGTGTAAGTGTCCCCTAAATGATATCTCGGATCTATTTTAATGTTGTACCAAGTGTCCTACCAATATGAAATTACTTATCAAAAAATTGAAATTACTTTTTTTTTTTAAATTATAAATTATATTCAACTAATATATATATAACACCGAAGTCTTTGCCTTCTCCACAATTTTACACGTCAGCATTATTAAAAAAAAAAATATTTTCAACTAAAAAAAAAGTTAAAATACTAAAATGTATTGGGTAACGCTTCTACCTCTCATTCATACTCGAAAATTTCAGTTAAAATTTATCCCCAATTCTGAAAACCAAACCCCATAACTATTCTCCCCAACTTTGAAAATCAAAAACTCAAAACACATCTCTTCTCTACTTTTTTTTCCTTCTCCCAAATCGCAAAATCTCCTTTCCCCATCCTCCCACTTCGAGACCAGACAAGCTTATATGGTTACCAAACCTCAATGGAAAATTCTCCGTTGAATCTGCCTACCATCTTGCAACCCAACTCATTGATATGCCAACCACATACTGATTTTTGCTGGAAAAAGATCTGGAAGCTCAAATACCCTGAAAGGATTAAGAGAATTACCTTCTCAGCTACTTCGCTCATACTGAAGAGGTATAACTTTGTAAATTTCGGTCTCTGTGTGTGAGTTAGGGTTTTGTTTGGTTTGGGTTTTTGAATTTTTTCACCATATTTGTTGAGGTAAGAATTTCGATTTGCTCTTCAATTGAAAATCTATCTGCCGAGTTATTACTTCCTATATACCGTTCTCTCTCCACTTCAATTGTTTATGGAATTTTTGTGTGTGGTTGTTCTGCTTTGGTGTTTTGGGTTGCTGTGGTTGAATGATTGGCCTTTGGTTTGCTGGCATTAAAAGTTTTTTTTTTCTTTTTTCTTTTTAGGTTCGGGTGATTTAAGGTGGAAATTTTTTTCCCCATCTCAATGTTGAACCAAAATTGGGGTTTGGATAGTTTGGGTTGTTGTTTTTGACTCAGTTAATGAAGTAGCTACTATTGTGTGGGAAGTTAGGTATTTAGGTTCCTTTCTACTTTAAAGGCCTTGATTTTGGGATTTTGAATTTGATCTTATTATTGATGATAGATTGATAATGTGTGGTCTGTGATAAAATATATATATACAAACACACATTTTAATACCTGATGAATGTCAACTTTGGTGTTAGTTTGCATCTTGGTTCTTTTACAAAAAGGCCATCAATTTTGGTTTGTTTACTTCTGTTTACTTCCTACTACTTAGGATGGTCCTCAACCACATGGTAATGTTGTTTTTGCTCACTTCGTAGGGACTTAAACCTATTTGCTACTTTACGTATAGAAGGTGTTTGAGAAAAAGCCAAGCCCAAAGTAGTAGTAGAAGTATTTTATTAGTTCCATGTTACAATTCAAATCCAAAATAACTTGAATATATTTAGAAGCCTATAACTGAACCTATTGAACTCAAATAATACCATATTCTCTCTTATTCATCAATTTAGAACCAAAAAAAAAAAAACCAGAGATAAAAAATGAAAAAAGAAAAGAATAGGAGTAAAGTCCACTTTGTGAACTTTTTTCTTTTCTACCATTTTGAGCTTCTTTTAACAACATAGTAAGGACCACAAAATTTGACTACTATTCATTAATATCCAACAATTTCTTTAAATACAAATCCACTAAATCATTAGCATAGAAAATTGATGATGCCGTAAATCTCACCAGTGAGTTGCACGATCCTAATGCTCAAGTGAATCACCTACACAAAGGAAAAAAGAGAAAGACTTAACGGAGAGCACCAGTGTGGTGTCGGCCAAATACCCTCCAAAGGTTAAGTCAGAAATATTCTTACAACTCTAGAGTGTTAGAGAGGGGTCAATTATGCATACCTTGATGTGAGAGGGTAGTGGGGCTTTTATAGTAGTGAGGATTTGCTTCATTTTCTTGTAGTCCAAGTTCTTTCCTTATATGACTCTACTTGAAGAATCCTAAACGTGGTGGACATGTCATTCCTCCGTAGAGAAATCCTTCATTTAAGCATGCCCCTTCTAGAATCTCCTAGCGCTTGGGCTCTATTTTCATTAGGTCTTTATTTTCTGTAGTGTTTTATTCGTAGTGGACCTATACAAGGGATGAGCTTGCCTTTTCTTCGGCCCATAGATATAGATCCGTCAGGCCCATCTAACCGGGCCCGTCGGGCCTTTGTTTTTATCCTCTTCAGTTGCCCCCTTCACCCCTTTTGGTCTGTCATTATCTACGAAAGGGGGCCAATTGGGGTGACGGTCAAATAGACACATGCTGACGGTTCAATGTTCATGGGTTGATGGCCGAAATATCGGTGTGAACGGTGACATACTTAATTGGGGTGACGATTGAAATGTCAAGCAGACGATGACAAGGTTTATGGGATAACGGTCGAAATGTCACGCAGACGGTGACAAGGTTTATGGGATGATGGTTCGGAAAGAATTAGGTCGTCAGGTGTACTTAGTTCTGACAAGCTGCCCATAAGCATTTATGGCGCACGACACATGTCGTCTCTCGGTTGTTTTATATCTCGGATTGAAGCGTCGCTTCGTCTTCCGTGCACTTCTCCTATAAAATCCACCACCCTTCCTCTCATTTCTCTGCTTTTCGCAAAAAACACATTGTCAGAGCGAGTCCGTCATCTTTGTCAGAGATCCGTTCGTTCAACTCCTGCATCATTCAATCTCATCCACTCACTCTTTTCCTTGGTAAGTAATTTCATTCGTTTAATTTGTTTCTTTTTTTAGCTTTCATTCTCTTTGTTAGCAAAAATTTATGGCTTTTTGTGCCCGTCACCCTTTTTAAACCCATCATTCTTAGGTTTTGTCACTACGTGTAGGCAATGTCTAGTGCATCAAGTAACTAGTCGTTCATCCGTGATAGGGTAGGTTACGAAGAATTGTACCCGTCGGGTTCTAGAGATCCAGACGATCTAAGCGAGATGAGTTTGTCTGCCTCTTCCCCGTCCTCAAAAAATGAGGATATGGAGGTGGCTGAACCAGAGGAAGGTTCTAATGATGGTGAAGAACAAAGAATTAAGTCTGTTGTAGGTACTGATGGACTTAGGGAGTTTGTCATGCTACCAGAGTGGATGGTCAATTTCTTTACATCCACGATCAAGGAGGCACACTTTAAAATCCTTAGAGCCAACTACCAAGTACCTGATTACACTCCCATCTGTCTACTTTATAAGTCAGAAAAATGTTACTATGAAGGGGTAGACGATGTAGGGGTGTACGAACAGGTGGTCAAGGCAAGCCTTAGGTTCCCTTTGAACTCCCTATACCGTGAACTTCTCAAGTACTTGGGCCTGTCCATCAGGCAAATATCCCGGAATGCCTGGAGGGTCTTTATAACGATGGAGATCCTGTACGGAGCCATGTCAAATGGTGCCAGATCGTTCATGGTACGGGAATTCTTCCACTGCTACCGTCTAGATAAGATGATAAGATAAACAAATCAAAGGGAATGTATAGTTTTGTTCCTAGGAAGTCCATCCTCAAAGTCATCTACGAGACCCCGGACTCCAATCAGGACTGGAAGAGCCGTTATTTCTTTCTGGAGGGCGACGATTGGATGTGTCACCCAGGGGAGACGGATCATATGCCAGTTGACAAAACTTGGGGAATATTAGATCAGTCCGGTATACATACCCATCACATAGTGTATGTAGACTTCTTTAATTCCCTTAATACTCTATCCTTGTTTTGATTACTCCGTCTTCTTCTTATTTTTTACAGTACAACGGCAGCCCTAGATTGACATTGAGGAGTATAATTTTCTTGAAAATTTTTTCACGAAGTCTAAGTTAGAGGAACGGACCTCGGCTAAGCTCATCAACCTCAATACCGTCCACTGGTATTGCGACGGAGCTGAACCTACTCCGACGGCCATTAAGTACGAGGAACGTACCCATCAACGTAAGTCCGTCGACCCTTACGTTTAAATTGGCTTGTTTTTATGGCCAACTTACCCGTCTTCTTTTTTAGAGATGGATGACGCAAAAAGAAGAGCAGCTATAAGACTTCAGGCCGTGAAGAACAAAGACACCGACATGGATGCCATGGGGACGGGTTCAAGCAAGCTGTCCGCAAAAAGGAGACCGTTGCCCAAAGGAGACCGTGCACCTAAGAAGTAGAAGGTCTCCTCGAAGCCCGTCCTCGGTCTAATGGCTGAAGGTACTAAGATGGTGACCCCGGCCAAGCATGGGGGTGGCAAAGGCCTCATGATACCTCCTCCGTGCAGTCAAAAGAAACCACCCGTTTTACTGCATGAAGATCCTAAGTATGCCTTGGAGAAGTTCTCGTCGATCATTGGCAACGAGGATTATGAAGACTTGGGAAACCATTCGACAGAGGCCATGGGGGAGACGGGCCTCTTTAGTATTGCCCAAGTAAGGGTCCGTCATACTCTTGCCTATAAATATTCTTTGTTTAAAACTAACTCCCTTTCTCTTCAGGCCATGCTTATGACGAAGGGGTTGATGGAACGGTCTCTCCATCACAAGACGGCGCTTGGACGGGTGCGTGAAAATGCCAAGTTGGCGAAGGAAGAACTGTTTGAGCTGAGGAACTGGAAGCTGGTGATGGAGCAAAAACTTAAGTTAGCCGAACAGGCCAGAGACGAGTTCCAAAAGTTAACGAAGGAGTTGAAGAAGACATTGGAGGACAAGGAGAAGGAGGTCTGTTAGGCCAAAGATGTAGCCGTGCTGGAGTATCGCCACTTCGACGCCCTTATAACAGAGCTCGGAGTCTCATACAACGACGGTTTTGATGATGCCCTCCGTCAAGCAAAGGCCTTGTATCCAAAGCTTGATTTTTCCTTCGTTAACATTAGTGTTCCTGAGCCAACGTCCATTCACCCCAAGCAGTCAGACGACACAAACGAGCTTTTTGGAGAGGAGGTCCCCGTCCCCAATGCCCCTATGGTCCTGACGGTTGAAGGAGAGGAAGCTCGTCAAGCTAAGGAATCCGTGGTCCCTGATGCATAAAATTTTTTTTATTTTCTATTCGTTACATTATCTTATACAAGTTTTTTGAGAACAATTATGTTTTACCCGTCATGTTTTGGGTTATGTTTTAGCCGTCGTGCTTGTAGACATTTTTATTTTTGCTTTATCTGCTTTAACTCTTACTAATGCAGCCTCATTATTCTGCTGGTATTTTGCCTGAGATGTGTCCGTCTGTTTTATTTAAGAATTTTTTTCCTTTTCGTGGACTATAGACTCTCTATGTTTGTAGACTCCGTCCTCATTGACGCTCGTTCACTCTGAGAATCTGTTGAATAGCGAATCCGTCCAAGGGTCAGTGCATTTGTTGGAACATGTGTCTGTCCACTTTGTGAATTGGTCTAATAGTGTACCCTCGTGGGCCCCGTCCACTTCGCGGACTAAAGTTTCTGATCCTTGTTGGGTCCGTCCACTTTGTGGACTTATGTAGGTTTTTTGTTGGGTCCATCCACTTTGTGGATATGAATCTTAATCCCTTGAGGGGTCCGTCCATTTTGTGGACACGAATTTGGTCCCTCGTGGGGTCCGTCCATTTTGTGGACTAAAGTTTCTGACCTTTGTTGGGTCCGTCCACTTTGTGGACTTATGTAGGTTTTTTACCCTTGTTGGGTCCGTCCATTTTGTGGACATGAATCTTAATCCCTCGAGAGGTCCGTCCATTTTGTGGACACGAATTTGGTCCCTCGCGAGGTTCGTCCACTTTGTGGACTTATGTAGGTTGTTTGACCTTAGTTGGGTTTGTCCACTTTGTGGACATGAATCTTGATCCCTCGCGGGGTCCGTCCACTTTGTGGACTTATGTTGGTTTTTTACCCTTATTGGATCCGTCCATTTTGTGGACTAATTATGTTCTTGACCCTTGTTAGGTCCGTCCATTTTTGTGAACTTACATAAAAGGTTCACACTTATAGGGTCCGTCCACTTTGTGGACTTATGTGGAAGGTTTATCCTATGGGGTACGTCCAGTCTGCGGACGAGTCTAGTAGTCAGCCCACGTAGGGTCCGTCCACTTGCAGTAGTAATAAAACATAGCTTAGTCTGAATATTCTTCCATAAAATTTAACGCTGTAGAAAAGTACCTGCCCCCTTGGGCTTAAAAGGGTACTGAAAATTATTGTAGCAAAAACTTGTCCAAACAAAAGAAAATTAGCAAAATTAAAGACTAGTAAAAATAAATAAACTGGGAAACAGGGGGAGGTTGTCGACTATCATCTCTACTGGTAGTATTTCCGAAGGTGTTCTGTGTTCCATGGGTGCTGAAGCTTCCGTCCGTCCGTTGTCTCGAGGTGGTAGGTTCCCTTCCTCTGTCATGACATGATCCTATAAGGTCCTTCCCAGTTTGGTCCTAGCTTTCCTTGTGAAGGGTCTTTAGTAGCGCCCATTACCCTCCGTAGCACCAGGTCTCTAACCTGAAAGTCCCTATGCCTGATATTGGAGTTGTAGTGTTTCGACATGAGATTCTGGTATTGCGCCAACCTTTGTTCTGTCGTTGCTCGGACCTCGTCCAGTAAGTCTAACTGAAGGCGCATGGCTTCTTTGTTTTCGTCATGGGTGTAGTTCTCGACCCGATAGCTTGTAAGTCCTACCTTTGCTGGGATGACTGCATCAGCTCCGTAGGCGATTCGAAATGGCGTCTCTCCAGTTGGTGTCCTTGCTATAGTGCGATATGCCCATAGGACGCTTGGTAGTTCGTCAGACCAGATACCCTTTGCCCCATCGAGCCGGGTCTTGATGATTTTTAGCAAGGTCCGGTTCATGACTTCGACTTATCTATTGGCCTGTGGGTGTGTTGGAGATGAGTAGTGATTCTTAATGCCTAGCTCTGAGTAGAAGTCCCTGAATGCGCTATTGTCGAATTGCTTTCCATTGTCGGAGACGAGTACCCTCGGTATCCCGTACCTGCAGACGATGTTCCTCCATACAAAGCTATGGATGCTCTTCTCCGTGATAGTGGCTAGGGGTTCTGCGTCCACCCACTTGGTGAAGTAGTCGATACCGACTACCAAAAATTTTAGCTTTCTTAGGCCCGTCGGGAAGGGGCCCATGATGTCTAGTCCCCATTGGGCGAACGGCTAAGGTGCCATCATAGGTGTCAGCTCCTTTGATGGTTGCCTGATTAGATTACTGAATCTCTGACACTTGTCGCAAGCCTTGACGTAAGCTTGGGCGTCCTTCAGCATAGTGGGCCAATAGTACCCAGCTCGGATCAACTTGTGTACTAATGACCATGCCCCTGAGTGATTTCCACAAATACCCTCGTGAACTTCTCTCATTACGTAGTCTGCTTCGTCATGGCTCAAGCACCTTAGGTATGGTCGAGAGAAACCTCTCTTGTATAAGACATCCCTGATCAGCACAAATCATGAGGCTTGGACTTTTAGCTTCCTTGCGGCGTCTTTTCCGTCTGGCAGAATGCCTGACCTTAGATATGCTATTAATAGCGTGGTCCAATTCTCTTCGAAATTTACTTCCTGCATTTGTGCTCCGTCATCAATAAGCGAGGAGATTTGGACAAAAAATACCTGTTTGGATGCACTCATAAACTCTGCGGAGGCTGCTTTTGCAAGATGGTCGACACATTCGTTTTCCTCCCTCGGGATTTGAACGAATTTGACTTTAAGGCTACTAATCTGATTCTTCACTTCTTCTAGGTATTTCTTCATTCTTTCATTTCTACACTCGTAGTCGCCATTGATATGGCTCGTTATTATCTGGGAATCGCAATGTATGATCATATTTTTAGCACCTGCTGCTTTCGTGAGGTCTAACCCAGCCACCAAGGCTTCATATTCGGCCTCGTTATTAGTCGTGGGGAAATCTAGTCGGATCATGCATTCGATTTTATCCCATTCTGGTGTTTGTATAACCACACCGGCACCTTTTGCATGCTGGTTTGATGATCCGTCCGTGTGGATGCTCCATTGTTCGAGTCCTTTTGCCCCCTTCCCTTCTGGCTGAGTATAGTCCGCTATGAAGTCTGCCATTATTTGCCCCTTTACTACGATTCGCGGTCGGTACTATATGTCAAACTCGCTTAGCTCAATTGCCCACAAGGCCATCCTTCCTGCAGCCTCAAGGCTGCTCATGGCTCTTTTCAAAGGCTAGTCTGTCAAAACTATGATGGTGTGGGCCTGGAAATATGGCTTGAGCTTTTGCACTACCGTCACGAGTGCAAAGGCCAACTTCTCCATTCTGGGGTACCTCTTTTCTACTCCTTAGAAGGCCATGCTTATAAAATAGACGGGCCATTGCAATCCTTCCTCTTCTCTTACTAAGGCCGTACTAATTGCTGCTTGCGAGACCGCTATGTAGAGGTAGAGTTCTTTTCCTGGCCTGGACGGGCTGAGTAGTGGTGGGGACGAAATGTATTTCTTCAAGTCCTCGAATGCCTTCTAGCACTCGTCCGTCCACTCGAATGATTTTCTCAGAATGCGGAAGAATGGTAGACATTTATCCGTCGCCTTGGAGACAAATCTATTTAGGGCCGCGATCTTGCCGTTCAAGCTTTGCACTTCTTTCACCGTCTTTGGGGGCCCTAGCTCCATTATGGCCCGCACTTTCTCCGGGTTGACCTCTATACCTCTTTGGGACACCATGAAGCCCAAGAATTTCCCGGCTGTAACCCCGAACACACATTTGCTTGGATTCAGCTTCATGTTATATGATCGGAGGGTGCCGAATGTCTCTTGGAGGTCGTTCAAGTGGTCTTTTTCGCGCAAACTTTTTACCAACATATCATCAACGTAGACTTATACGTTCCTCCCAATTTGGTGTGTGAACATTTTGTTCATTAATCTCTGGTACGTCGCCCCTGCGTTCTTGAGTCCGAACGACATTACTTTGTAGCAAAAGAGCCCCTGACTGGTGACAAAAGAGGTTCTTTCTTGATCGTCTTCCTTCATTTTTATTTGATTATATCCCGAGAAGGCGTCCATGAAGCTCAGGAGCTTGTGGCTTGCCGTTGAATCTACCATAGTGTCTATCTAGGGGAGGGGATAGCTGTCTTTCGGGCATGCTCTGTTGAGGTCCGTGAAGTCGACGCACATTCGCCACTTTCCATTAGCCTTCTTGACCATGACTGCGTTCGCCAACCAGTCAGGATAGTATACTTCTCGAATAAAATCTACTTCTAACAACTTCCTGACTTCTTCAGCTATCGCCTTGTCTTGCTCTAGTGCGAACACTCGCTTTTTCTGTCGGATGGGTAAGGATGCTGGGTTCACATTCAGTCTATGGACAATGACTGAAGGATCAATCCCGGGCATGTCGTTGTGGCTCCACGCAAACACGTCTTAATTCATCTTAAGGAACGACGCGAGGGCTTGGTGTATCGGCTGGCTAGCCAATGTCCCAATCCTAGTTGTTCGCTCAGGCCTTGATTCATCGAGAGTTACCACTTCCAACTCTTCCACCTGTTCCACCATTGTCCGTTCCTCTTCTATACACATGGTTTGCTGGTGATTCTCCATCTCCAGCATGGCAATGTAGCATTCGCGTGCGGCCACCTGGTCCCCTCATAACTCCCCAATCTCATACTCTATAGGGAACTTGATCATTAAATGATATGTCGATGTTGTTGCCTTCCATGAGTTTAGGTCGTCGAAGGATACCATTGTAGGCGGACGAACAGTCAACCACAAGGAATGTCACGTCCCTAGTGATCTACTACGGATAGTCACCCACCATCACCAAGAGTGTGACCGCTTCTAACAGGAATACTCTTGTTCCTCCAAAGCCAATCAACGGAGCTTTCGTTGGTATCAAGCGTGCTCTGTCAATCCCCATTTTCTAGAATGCTGGGTAGTATAGGATGTCCGTCGAGCTGCCGTTGTCGACCAGCACTTGGTGCATATTGTAGTCTCCTACCCGTACGCTAACAACAAGTGCGTCGTCGTGAGGGTGATGGAGACGTCTCGCATCTTCTTCCGAGAACCCAATGATTGGGCTTTCCCTTCGCGCTATTTTAGGTACGGACCCTGTCAGCTGGACGTTCTGGACCATCCTTAGATAGGTTTCCCGAGCCTTTCTGGATGAGCTTGTCATCGCGGTTCCTCCCATAATCATCCTTATTTCTCCAATGGGGGGTCTCGGATGCTCGTTGTCTCGTCGGAGGGCCTGTTGTTGAATATTCGCGTCCTTTTTCTCCTTACTGACAAACTTCTGCAACCTTCCTTCTCTAATAAGGGCCTCAATCTGCTGCTTTAAGTTGTAACAGTCAGCCGTGTCATGATCGTGGTCACGGTGGAAGCGGCAATATTGATTTCTGGATCGCTTACTCGGATCACTCTTTAACTTCCCTGGGACGATCTGCATGAGTACTTGGTTTAAGGGGGCATTCAATGGAGTGAAGCTTGTAAATCTTCCTCCCGAGGGCTTAGGACGCCTTTCATCCCTTTTGTCTCCCGTCCTCGGTTTCTTCCATCCTTGGTCCTGTCGCGCGTCTTCCATTCTTTCTCTCTTCCTGGGCTTTTCTTCCCTAGCCAACAGTGCATCTTCTGCATTCATGTATTTTGTGGCCCTATAGAGTACCTCGGACATAGTCTTCGGGTCGTTTTTATATAGAGAGAACAAGAATTTTCCCTTCCTTAGACCATTGGTAAAGGCTGTTACCAAAATCTTGTCATCGGCCTCTTCGATTGAGAATGCTTCCTTGTTGAAGCGAGTTATGTAGGACCTCAACGTCTCGTCCTCCCGCTACTTGATGCTCATCAAGCACGCTGTAGACTTCTTGTACCTATGTCCCCCAATGAAGTGTGAGGTGAACTAGGTGCTCAGTTCCTTAAAAGTGTTGATTGAATTCGGCATCAATCTACTTAACCAAATTCTCGCGGGGCCTTTCAGTGTTGTAGGGAAGGCCCTACACATGATTTCGTCTGGTACTCCCTGGAGATGCATTAAGGTTTTAAAGGTTTCAAGATGATCGAGTGGGTCCTTGACCCCGTCATAGCTCTCAATCCGTGGCATTCAGAATTTCTGTGGCAAGGGACAGGAATTGACGGGTATAGTGAATGGCGAGTCGGTTCTGTTTACCAAATCGTCAAGGTCGCTGGAGACTTGTCCCTTGAGGGCGTTCATCATAACCTCTATTTATTCCTTCATCGCCTGCATCTCCGCGAAAATAGGTGGCAGGGCTGTATCCATGAGAGAAGGCATGCTCAAGTTCCGCCGTTCGGGTCCCCCTTGTTCGGAACTGTCACCCTAGTTTTCCTCTTGAACATCATGTCTTGCGTCTCTTTGACATAGTTGTTCCTCTAAATCATGATTCTGTTTCGTGAGGCGTTCCGCCGTAGCCATGAGGGTTTGGATCTGTCTTTCTAATGCGGTGAATCTCGGCGGCTTGTCTCCTTGAATGTTGTTGGTGGTGGCCATCGAGCGTGTGAGTACCATGCAACTCTTGTGTCCAGGAGGCAACAAGTCTGGCTAAGCAGTTACCCTTCCCACAGACGGTGCCAACTAATGATGCGGTAAATCTCACCAGTTAGTTGCACGATCCTAATGCTCAAGTGAATCACCTACACAAAGGAAAAAAGAAAAAGACCTAGCGGAGAGCATCGGTGTGGTGTCGGACAAATACCTTCTGAAGGTTAAGTCAGAAATATTCTCACCACTCTAGAGTGCTAGAGAGGGGTGAATTATGCGTACCTTGATGTGAGAGGGTAGTGGGGCTTTTACAGTAGTGAGGATTTGCTTCACTTCCTTGTAGTCCAAGTTCTTTCCTTATAGGACTCTACTTGAAGAATCCTAAACGTGGTGGACAAGTCATTCCTCCGTAGAGAAATCCTTCATTTAAGCACGCCCCTTCTGGAATCTCCTAGTGCTTGGGCTCTATTTTCGTTGGATCTTTATTTTCTGTAGTGTTCTATTTGTAGTGGACCTATACAAGGGATGGGCTTGCCTTTTCTTCGGCCCATGGATATAGATCCGTCATGCCCATCTGACTGGGCCCGTCGGGCCTTTGTTTTTATCCTCTTCAAAAACTATACAAATATACAACACAGTAACACACACCATGCCAAAAAAATGTCATTTGTATACCTTGCATTTAAAAAAAAAAAAAAAAAAAAAAAAAAAAAAAAAATTATAAGAATCTTCTTTAAGAGCAGCATCTAGATTTTTGAGGGGTTTTGTTTGATTCTTTTTTTGGTTGTAGACCCCAACTTCTTTTCCAATGTCCTTCTTCTGCAACCTTGGCTTTGTTGTTTATGTACAAATTTTATTTGTTAGTTATGGTAAGGTTTGTATTTTAAATTTTGGTATAACCATGGAAGCTAAGATTCATTCCTACTATTGACTTTTTCTTTGCATGGTTTTTCATTATACCACATCAAGCAATGAGGGATCGCATTCTAGATGTGTGGGGTGAATTAGGATTGACCAGTTTCTCAATATATATATATATATATATATATATATATATATATATATATATATATATATATATATATATATATATATATTTATATATTTTTTTAATTTAGTGGTGTGGGCATGGGAGGTTCATGGACAAGAGAATCATCTAATATAGGTTTCTTTTGAATGTGTTGATAGTAGGAGCTTCTTTACTATTATGTTTTCTATAGATTATTTACAACTACTGACAGGGATGATATGTCCACAGCTATAGTTCATCAATAAGGCAAGGCCATGGATTACATTGATGGTCGTTGGCTGGGAATATGGTGCAGACATGTTGACGAAGTATTTGGCAGAAGCTGGAGAGAATACACCGCTTACAGCTGCCACGTGCATAGACAATCCATTTGACTTAGAGGAGGCTACAAGGTCCTCTCCTTATCACATGGCCATTGATTAGAAGCTCACTAGTGGACTGATAGATATTCTAAGATCTAATAAGGTTGGTGATTGCTTTCAATCTTTCGTCTATTTTGGTTCAAATTCTTTTTATCCCTCCATTCTAGCATTGTTTTAATGTTGAACAAACATAATCATTGATTTGGCATGCTTTCAATTGTGTTGGCCGCCATTTAAGTATAATAACTTATGCTTAATTTTTTAATTGGGAATAACTTATGTTTAATGTCTACTTAATATCTTCAATCTTCAACTTTTTTTTTAAAACATCATCAAAATCAAAGTCCTGGGTTGGAAAGATTTTGTGGGCATGAGCATAACTTTCAATCAAAGCTAAGCCCATTGCACACTACTTGGAATCTCAGCAAAATAGCAATGGTAGCACTTGCACACGCACAAAAAGTTTTCACCTTTTATTAATTTTCATAAATGTACATGTATTTATATTCTCTTATCTCACTCTTTCCTCAAAAAGATACTTAACTATATCCACACACCTAAAACTCGCTGAGAAGCTTATGTTAAAGGTGAAATTGATTTAATTCCTTAGCTAAATTTAGTTGAACTTTTTTACAAAACTGACGAATCTGATATTGACCCATTTCACCCAATATGGTTTTCTTGACAAACGCCAAGATAAGGAAGGCACATAGTTCGTTCCTCACCTAAAAAAAGATCCACATTATTGAGAGATGTACTTTTTGTATGAACGAAGTTGCTTGCTTCAGACTCCCAGTTCTGAGAGTTGAGACTGTTATTAATAATGGTGATTTTGATACATTTGAGATTAGTTTACATCTGGGGTAGTCTTATTTTTCTTGAAATCCCATCTGGGTTTCTTTATGTATTTGATATAGTGATTTCTTATGCATGTGTCTGTGAGGAAAGCTACTTTAAAAATTGAGCTATGGTAGTCTTTATTTCTTATTTAATTATTTTGAAGTTGATTCTCATATTGGTTGTCCTTTGACTATCCTAAATTGTATTTGGGTAGAGCTTTGGATTATGGTCCTTTTGCCTATGGTAGGTGAAAAGCAATTTTTTTCCCCCTTAAGAAAAGAGAGAAGAAGTTGACAGAATTGCCTGTTAATGATACTTTTTGAGTTTAAAGAATAGGTTTTGTTTAGTAATGGTGTTTCCACATTTAGTTATTTGTTATATATGAAAATAACACCAATATGTTGTGGTTATCGCACTTTCTCAGATACTGTAATTCTTCTTCTATTCTCAAAGCCCCTAACTTGGGTAAAGCAGCTGTTTTCTAGGAACTATTTCAAGGCAAAGCAAAAGGGTTTGACATGGAGAAGGCTTTATTGGCAAACTCTATTCATGATTTTGAAAAAGCAATATCTATGGTATCTTAGCACAAGAGACGTGGTTGGGAATGTGAGCAAGTAAAGAAGATTTATAAAACTCAATGTTTTATGTTGAATAAATATATGATGTACTCTTCTATATAATGCAGATTTGTTGTATTATGTTCTTTCTCTACTCTTTTTGAGTCATAGCAAAAGAATTTGACATTGGTAACTATATTCTATTTATTTATTATGAAAATAAGATTGCGATCATTATTGCAATTTGATTATTTGTTTATTCACAATATATATGTAACTATGAAAATAACTTCATTGCCAATGGACCTATGGTAGTGGTATTAATCTTTTTGGCATGTATGTATTTTTATGGAGATGATACAAGATTTCTTTATCCCTTATTTGTCTTTATAATTTTTTATTGGGCACAAGCACATTGTGTACTAGGTTTGACAAGGTTTAATATTTGAATTAGTGAAGATTTTATGTTATGCTTGGGTCTTCTCCATTTAGTTGTATTATTTGATTAGTGAGTCTTGAGACATTCTGATTTAGTGCAGCAAATGATAATTGCAATATTGTTTTTTTTTTTCTTTTCTTTTCTTTTTAAAGAATCCTGTGCAACGCACAGATTAACGACTAGTCTAAACTAAAACTTAAGTAAAAACTTGAATGAATATTCTAAAATACTAACGTTGGCTTTTCAATATACTTTCATTGTATGGTTATACCAAAAATTATTGTATTGTTATATATAAATAGGTCTAGCTCAATTTGCTTGGCATGTGAATGATATGAGGATCTGGCTGGGAGTGTGACCTCCACCCATTCAGTTTCAAGTGAAGTGTGATTCTCGAAAAAAGAAAAAAAAAAGAAGTTTCAAGTAAAGTGTGATGCTGTATTTGTTTCGCCCTGCTAATCGTTCTCTTATTGATGTACCTGATCTGTCTTGATTTGTTCGAATTCAATGAAGCTAATTCCGATTAATTAAAAAAAAAGAAGGTCAACAAACTACGTGCTAGACATATTGTGACGATTTCAGCAGTGTTTTTGTTCTAATAAACCTATTGCAGCGGTTTTTTGAGTTTATTGTCGTGATTCTGACTTCTGACTCTTGCTATGGATAATTTCCTATAATGTCTTTTTCCTTATTAAAATGGAATAATTCAGGATAAAGTGATAAAACATTAGTATAATCTTTTTTTTTTTTTTTTTTTTTTGTTCATAAACCAAATATGAAATCTCTCATTCACAATGAGTCAATGACTATAGACATTTATAGTATTTGGCTATTTGCTAGCTGTATTTTGTACCTTCTATTTTTTAGCATGTCTTGAGAGATTGTAATATTGCTAAAGTTTCTGGTCCAGAAGTCAATTGCCTTGCTCCCCCTCAGATTTCTTTGATCCTGATTTGAAATTTAAAGGACTGGATTTATAAATTTAGGCTTTTTAATTTAATTCCCATGCATAATCATAGTGATTTTTCTCTTGAAAAGTGTGACTTTCTTCATGGCATTTGGCTCCTCTGGCTACAGAGAAACAACTGGATGTTCAAACAAATTAGGCCCAACCCAAATCTTTCCTTGGAGGTTTACAGTAGGGTTATGGAATTTTGCCTCATCATCTCTTCAAAAATTGCCCGTAGTCATGGCAGTATTACTATTAGATAGATCAAATGGGGTAAAAATTATCTCAAATTGGTACAAGTTAAACACTGATAGATCCTCCTTAGGTAATCCTGGAAAGACTAGGAGAGGAGGCATTATCAGGGACTACCGTGGACATTGGGTGGGAGATTTTGCACGAGCCATAGAGTCAGCTTCTTGTGTTGTGACTGAACTTCGGGCTCTTAGAGATGGTCTCACTCTATGCCATCAACTTCATATTCAATCTCCGATAGTTGAATTGGATGCTTCTGTGATTGTTAACTTGTTAATTAATGATAGCAGTTTTTTAGGTCATTATCCCCATTGGATCAGACAATTCCCCATCACAAGATTCAACACTACTTCAGGGAGACCAATAGTGCTGAGTATCTGACACTTAGGCAAGATTTGGAGTTGATTATGTATCTTTTTATTTACCCCTACTTGTATTTTGAACCGAATTAGGTTTGATGCCATTGGTACCACTTATTGTAGGCATTGCTGTAGAAGTGCTGTAAGTCTTTAGTTTTGTCTTAATATATATTCCAGTTAACAACAACAACAACAACAACAACAACAACAACAAAAAAAAAAAAGGATTTTTTAAGCACAATAGCTAATAGCTAAAAACTTATTGATATTTTCCCATGTGTATTCAAGGAGTACGAGCTAATTTATATATCAGAATTTGCATCACCTCGTTTTCATTGTTTTAAATGTGAAGGAGAAAGAAAAGTAACTGATTTTATGGAAGTCAACTTGGTCAGCTTCAATTGGAATGGAAATGGAGATGGCTTGCATGCATTTATTATTTTATTTTATTTTTTTATAGACGAGATAGTATTTTAAACCGAAGTACATTTTTTTTTTCTAGAAAACCGAAGAACATTCTTAAAAAAAAAAAAAAAAAAAAAAAAAAACCAAAGAAGATTTTCATGCTTTCACATGTATTATTTAAACAAATTACATTATTCATTAAAGTTTTCATATCATTTTTTAGAAGAAAAATATCATATAATCATAAATACATGTGAATGATTTTTTTTAAAACCGTCACGTGGTGGTTTGCATAAAAATTCCTGCAACTTAAGTTTCATAAAATAAATAAATAAATAATATTTTTTTTTCTCTTTTAAACTCATGACGTTCACTCTATGATAATTACTCTTTTATCATCAGGTCAAGACATTAATTGATTTTTAGTTTACACGGAGATTGAATCATAAATCTCTTATTTGACACTAACTAACTTTTAGTTTATGTGATGACAAAATTTTTTATTAATTAAGTTAGCTAAAAACACACGAGATTGCATACATTTGTACCTGCAATTTATTTAGACCAAAGTGTAGATTTGAGGATAATATTTTTTTAATTTATTTTTATGAATAAGAATAATTAACTGTTTCTAACCCATCTTATTCTTCAAGGGAAAAGACCCAAAAAGTAAAGAGATGAGATAAAAATGGGTCTATCCCATTTACAAAAAGCAACCTGTGGGGGTGGCGTTTTGGTTCCTGAGCCCAAAGGGTAAAAGGATTCAGGCCCAAAGAGCCCAACACAATGAATTTATAAAGAGTGGGCTTAAAAGCTAGACTTCAATGGATCAAGCAACACACAATAAGAAAGCAAAGAAAGACAAGTTTTAAGTAAGGAAATCCTTCCTCCAAGGAGAATGGTTCTTGAATATAGTTCTGTTAGACTTGGATACAATTCCAGTTCTTGTTGCTACAATGTTTTCTCTACAGATTTTCCGATCCCTTCTCCTTGGAGGGTCTCTTACATTATATAGCTCCCTTTAGATGATCTTGTCCCTCCATTTGTTGATCGTTTAGGCCATTACCTGAGTGTTTGTCCTATCAGACAGCTTTCCAAACTCCTTGTGAGTTGCGGTAACCAAGGCAGCACTATTTAAGGGTCTTCTCCACATAAATGCAACCAGGAGGTTTGGTGGGATGCATTAAATGTGGTGGCATCCACCATCCCTTTAGTCATGTCAGGGCTAATCCCTTCTCCGAAACTCTTTCTCTATAGTATGACTTCCCCTGGTGACGTGGCACTGACGTGGCCTTATTGTTCGAGGATATGGCTTCCTCGGCACGATAATGGCCCCCTCGGCCATGGGTATGACATGTGGCGCGATTTCCTTATTTAAATTCCTGTACCCCACAATAGCCCCTTAAAACTCCTTTTTTTTTTTTTTTTCCAAGGAGAAAAGTGGGGTTTTGACCTTGAATAATTAGTTCCACATGTTTATTTGACTTCCACATGAGAGAGTGTCACTTCGCGTGCCCCGCAACCATTTTGGCGCTTCGGAGTCCACATCGTCTCATTAAATGCTCTAGGCGGCGCTTTGTTCCCCATGTCCTACGGTGAGATAGAGATCCTACGGCTAGCATTTCTCCTCAAATTTTGGGCGGGATAACTCCCACCTAATTCCACCTCCTATATAAGGCACTTGGGGGATTCATTTCCCTCACTTTCCCAATCTTCGAGCTCTCAAGGCTTAATAAATCTCCAAACTTTCAAGACTTCCCAAATCTTCAGACTTTTCGAGAAGCTCCTAAAGTGACCATTGTCCTTATTTTCGTAAGTTTTTTTCGTTCTTAAGCTATTTTCTTCTCAACTAGTCTCCTCGAAGGAAGGATTTTCTTGCTTAGAACTTGTCTTTCTTTGCTTTCTTATTATCTCTAACCCACTATGCGTGTTGCTTGATCCATTGAAACCTAGCTTTTAAGCCCACTCTCTACAAATTCATTATGTTGGGCTCTTTGGGCCTGAATCCTTCTACCTTTTGGGGTCAGGAACCAAAATGCCGCCCCCACACAACCCATCAGACCAAATTGTGAGAAAAAAAAAGGGTAAATTATGAATTCGATCCCTATTCTTTACACAATATCTCAATTTAGTCCCTAACCTTTTAATCGTATCAAACTTTTTAGTGTCGTGTTAATTTAGTCCATCCCGTTATTTCTTGAATAGAAATTATTGACACTAAATTGACATGACGCTGCAAGGTTAGAGATCAAATTGACACAATTAAAAGGTTAAAAACCAAATTGAAATATAACGTAAAAGATGGGGACTAAATACGTAGTTTACCTAAAAAAAAATAATAATAATAATATTAACATCTCTAGATACAAAAGTAAAACTCAAACAACAAAGAGAGCTAAGGGCAGACTTTAACTCAGTAAGGGCAGATGGTATGTGGATAACATTAGAGCCTGCCAGCCAAAACATTTAAATCCTCTCTTGTCACCTATGTCAACCTCATGTGCTTATAATCACCGCAAGCGGCCATTAAAAGTGAAGACATAGACACATTGATTGCTAGCAAATTATTAAGTTGGCTGGGACTGTGAGGTGTAGGTCCACAAAACACTATGGCCACCGTTTCTATCTACGGTCGGTCGGTCTATTTACATTTCTAGGAGGTTAGGAAAAGTGAAGACAAATGCATTTAGTTACTGTATCTAACCAAATTGGCTATTTAATTGACACTTGTGAATCTCTATACATCGACCCCATCACATTTACTGTCTCCCCAACAACCTTTCTTTCTTCCATGTACATTCCCAGCTACTTCAAGCTTTGTTGGCATATTCTCGAGTCCTCTATTATTGTACTAGTATCTTAAAAAAAAATGCAAGGCAACTCGTGATACAAGTTTTGCACCAAGTGAGGATTCTTGGTACATTTTACAGATATTTGTTAGTGATCTGACTATGAACATCCATGCCCTTTGTGTTTATGTTAGTTATACAAGGGTGGACGTATTGCTATAATGCATTCTGGTTGGAATGGTGGATGACCAACCATCCTAAGATCATGTTATTGTTTCTCAAAAAAAAAAAAAAAGGATCATGTTATAGGGGTTTAATTACGCACAATCCACAAGCTTACTTAACAACAAGAACAATAGCAGCAACAACAACAATATATATATATATATATATATATATATATATATATATATATACTTTTTTTTTTTTTTTAATGTATGTGGTTAAATAATTACAAACAGTTTTTTATGGCTTGTTTATTCTAATCAAGGGAATCAATCTCGTACCAGAGTTCATACCAGTTTGGCCCGTGAAACGATATATTTCGATACCGGTTAATACCAATATACCGTTTCGGGTTTACCGCTATACATATATATACTGATATATATATATATATATATATATATATATATATATATATGGCAAGATTTAGGTATAGTACGTATGTGTTGTTCTTTAGATTTCCCTCTTAAGATTCTACTACGTGGATTTTTTCTCATGAGATAAAAGTATAATTTTTAATTAACCACATGGTTGAATTTTAAGAGAGAAACCTAAATAACAGCACCTAAGGTACTGTACCTAAATTTTGTCTATATATCTATGTGTGTGTGTGTGTAGGGCAAAACTTAAGTACAGTACTTATGTTATATTTATTAGGTTCACCTCTTAAGATTCTACCATGTGAATTTTTCTTCATGGGATTGAAGTGTTTTTTTTAGTTAAGCAACTACATGGCTCAATCTCAAGTAAGGAACCTAAGGAATAACACCTAAAGTATTGTACCTAAGTTTTGTCCATATATATATGGGTCATGCTAACAAGTGCCCTTATGACATCAGTTAACAATCCATTTTAGGAAAGTTTTGATACCAATTTTATGGAAAAAAAAAAAAAAAAAACTGTCAAAATATTAATTTTTTTTTTCTTTTCCTATAAAAACTTTCTTTAAATGAATTATTAACCAATACCCTAAGGTCATTTGCTAGTATTTCTCTATATATATATAAGCTCAGGTCTCGTTTGGTACATTCACTCAAACACATGTTTTCAGTTTTTAAACAACATTACAAGTATTTTCACATACTTTTTCATCCACATGTATTTTCACACATGTTTTTAGTTTTTAAGTGAATGTACCAAACACCCTTTCAACAACTCAAAGTTGTTGGCGCATTGTACAACTCAATTAATAGGCGGAAATCACAATTTAGTCCCTACATTTTCAAGCAATTCCCATTTTAGTCCTTACATTTTATTTTTACCGCTTTTAGTCCATATCCTGAAAAATGCTTCCCGTTTTGGTCCCTGTCGTTACATCAAAAACGGAGAAAGCTGACGTGGCTGGAATAAATAATACTAAATTAATGTCCATGTGGCCTATCTTGCAAAGGTTAGTTACATCCCTGCCCTTAGTAGTCACGTGGCCCTCACATGACAGTCCCTAACCCAAATAAAACCCCAAAATCACATGACCACACCTAATGGTAGACTTACAGAATCCCTAATCTCTTACCTTTCCCGTTGCTCATCACATGACCATAGACTTGCACAAAAAAACCACAAATCGGCAAGCACAATCACAGATAGCTACAAAGTGTTGTGTTGAGCAGATTGCGAAGGTTGTATTTCTCTCTCTCTCTCTCTCTCTCTCTCTCTCTCTCTCTCTCTCTCTCTCTCTCTCTCTCTCTCTCGTTATGTCTCACTCTCTCTCTCTTTGTGTTATGAATGCCATTTTTAAGTGCTAGGTAATCATTCTAGGTCTGAATCTCAGCTCTAGGAATTAGCAAAAAAATTTGGTTGTCAAATATTATGAAGTTGTGTTGGTTTAAGATCAAAATGACGGTCTAGCACATCATTTAAGTTAGGCATACAACATGAATAGGGAAAGATTATCATCTTAGCGAGACAATAATGAAAACCAAGAGAAATAAAAGGGCTGTAAATGAAAGAGGGAGGGGTTAGACTTAGACCAGAGATTGCGAGCTTGAAATGAAAATGAAGAAGGAAAAGCGAAAGGCTAAAGGGAAATGAAATTGGAACCTAAAGTGCTTCCAAAGTTAAAAACCTAGAAACTAAACAGAAATTTAAAATCTTTACAAAGAGAGATACTAACTTACCCAATAATTTGGACACCGGTAGAACCTTCTTCTAGGGTTGTCAAGTGTCCACAAAATGACCAAAACAGGTTTCTCAGAGTAGAAGCATCAAGTTGGGCCCCTTTTCCTCAAGCTTCCACTCGATGACATTGAGCTTGAATCCATGGAAAGCAGTTGATTTGAAGATTTTTTTGGGCTATGTGGTGAGAGAGGAGCAATTGATTTGAAGATGTTTTTGAGTTCATGGATTAGGCACTTCAATTTGTGTGGTGACTGGTGAGCGAGGAGTTGAGGAAATTTAGGGGTTAGGGATTTCAATTTGGCGTGATTTGGAGTTTTATTTGGGTTAGAGACTGTCACGTGAGGGCCACGTGACTACTAAGGGCGGGGATGTAACTAACCTTTGCAAGATAGGCCACGTGGACATTAATTTAATATTATTTATTCCTGTCATTTGCCACGTCAGCTTTCTCCGTTTTTGATGTAATGGTAGGGACCAAAATGGGAAGCGTTTTTCAGGATAGGGACTAAAAGTGGTAAAAATAAAATGTAGGGACTAAAATGGGAATCGCCTGAAAATGTAGGAACTAGAATGTGATTTCCGCCCAGTTAATAATAATAATATTAAAAATACGCAAAAGTTACTTTGTTGATAACAGCAAACCAAACATTAAAGTAAATGCTTTGAATTTCAAACACTTTGTTCATATGAGTAGTGAGAGTCTTGAAAACACAAGAAACAAAGAGACAAAAAGAAGTTAAAGAAAAATAGATCTGAGACCACAGAACAAAAGAGGAAGACAAAGCAACAGTGGCAAAATCAAAGAGATGTATGAACTAAACAGAAAAAAAAAATAACTAGTAGGAGAAAGGGAGATAACCGGCGATTTAGAGGTTGTGGCGACGGAGCGAAGTGGGCTATCTATCACTATTTCTTCTTTTTTCTTATTGTTTTCTGTACCAACCGATTCATGTTTTCCGACCGAGATGCCCGATATTCGCCGGTACGTCCGGTATTGTCCGGTATAGGCCGGTATTTGGAGCAGTACGAATCAAAGGGATTTCTGTACCGTTTAGCTCATTGAAACGATGAATTTCAGCCATACTGGCCGGTACAGTACGGTATTCCCTCCACTCTAGTTCCACATAAGAGAGATGTTTAAAAGTACATGATTAAATGATTAAATTTAACATAAGCTTTTGGGACAATCAATATTATAAGTTTTTTGGGACAAATGGTATTTTATGACTCCTCCACTCTAGCTTCAATTTAAAATGAGGGAGAGTTTTAAAAGTAGGTGATTAAATAATGATTAAATTTAGCATAAACTTTTGGGACAATCAGTATCATAAATTTTTGAAACAATCGATATTTTAACAACCTTAATCTCAATTTTTTGCAGTCATTTATGAATTCTTAATAAATTAATTAGACTCAATCATATTTATTTATTATATTTTATTCTATTCTATCTAAGTTATATGTACTCATAATAACTTAGATAGAATACTAAGGGCGGGGATGTAACTAACCTTTGCAAGATAGGCCACGTGGACATTAATTTAATATTATTTATTCCTGCCGTTTGCCACGTCAGCTTTCTCTGTTTTTGATGTAACGGCAAGGACTAAAACGGGAAGCGTTTTTTAGGATAGGGACTAAAAGCGGTAAAAATAAAATGTAGTGACTAAAATGGGAATTGCCTGAAAATGTAGGGACTAAAATGTGATTTCCGCCCAATTAATAATAATAATATGAAAAATACACAAAAGTTACTTTTGTTGATAACAGCAAACCAAGCATTAAAGTAAATGCTTTGAATTTCAAACACTATGTTCATGTGAGCAGTGAGAGTCTTGAAAACACAAGAAACAAAGAGACCAAAAGAAGGTAAAGAAAAATAGATCTGAGACCACAGAACAGAAGAGGAAGACGAAGCAACAGTGGCAAAATCAAAGAGATGTATGAACTAAACAGAAAAAAAATAACCAGTCGGAGAAGGGGAGATAACCGGCGATCTAGAGGTTGTGGCGACGGAGCGAAGTGGGCTATCTATCACTACTTTTTCTTCTTTTTTCTTATTGTTTTCTATACCAACCGATTCATGTTTTCCAGCTGAGATGCTCGATATTCGCCGGTACGTTCGGTGTTGTTCGGTATAGGCTGGTATTTGGAGCAGTACGAATCAAAGGGATTTTTGTACCGGTTAGCTCGTCGAAACGATGAATTTCAGTCATACCGGCCGGTACAGTATGATATTCCCTCCACTCTAGTTCCACATAAGAGAGATGTTTAAAAGTACATGATTAAATGATTAAATTTAACATAAGCTTTTGGGACAATCAATATTATAAGTTTTTTGGGACAAATGGTATTTTATGACTCCTCCACTCTAGCTTCAATTTAAAATGAGGGAGAGTTTTAAAAGTATGTGATTAAATAATGATTAAATTTAGCATAAACTTTTGGGACAAGCAGTATCATAAACTTTTGAAACAATCGATATTTTAACAACCTTAATCTCAATTTTTTGCAGTCATTTATGAATCCTTAATAAATTAATTAGACTCAATCATATTTATTTATTATATTTTATTCTATTCTATCTAAGTTATATATACTCATAAAATTCCTAGATCTTGATGAGATGAGAAAATGAAAAATTTACACCTGATCTGGCTACTGGGAGAGTTTTGTGCCAACTTTTGCATGAGTGGCTTACCCTTTGATAAGCACGTAGGGAACAGCCATAGATTCACAAACAAACCACGGATTAAAATACTAAAATCAATACAAATCGAAGTGGACAAAAAGTAATCAAAATAATTCATTGTAAGAATAAATTATTTGGGGGAATAAAAAAGGAAAAGGAATGTGCGCCATTGTTCCAATTCTTATTTGTTTTGTTCCCTTATCAACCATCAGAAAAGGATGCATGATCTGATCAAATTATAACCAAAAGACTCTATATAATACATCGACATGGTAAAAGGCCACGTCAATTGGATTCGAGTTTGACCTGGAATTGGATTCGAGTGATATTGGGTACAGATTAAAAATTTGTTGCCTTAGATTGGACTGTAAAACTTATACCCTTATTCAATCTTTTCATGGCCTGGTCAACCCGGTATATGATTCAAATTATTTTCAGACGCAAAAAATAAAAAAAACAAACTTAATAATACTGTCTTTGTTCTCAGCAGCAAAAAAAAAAAAAAAAAAAAAAAAAAAACAGAAATACCCAAGAATAAAAGTTATATTATAATATTAAATTTTTTAGTTTAGACGATCTAAGGTTCACTAATTCAAAACTTCAAAACTTGACCTCGTTAACAAGAATCTATGAGTGTCTATTGGAAGAAAAGAACTTAGAAAAGAAATGAAATAAAGAAAATAATAAGAAGTGAAAGTTTGAAACATGTTTACATAGAGTTAGAAAGACAATAGAAGGGTTTTTTTTTTTTTTTTTTTTTTTTTAATTCCTTTGAAAACAGGTTGACCCAACTTGACTCGTTAGTTTAGCATACAGAGTTTAGGTTAACCCGTTTTTCACTAGTCTAGAAAAACGTTACCCATAGTTAAAATTTCTTTCTTTGGGTTTGAGTGTTTATTGAATCCGAGTCCATTTAGTGTTCAATTGTTTGATAACATCTCTATATTACATTTAGGGTTGTGCATGAGTTGGGTTAGAGGATTTTTTTCAATCCATTTCAAGTTTGTTGGGTTGAGAAATTTTCAACCCTCCCCACATGGGCCAAGTTGGGTTGGTAAGTTGTACTTATATGTTTCATACTTAAAAAAAAAAAAAAAAAAAAAAAAAAAAAAAAAAAAAAAAGACTTTCATTAATTATTTAGTCACTTTTTAAATATATTATAATAATTAACGTAATATACTTAAATTATTATTAAAATTTTCAAATTCATAAAAAAATTCCTTAAATTACCAAAATAAATTATATTTAAAATATAAAATAAAGGTGATGAAATAAAACAGGCATGCATATATATATATATATATATATATAGAGTGGTGGGTCAGTTGGGTTGAAAAAATTCTTAACTCAAATCCAACATGACCCAAGAGTAAAAATAAAATTCCAACTCAACCCGACCCACGAAAACCAACCCAAGGTGCCAGGTTGAAATGGATTGGGTTGTTTTTGTTGGGTTAGTAGGTTGAATGCACACCTCTAATTACATTTATAAGTTTAAGTTAACCATAGCCCTCCTAAAGAGAATTCTAGCTTTGCCACTATTGAGGGTAAATATGAGCTTTTACATTATATCGTTGTAGAATTAATTCTCTTTCTTTTATTTAAAAATAATATTAATGTGATATAATTAATTGGAAGATATAAACGTATAGTTTATATAGAATGCTTATTGAATTTAATCTTTTTTTTTAAAAAGTTGTGATAATATATGGGTTTTACTAACGTATGCCCTTAGGGCATATGTTAATAAGCCATTTTAGAAATGTTTTTATAGGAAAGTGAAAAAAGTGATTAATTTTTTTGACAATTTTTTCAATTTTTCATAAAAAGTTTTTTAAAATAGATAATTAATATATGCCTTAAAAGCATACATTAACCAGACTCATAATATATTTGTTCAATTATGATTGTCTTTGTCATCTGTTTCTCACTACTGTGGTACAAGTTGTCCATCTCCTTCCCTTATTTCTTAGTGTCTTTTCGGCTTGTCTAAGTCAATTGCAACGACTTCTTGCAATCTTTGACTTTGATAGTACATAGTTTTGGATTAGGATCCGGTGCAAGCAATACCTAGGGTATTGCACTAGTGCAATTTATCTTCCTCTCTCTCACAAATTTTTTTTACATTTTACTTTTTAAACTTTTATTTTTCACTTTTATTAACTTTTTATCTTTAACTTTTTTTAATCAATGTTTGAGTTTGAAAGTTGCTTTTTGCAACTATCAATTTCAACCATCAATAGTAATTGTATCAAGACAATATCCTAGGTATTGCACCTAATCTCAATCCCATAGTTTTATGTTATTTTTTAATTTTTGAAGTTTGGATTATATTGGTTTGGATGGGGCTTTGACAATGTTAGTTTAGTCATTTCCTTCATTTGGAAAAAATCTAACGTGGCATCGTTGGTTATAAACCATAAATAGGTATTCGTACGAAATTCTTATTAGATTTAATATATATATATATATATATATATATATATATATATATATATTAAAAAGGTAACGATATTAATAGGCCATACCCAAAGTAGAAAACCAAAAGAAAAAGTAGGTGTTATTGAGCTAGAGCTAGACCCTGAAGAAAACAAAAAAACTGAGGCAGTGGCATTTTACAAAGGAGTAAACGTTGTTGATATTGAACCAAAAGGGTAAAATTAGAAGTGCGATCTACGATAAAGAGTAAGTGCTTTCGCCGCATGTTTCGGAGAGTTATCGGCTGTCTCTTTCTCAGCCACGTGATGCCGTTCCACCGCCTACTTTTCTTGTCTCTTCCCACGTGACCATTTTGCCTTCTCAGGATGTTTGCACTTTGCAATACCCTGCTATACTGTGAACTGTCCCTTTTCAAGCCTATTGATGCATGTATAGAGTCAGATTGGGAAATGGGAAGTAATGATATATATTTTTTATTAGAGTATTTAGTTTATTTTTGTTACTATTTATAAGTTTTATTACATTTTTTTAATACTATTTATGAGTTCTACACTCTTATTATACTATTCAATTAGGTTTTAGCTCTTTTTTACATTTCTTTTCGTAGAAGTTTTCGATTTCAGCTAAATAAGTTATTCCCAAACGGACCTATAGCACTCATAATGTTTTGATTTTTTTTGCAATAAATATAATAGAATTTTAACATTGGATATTTATCGCACTCCATAATAATTACTTTTTATCACTAATGCTGTTAAGATAAATTTATATAATTTTTTTTTATTTTTTTTTATATAAGGTTATGTTAACTGTTATGAAAATATTACTTATTATTTACTTTTGACTAAAATTTTATTTTGGTTAATAAACTTTATCAAAAATTTATTTTCCATCCTTAAACTATAAAAGTTTGTCCTTAAATTTATTGAAAATGTTTCATTTTGTCCTTAAACTATAAAATATATACATATATATATATATATATATATATATATATATATATATTTTTCATCCCTAAAGTATTGAAATTTTTTTCATTTTTTCCCTATTTGTGTCTCAAAGTTATTAAAGAAAATGCCAAAATACAAAATTCACCCTCTAAGTTTCATCATTTTTCATTTCAGTCCTCTAAGTTTCAAAACTTTTCAATTTAGTCCTCCATTAAGGTGCCGTTTACTACTACCGTTAAGTCTGCTAAGAAATGCCATTTGTTGATATTAAAATTTTTAAAACTTATATAAAATGTGAGACAGACAACCAGAATATTTAATATTTAATATTTATTAATATTTAAATATCAATAAAAGTAGTTTTTGCCTGATTTAAATGATTAATATTTATTTCTTAATTAAAAAAGAGTTAATTAAAAGGAAAAAAAAACCAAGAATTTAAAAATAAATAAATAAATAAAACCCAAACCCGTGCCCTATCACCCTCATCTAAAGAACAAAAAACAAAACCCACACACCCAAATCCCTGACCCATATCAACAGCATATCCACTATAATCTCTTAGACTTCTCACACAAAATCTCTTGGTTCTTGCTCATATCAATGTCAAATTAGATACACTACAAATAGATTACAGGGCCTTCAAGTTGAACACGATCTTGATCATAATTTCATCACTATAAAGAATAACTTGAAGTTAGGGGTGGCAAATGGGCAAGTTGGGTCATAAATGAACTGGATGTGTATTTATCCATTTATGACCTGTTTATATATAAATTAATTATTTATTACCAACCCAACCCATTTAATTAGTAACCCATCCATTAAACCCAATATGACCCAGATACCTCTAAAACTACTTAAGTACCCTTTTGACCTCCAAAATTACCAAAATACCCTTAAATATCTAAAATGATGCAAATACTCCTACACTTCCAAAATTACCAGTATACCCTTGGACATCCAAAATTATCCCTAAAATCTCTAAAATGAAGAAAATGTCACCAAAATCTCTAAAATGAGCAAAATACCCATGAAACCTCTAAAATAACCAAAATACCCCCAATATCTCTAAAATTACCAAATATGTTTAAAAACCACTAAAATGACCAAAATATCTCCAAAATCTCTAAAATGAGCAAAATACCCATGAAACCTCTAAAATGACCAAAATACCCTTGATATCTCTAAAATCACCAAATATGCTAAAAACCCACTAAAATGACCAAAATACCTCCAAAATCTCCAAATGACCAAAATACCCCTGAAACCCAAAAAATGACCAAAATATCCTAAAAACCTAAAAATGACCGAAATCTAAAAAATGACCGAAATTCCTTCAAAACCAAAAATGACCAAAATACCCTCTAAACCTAAAAATGACCAAAATACTCCTGAAACCTAAAAAATTACTGAAATACCCCAAAACCTAAAAATTACCAAAATACTTCTAAACCCTAGAAATTTATCGCAATAACCAAAAAATCTAAAAATTATTGAAATAACCCTAAAACCTAAAAGATGACAGAAATGGCCCTGTAACCTAAAAAATGACTAAAATACCCTTCAAATCTAAAAAATGATCAAAATAACCCTGAAACATTAAAAAAAAAATACTGAAATTCCCTCAAAACCTATAAAATGACTAAAATACTCTCAGAACCTTTAATTTGTCGAAAATATCCTCGAAACATCCAAAATACCATAAACAACCTCTATTTCGGTAATTTTAGATGTTTCAGGTGTATTTTGTTCATCTTACATGTTTAGGGTTACTTTGTTCATAATTTAGGTTTTAGGGGTTTTTATCGATTTTTTTATTTAGGTTTTACGGTTATTTTGGTCTTTTTTTTAAAAAAAAATTTTTTTGAGGTATTTCGATCATTTTTTAGGTTTTAGGGTATTTTGGTAATTTTTTAGGTTTCAAAGGTATTTTAGTTATTTTTTAGGTTTTGGGGGTATTTTGGTCATTTTTTTTAAGGTTTTGGGGTTATTTTAGTCATTTTTTTAGGTCTTGGGGTATTTCGATCATTTTTTAGATTTCAAGGTATTTTGGTAATTTTTTAGGTTTCAGGGGTATTTCAGTCATTTTTTAGGTTTATGGGGTATTTTGGTTATTTTTTAGGTTTAGGGTGTATTTTGGTAATTTTTAGGTTTCAGGAGTATTTCAGCCTTTTTTTTAGGTTTCGGGGGTATTTTGGTTATTTTATAGGTTTTCGGGGTGTATTTTGGTCATTTTTTAGGTTTTCGGGTGGGGGGTATTTTTGTCACTTTTTAGGATTTAGTCTATTTCAGTCATTTTTTTATGTTTAGGGGATATTTTGGTAATTTTATGTGTTTCAGAGGTATTTCAGTCATTTTTCAGGTTACGGGATAATTTGGTAATTTTTTCAGGTTTCGAGGGGTATTTTAATCATTTTATAGATTTTAGAGGTATTTTAATCATTTTTTAGGTTTCAGGAATATTTTTGGTAATTTCATGGTTTCAGAGGTATTTCGGTCATTTTTAAGGTTTAGGGGATATTTTGGTCATTTTTTAGGTTTAAGGGGTATTTTGGTCTTTTTTTGGTTTTGGGAATATTTTGGACATTTTTGAGGTTTTTTTGGGGGGGGGGGGTATTTTGCTCATTTTAGAGATTTTGGAAGTATTTTGGTCATTTTGTGGGTTTTGTGGGTATTTTGGTCAATTTTTGGGTTTTAGGGGTATTTTGGTCATTTTTAGGTTTCGGGGGTATTTTGGTCATTTTTTGGGTTTTGAGGGTATTTTGGTCATTTTATAGGTTTAGGATGTATTTTGGTCACTTTTTGAGTTTCGGGGGTATTTTGGTCATTTTTTGAGTTTTAGGGGTATTTTGGTAATTTTAAGTTTTTAAGGGTATTTTGGTCATTTTTTAGGTTTTGGGAGTATTTTGGTCATTTTTTGGGATTCGGGGGTATTTTGGTCATTTTCAAGTTTCGGGAGTATTTTGTTATTTTTTGGGTTTTAGTGGTATTTTAGTCATTTTTTAGGTTTCAAAGGTATTTTAGTCATTTTCTAGAAATTTAGATTTTATGTTATTTATTTAAATTTTAGATGGGTTTTAGTTGGTATTAATGGGTTTATCCATTAAGACCCATATAATTAAATAACCTAATGGGTCTTTACCCATTTAACCCAAATATTCAAATGGGTTGGGTTAAAACTTATCCAAATTTGGTGGATAATGGGTGGGTTCATGGATATGGATAAAAATTGTCACCCCTACTTAAAGACAACCTTAATGCTATTTGGAAGCACATGGTAAAGTTCTGAACTTTTTGTTTGGAGAGACTCAATAGTAACATACTCCTTCTATAAACGCAATCCTAAAGTTTGGGTCTATTGATCTCACTATGAGTTGTTTGCTGTGTGCAGTGTGGGGTACTTAGTGCTTTATCTTTCTACTAATATTTTGGTTTACTCTTTCTTTGAATTGGAGCCATTGAGTATTTAGCTAGAAACACCACCTCTTTCTCTTGATCTCTCGCTCTCTTTCTCTGATCTCTCAATGTCTTCCTCTTTCTTTGATCTTAATTATCGGGTTAGAGATTTTGGTGGGTTAGGTTTGTTTTTTGTTCTTCAGATAAGGGTCACGACACGTGTTAAATTTTTTATAAAAAAATTTCACACCTGTTTTTTTTTTTTTTTTTTTTTTAATAAGAAAAAAAAAATTAAAATCAGACTAAAACAACGTCGTTTTAAGACTTAATGGCAGCAGTAAACAGTACCCTAACTGAACACTGAATCAAGTTTCAAAACTTAAAAAACTAAAATGAACAAATGCAAACTTAAAGGACTAAAATGAAAAGTGATGAAACTTATAGAGTGATTTTTGCATTTTAAACTAAAGAATACTATTTACAAAATTTAAGGAAAAAAAAAAACTTCTGCATTTAAGGACCGAAACAATATTAACCCTTTGCTTTTTATAAATCTACTTTATTTTACTTTTTCCACCTTTCATTTTTTACTGTGTTTACCTTATATGTTGTTGTGCATGATTTGTATAAAGTTGAAAATAAATTTTTTTTTTTTAACTCAATTGGTATTTTTTACTATTTGAAAAGAGACATTTACTATTTAAATCTATTTCCCTCATTATATTTATCAAATTATAAAATAAAAAGGAAAAAAATGAAAATTTATTGATATAACAAATTTATAAGAGAAAACAAAGTGTTGGAACTGGGAGGGGATATTTTAAGTCTGTTGTTTAAGCCCAAAATGTTCAAGTATTACTATTTGGAAAAATATGTATAGATTTACTGCTGTTTGTGAAATAATTAAGGATCTATTACTGTTTTAAAACTCAAGTTCTTTGGAAAAATTTTGATATAACTCGAGTTTCAAGAACTCAAGTTCCATAAAAAGTAGCATGGCAAATTTAAATGCTATTTTTTCAAAGAACTCGAGTTCCACGGCAAACTCGAGTTTCATAAACTTAAGTTTCAAAAAGGTGATAAATTGCTAAATATTTCACAAACAGTGATATATTGCTAAATATTACACAAACAGTGATATATTGCTAAATATTACACAAACAATGGTATATGGAGATTTTGGTAGTTGTTTAATCCTATGTTCTATTATTTGAGTATAAAAACATTTTTTTTTTCCTTAAAAAAAGGTGGGGTGATAATAGCATGTGATGATGGGAAAATCGTCAGTAGTCATCTAGATGGAGTTTAACCCTCATCTCCATACCTGCAAAATGTAGTGAAAGGCTTCCCTCAGATGGTCACTGGTGTGGTGCCTGCCACAACGTCTCCGTTGACAAAGTCAGTGTATGAAAGCTTTTTGAGAAAGTAAGAAAGTATTTTTGGTCTTAGAAATTACCTCTGCTTGTATTTTGGGTGTGTATATAGTCTCATAGTTTCTAACCGTTGGGGCTTTAATTGTGGCTTTTGTGCTCCTTCCGTAATGCCCTAGGATCAGTTAATGTGGGTTTTGAAGATCTGTCAGTGGTTTGATAGCTAATTGGTAACGGTCCGAGGCATTGAAGCTTCTTATTAATGGTTTGCCTTTTCCTTGTCCATGCCGTGGCTAGGTGGACGGAGGTATTTGATGAGGTTGTCCAGGAAAAGGAGTTCGTTGATTCCATCAGTTGCCCCTCGAGTTTTGTGGTCATCACTGTGCGTCATGACGACCATCAGAAGGTGAAAGGTTGTTTGCCTAGATATGACTCTTGGGGTTTCGTTTCCTGTTTGATGCGAAGCGGCAACGCATTAATGTGTAGTGGTGGTGCCATATCATCGTGGCCACGTGGTAGATAATGGCTAGTGGAGTTAATGCTCCACTTGTATGGCTCTTTGGGTTTCCTGCTAGTTTTCAGTTTTTGGTGTTTGGTTTTTAAACTCCCTTTTCCTTCTCTTTCTTCTACACTTTTTCATTTCCTACGCCATTTTTGCTTTGTGTCTTTCTTTCTCCGAGTTGTTTCCTCTTGCAATTTCTTGCGTTCTCCCTTCTTGTGGGTGCCTTTTTAGAAGGTACGGTTCTTTCTTGCCTTTTTACTCTTCGTAGCATAGGCAATTTGTAAAAGTTTCTTATTTTCATTCCCATTTTGAGTTTTTAGGATTTTGCCCCCATTTTTTGCTTTATGGGTTCCACGGTTGGTAGTTCTGACACTAGGACACTTTGCCATTCTATTTCGTTTCTTCTCACACGTTTAGGAGCCTCTCTAAGTGTTTCTTGTACTTTCTGTCCCTTGGTTGAAGGTTTTGTGTTTAAGGATAGTAGTTTGAGTGTGGTGTTAGCCGATTTGGTCCCTTTGCTTCATCAATCTGTTGATTGATTCGAAGATCTAGTAGGTGAGTGAAGAGGTATGTCGGAGGTGAGGTCTAGTGAGCTTGAGACGGAGCTATCCTCTAGCGACAACCCCATGGAAGTAGAGGAGGACACTGCAACTTTTAGCCTAAGGGAGGTTAGCACTTTCTCTGCCCTTGGAGAAGAGTGTGGCCTAGATGTTGAGACCCTCTCTAGGTTTAGCAATAGGTTTCAGTTTCCTAAAAGGGTTAAGGCTTGTTGTTGTCGAAAAGAGGAACACGCTTGTCTTTTTTTTGCCCGAGGAGGTATGCTTCTATGAGGCTGCCGTCCACCCCTTCATCATGGAGCTTTTAAACCATTTCAATATTGCTCCTAGGCAACTTATTCCAAACTGAGGGAGATATGATCAGGGTTGATGAGTTCACCTTCTTGTATCGTTTGAAATAATCCAAGGAGTATGGGTACTACAAGCTAGTGCCTTGGGTCAGGGAAGCTAGGATCATTAGGGGCTTGCACTTATCGTTCCAACATTGGAAGTCCTGGTTCTTTTTTGTCTTCGAGGATGGGTGGGAGACCCTCTCTAGCGAAGTTTGGGGGAACGTCCCTAAATTGCTCCATTAGTGGGGAACCCCGAGTCTAGGTGCGTCGTCTCTCCGCCAATCCTTTATCATACATATTTTTTGCACATTTTTTGTCACTATTAACTTTCTTGCTTGTCGTCTCATGCACAGTTAAGAGACGGCCAAATCTTAAGAGCAGATACTGGCAATGTGTTGAAGCGACCATTGAGTACATGAGGACGATTGAAGACTCTGACAATCTGGTCAACCTTCGGACTCTAGCTTTTCATTGCTACTCTTTTCCTCTTCTTTCTCTCTTTTCTTTTTTTTTTTATATATAATTTTTTAACAAGTGTTTTTTGCAGGAATAATGACCAAATTTAACCAGAGGATGTATGCAAAGATGAGGGGTAAGAAGAACGAGCCCATTTCCAGCATCGGGAAAAGTACGGTGCGGGTCATAGAGAAGGGTGTCTTCATAATTCCTCCTGCCCCTGTTACTGAGCCTTCGAGGACGGCCTCCTCGGTTACCTTAGTGGAAGAAATCACGCCTCTTTTAAAGAAGACCCGTGTGGAAGGACAAGGGGAAGGACAAGGTTGATTCCCGTTCGTCCTCTGTTTTTTACGATGCTGGCGAGGGCATAAAAGGTTTTTGCTGCTAAGGAGCTGAAGGTCTTCTCGGGCGTACCTTCTAACAAGATTGTGGGTCGTCATATCCATAAACTCATCCAGGTATTGTAATTGTGCAATTTCACCCTTTCTCTTTCTTTCTTCTTTTGCACCATTCTAAATGTTGGATTTTCTTTTCAGGTGTTGGGGGAGAGTCTTCACATTACTTTAGAGTACCTTACTCATAAAGCTAAGATTGTGTTGGCGATATCCAGGGTGGAGGCTTTGGAGGCAGAAAATTCTAAACTGAAGAAGGATCTTATTTTTGTCATGGATGAGGCCAACACCATCAAGAGAAGGCCAAGGTTTTGGGGAATGACTTCATAGCTGAGAGGCAGCTGACCCTGGAGAAAGACGAGCAACTCCAGGTTGTGAAGGAGAAGTTAAAGACCATTGTTGCCAAGGCCGTTAAAGCTTTCCAGCTAACTGAGGAGTACAACATTGTACTCTTTAGCTGGTACTACAAGGGCTTTGAGCTCCTTAGTTGGTACCTAGTTAAACACCCCTCTGGAGTAGACCTAGAGAACCTGGACATGGAAGTGATTGACCAGGAGATGGTAGCAGATGAGGTCTCCCAATCCACTGCTCCTACTGAAGACGCTCCCGGGGATTCTCCTTTACCTTCTCCCGATGGTGATGATGCAGCCACTAATTAAACCTACCTTATGTTCATCTACCTCTTTTTTTTTTTTTGGTAATCTTCTTTTTGGGTGCTCAGTGTGTTTTGGGCTTTTTGATTCTACTTTCAGAACAATGTTTTTATTCTAAGTTAAGAACAATGTTTTCTTTGCCCAGTGTTTATGGGTCTTTAATTATAATGTTGAAACAATGCTAGTTGCCCGTTGTTTTTGGGCCTTCTA
This sequence comes from Quercus agrifolia, assembly GCA_029955455.1. Classification (NCBI taxonomy): domain Eukaryota; kingdom Viridiplantae; phylum Streptophyta; class Magnoliopsida; order Fagales; family Fagaceae; genus Quercus; species Quercus agrifolia. Next base: position 33,558,663 of record JARQAD010000007.1, on the reverse strand, counting down.
TTATATTAGTAATTCTATACTTACTTGTTTACTTTCTTGCCTTGCATGATATTTTGTGACTACATGTGATCCCATCTACTTCATTCCTTTAGTCATCATCCTTTTTTTTTTCTTTTCCCTGTCAGTAACTTGCCTCCGTCTATGCGAGTTGTTGTTACTTAGTCAAAAATTTTGTTGTGACTCATACCCATTAAAGGGACCTTGTCATTTTTGGCTTCGTCAATAATTTACATCCGTCTAGGCGGAATCTTGTTACTTAGCCAATTTTTTTGTGACTTACACCCATTGAAGGGATCTTGTCATTTTTGGCTTTGTCAGTAACTTACATCCGTCTAGGTGGAATCTTGTCACTTAGCCAATTTTTTGTGAGTTACATCCATTGAAGGGATCTTGTCATATTTGGCTTCGTTAGTAACTTACATCCGTCTAAGCAGAATCTTGTTATTTTGCCAATTTTTTGGGACTTACACCCATTGAAGGGATTTTGTCATTTTTAGCTGCGTCAGTAACTTACATCCGTCTAGGCGGAATTTTATTGCTTAGCCAATTTTTTTGTGACTTACACCCATTGAAGGGATCTTGTCATTTTTGGCTTCGTCAGTAACTTACATCCATCTAGGCGGAATCTTGTTACTTAGTCAATTTTTTGGGACTTACACCCATTGAAGGGATCGTGTCTTTTTTTTTTTTTTTTTTTTTAAACATGCATCACACTAGCTGAATAATTCTTTTATTGCTTTATTTCAAACATGAATACATTTGTCCATTACCTCTACTGATGATATTGTTTCAAATGCTCAATGTTCCATGGTCGCGGTAGTTTCCTCCTGTCCAACGTCTCCAAGTGATAACTGCCTTACCTGGACTAATGGATGTAGGGTCCTTCCCAGGTTGGATCGAGCTTCCCCTATGTTAGGTCCTTGGTGGTAGGTGTGACTTTGCCCAGGACAAGGTCTCCAATATTAAGTTGTCTGAGCTTCACCCTCTTGTTGTAGTACTCAGACATCTTCAGCTGGTACTCTGCCATCTTGTAGGATGCTTTGTCTCTAGATTCGTCCAAGCAATCCAAGCTGACTCTCAGTTGATCGTCATTGCTGCCTTTATGGAAAGTTTCTCATCTCAAGCTGGTGATTCCTACTTCAATTGGAATTACTGCTTCGGTGACATAGGTGAGACTAAAAGGGGTCTCTCCTATTGGGGTCCTTGCTGTAGTTTTGTATGCCTACAAAACATTGGGCAGCTCTTCTGGCCATGCTCCCTTTTGTCTCGTCCAGCCGAGCCTTGATGATCTTGAGCAGGGTCTGGTTTGTCACTTCCATTTGGCCGTTAGCTTGGGGGTGACCAAGGGATGAGAATTAGTTCTTGATTCCTAGCCCTGAACAGAATTCCCTAAAACCTTGGCCATCAAACTGCCGCCCATTGTTTGATATGATTGTTCGTGGTATCCTAAATCAGTGACTATATTCTTCCATATAAAGTTCTAGACCTTCGCCTCCATTATGGTTGATAGCGCTTCTGCGTCAACTTATTTTGTGAAATAATCAATGGCAATTAGTAAAAATTTTACATGTCCTTTACCTTAAGGTAATGGGCCAACAATGTCAAGTCCCCACTAAGCAAACGGCCATAGGGAGGATATTGTCGTTAGTTTCTCAGATGCGATGCGTTGGACGTTTCCAACCCTTTGGCATTTGTCGCACTTCTTAATGAACTCCTTTGAGTTATTTGTAGGGTAGGCCAAAAGTAACCCGTTCGGATAACTTTGCTAATCAAGGATCTTGGGCTTGCATGATCTCCACAAATTCCTTCATGGATCTTTTCCAAAATATATTTGGCTTCCTCCTCGTTGACACACCTCAGGTAGGGCATGGAGAAGTCACTTTTGTACAAGGTATCATTCAAGATCATGAACCTTGCTACCCTCTTCCTAACTTTTCTTGCTTCTTCGACGTCCTGTGGGAGTCATTTGTCCTGAAGGAAGGATAGGATTGGGGTCATCCAACTGCTTCCGCTTTGGATTGCGACGGTGTGGACTTCTTTGATGTTGGGGCATCTCTAGACTTCAATCTTCAGATCTTCACTCATTGGCCCTACTTCTGACTACGTCTGTTTTGCCAGCTTGTCTGCCCCCATATTCTGTCTCCTAAGGATTTGTGTGAACTCCACCCGATCAAACTCTTGTCTTAAAAGCTTTGTCAACTTTAGGTATTTTTGCATCCTTTCCTCCTTTGCCTTGAACTCCCCCTTTATCTGGCCTATGACAAGCTTTGAATCATTCTGAAGGAGCAAGTTTTTTACCCCTAGTGCCTTCTCGACCCTTAGTCTCATTAGTACTCCTTCGTATTCAGCTTCATTGTTAGTGGCCAGGAATGCTAGTTGAACTCCGTATTTGAGCGTCTCTCCTTTAGGGGTGATGATAATGACTCCTACTCCGCCCCTCTTTCGGACTGACGAACTTTCAATCTGAATCGTCCATCTTTCCACCTTGTCTGTGGCTCCCTCTTTGTCGAGGATTGTAAATTCGACAATGAAATATGTTTGTGCCTGTGCCTTAATAGCTATCCTAGGATGGTACTCAATGTCGAATTGGCTGAGTTCAATAGCCCATTGGATCATCCTTCTTGCAACCTCAGGCTTGTTCATTGACTTCTTTAGTGAAATTGGGGTTGGGGCGTAGCTTGCGTGAAGCTACAATCAAAGCGAATGAAATCTTCTCTCTACGTGGGTATTTGGCTTTTGCCCCTTAGAAGGCCTGGCTGACATAGTAGACTGGGAGCTATCTTCTGTCTTCTTCTCGAATCAAGGCAACACTCACAGCTGTAGCTGACACTAACAAGTGTAAATTCAAGTTTTCTCCTTCCTTGGACGACTCAGGAGGGGTGGATTGCTCAAGTATTGCTTGAGTTCTTGGAAGGCTTTCTCACATTTGTCCATCCAAACAAATGCCTGCTTTAGTGTCTTGAAGAAGGGCACGCATTGTTTGTTGCTTTCGAGATGAACCTGTTGTGCGTTGCTATCCTTCCTGTGAGTTTTAGGACTTCTTTCACAGTCCTAGGTGATGCCATCTATCGTATGGCTAGTACCTTCTCTGGGTTTGCTTCTATTCCCCTCTAGAATCCTATGAACCCTAAGAACTTCCCTGAGCCTCCCCAAAGGTGCACTTGCTGGGGTTTAACTTCATTTGATATCGTTTGAGAGTTGTGAATGTCTCTTGGAGGTTGTCCAGGTGAGTAGACTCTCCTTTACTCTTGATGAGCATGTCGTCCACGTACACTTCCATATTCCTCCCGATCTGTTTACTGAACATCTTGTTTACTAACCTTTGGTAAGTTGCTCCTGCATTTTTCAACTCGAAGGGCATCGCCTTATAGCAGTAGAGCCCTTGGCTTTTGATGAAGGCAATTTTCTCCTGGTCTTCCTATGCTAGTTTTATTTGGTTGCACCCCGAGAATGCATCCGTAAAAGTTAGGAGCTTGTGCCTTGCTATGGAATCCACCATTTGATCTATCCTCGGCACAGGGAAGTTGTCCTTTGGGTAGATCTTGTTTAAGTTTGTGTAGTCCACGCACATCCTCCATTTCTCATTTGCCTTTTTTACGAGGACGACATTGGCAGCCAGTCCGTGTAGTAGACCTCACGGATGAAGCCCGTTACTGGTAGTTTATTTACTTCATCCATGATTGCTTGGTTTTATTTTGGAGCAAACACTCGTCGTCTCTGTTGGACAGGCTTTTTCTTGGGATCCACGTCTAAATTGTGTTGGATAATCTTCGGGGATATGCTTGGCATGTCCTCATGGCTCCAAGCGAAAATGTCCAAGTTCTCCTTAAGGAGCTAGACTAGCTTCTTCTTCGTGTCTACATTTATGGTCGTCCCTACCTTGGTAGTCTTCATTGGTTCCCTGTCTACTAGCTCCGTAGTTTCTTGGGCTTCCACCTTCTCCTCTTCTTTTTCCTCGATCATCCACGTATAGTTTTCCTTGGCCGCCAACATTGCTTGGTAGCACTCCCTAGCCAATACTTGATCTCTTTTTACTTCACCTACACCCTTTTCTGTTAGAAATTTTACCTTCAGGCAATAGGTGGATGTGGCTGCCTTCCAGTGGTTGAGTGTAGGCCTTCCAATGATCACATTGTATGAAGAAGGGAAATCTACCACTAGGAAATCCAACTAACAAGTCAACTGTCGCAGATAAGACCCTACCATTAACATCACTATGCCTTTAGGATACACCACGTCCTCATTGAAGCTAACTAGGGGGGACTCAAAAGGGCGTAGCCTTCCCGGATCTAACTTCAACTGTTGGAAAGCAGAGAGATAAATGATGTCTACGGAACTGCCATTATCCACGAGGATTCGCTTGGTATTGAATCCTTCTATCATGAGCATTATGACCAAAGGGTCGTCATGAGGCTGCTTCACTCCTCTGGCGTTTTCTTCTGAGAAAAACATGTCCCTGTCCGTTCGGCTTTGCTTCAAGGGGGGTATTTTGTGGACGTTGTTCACCTGTCTTTGATATAATTTCTTGAGGGATCTCAACAATCCACCTATAGATGGGCTGCCTGTGATCATTTTTATCTCCCTAATCACACTTTGTGGAAATTAGGACGTGTGATCCTTGTCCCTTGGTGAGGCTTTGCGCTTGTCCTTGTTGTCATCCCTGGACCTACTGGGTTCTCCCTTCTTCACAAACCTCTGCAGTTTCCCTTTTCATATGAGTTCCTCTATCTGCTCCTTCAGGTCCCTGCAATCCTCTGTGTAGTGGCCGTGATTCTTATGGAAATGGCAATACTTCTTCTTGTCACGCACGTTGGGCAACGAATGTAATGGCCTTAGCCATTTGAGGTAGTGCTCATCTTTAATCTATGCCAAAATTTTGTCAACATGCATAATTAAAGGAATGAATTTTACTGTTCGATAAGCTTTTTCGTCTTTCCTTTTATTCCTGTCGCTAGTCTGACAATCTGAGCATTCCCTTCTTCGTCCTCTCTGATTGTCTTCCTTCTTTCCCTTTTCACTGGTCTTCTCTTCGTGTTTTATCGCAGCTAAGGCATCTTCGGTGTTTATGTACTTCTGTGCCTTCAAGAGCATTTCTACCATCGTCTTTGGAGGATTCTTTACGAGTGAGACCACAAACTTCTTGGATTTCAATCTAGCTTTAAAGGTTGTTAACTGCACCTTGTCATTAGCTTCGTCTACCTCTAAAGTTTCTCGAGTGAAACACTTCACGTATGACCTTAGGATCTCCTTCTCTCCCTGTCTGATAGTGAGTAAGTGGTCTGCTGGTCTTCTTGGGCGCTGTCCTCCAACGAAGTGGCGTAAAAAGGAATTGCCCAACTACTCGAAGTTATCGATGGACGATGTTGGTAATTTTGTGAACCATTCCCTTGTAGCGCCTTTGAGAGTGGTGGGGAAAGAATGGCACAGTATTTCGTCAAGAGGCTGTTGAAGGCCTAGTGTCATCTTGAAAGTGTTGAGGTGGTCTAGAGGGTCCTTAAGTCCGTCAAACAGTTCAAGCTTAAGCATGCGAAATTTTAACGACACTGGATATTCTAGGACCGCCACTATAAAAGTTGAATCTGTCGTCCTGACCATTCTATCCAAACTTCGATCTGTTTTCCTTTTAGTGGCATTCCTTAGCTCATCCATCTCTTTTCTCATTTCTCGGAGAAGATCCGAGTTTGGTCCATCTGGAGTAGCTGGTCTTTGACGGTCACTCCTTCTATGACTATATCCCTCGTCTTCCTGATTGGTCCTAGACCAGTTCTCCTCTTGTTGAAGAAGTAGTCTCATCTCCTGGTTCTGTCTGGTGAGTTCTTCCACGCTAGCTGTAAGTGTCTAGATTTGTAGAGCTAATGCAGTAGAATCTTGGTCGGACTCCATCTGAATTAGGGAGTTGATGGGAACTACGCTTTCGAACCTAAGTGTGAATATGTCGTCCCCACAGATAGTGCCAAACTGATGATGGAAAAATCCTCAGTAGTCGTCCAAATGGAGTTGAACCCTCGTCTCTGTATTTGCAAAATGTAGTGAAAGGCTTCCCTTAGATGGTCACTGATGTGGTGCCTGCCACAACGTCTTCGATGCCAAAGTCAGTGTATGGAAGCTTTTTGAAAAAGTAAGAAAGTATTTATGGTCTTAGAAATTACCTCTGCTTGTATTTTGGGTGTGTATATATATAGTCTCGTAGTTTCTAGCTGTTAGGGCTTTAATTGTAGCTTTAGTGCTCCTTTTTTAATGCCTTAAGACTTGTTAATGTGGGTTTTGAAGAGCTACCAGTGGTTTGACAGATAATTGGTAAAGGTCTGAGGCATTGAAGCTTCTCATTAATGGTTTGCCTTTTCCTCGTCCATGTGTGGCTGGATGGATGAAGGTATTTGATGAGGTCGTCCAAGAAAAGGAGTTCGTTGATCCCATCAGCATGAGTGACATATATATAAAACTTATAAAAGAGTGCAAGCTTGTTGCTTCTTGACGATTTTTATTTTTTATTTTTTATTTATTTAAGATCTTTCCCCCATCGAGTTGTAATTAACTAATCTCTTTTTCTTTTTCTTTTTCTTTTTAATCTTTTTTTTGAGTAAAAGTAATTAGCTAACCTCTAATTTCACAATTCTTGCAATAATAACAAGTTCAACCTCAGACATTTATCTTGTAAAACTATCAAGGGTTTTTAGTAAATAACCAAAAATGACACTTGGACTAAGAGTTTTTTTTTTTTTGTTGTTGAGAAATTGGACTAAGAGCTAAGTTGGTAATTTTTCTTATATCTCTCCCTCCTTTAATCTCATGAATCTTTTATATATCATATTTATTTAAACTTAATAGTTAATCTATCATATATAATAAAATGGACAAAGTTTTGCTACAAACTTGGTTCTAACTTAAGATTACAACTTCATTCAAAATATATTTTTATTATATGTGAATTTTGAGAAATCTTAGTTGAATTGCATTTTATTCTTATATCCTCTATACTTGCAAAATTTTCATAAGATGAAATATCAATAACTATATCATCAATCAATTGTTTAAATTAAAAATTTTTGTAATCTAAAATTATGCATAAAAAATATGTTTGTGGATCATAGAATAAAAAACATTTGATTGGCACAAAATTTGACTTTTGACATGTTAAGAGCGTAAAAAAACACACAATCCAACAATTAGATTCTCAAAATATATAGTAATGTTACATTTTTTTAAGGAAGTTATAGTTTTAGCCTTTTAGGCTATAACTAAGTTTGTAGTCAAAGTTTGTCCTAATAAAATATGAATTAAACAAGACAGTATCTCAAATTAAAGATTAAAATGAGATAAATATGATATATATATATATATATATATATATATATATATATATATATATATATATATATATAAAAGTATTTACTATAGAATTATCCTACACTAATAATAAGTTTAACCTCAAACATTCACCTCTAATATAAGGGCACGTATTATTGCATTATTGTCATATATGAGTGTAATTTAGCCCTATATTTTCGTTCTTAATGCACAAAGATTTATATCTCCATAGATATGGCTTAACTATGTTCTTTAAATGAATGGTTGTTGGAGAGGTTTCTAATATATCTACGCATTAAAAAATATCTTCGCATTTGCTAGTAGGGAATAGGAACCGATATGGGTTCAATATTTTTGTGCACTTGAGTTGTTGGAATTTAAATGTGTGTCAAATAATTATCATGTATTTATATTTCAACTAGTCGCTAACTCGTGTGATGTATGAGATTGTTTTAAATCAAATGTGAACATGTTCAGGTTTAAACATTTCTCAAATTTCAATTATTGAAAGCTAAATTGGCTCTAATATAAGATGAAACATGTAATATTATGAAGTAATATTAAAAATGAGATAAATACAAATATTATGAAGTAATATATTACAATAATCATAATGTGCTCTTACATTTGGTTTAATAAGTAATATATAATTGTGCTTACATCTTCAAGCTTTATCCAATGCTTTTGAAGAATGTATTTCCTCCATTTCTTAGGCTCTTATCTTTTCTCAACTTCTTCAAACTACTTAATTCTTCGCCGAATTAGTATCAAGTATAACACGAAATTATACCAATTCATCAAAGATTTACAATGTAAAACTAAACACTCTTAATGTCAATAAATTTCATAATAACCCCACCCAAACTATTGAATTATTAAAAAAGTTCAACATTTCTATAATCTTCATGAAAATAAGTATTCCATTGGTTTTCATCATGAATTCAGAAATAAATAACAAAATAGATTATTCACACACAAAAAAACTTCAATATATCCAAGTTATAAAAAAAAAAAAAATACCAGTACGAATTGTGCTAAGGTGGAAAATGGTACTATCTTTTGCCATATATAAATACAACATGACCTGAGACCTCAAAAGCTTATGTGAAACATGTTTAAATTTTACTATATGGTTTTATTCAAACATTAAGAATACAAAAGCCAAAAATCTAGATATTTATGGCATTTGTTTCAAGTTTATGCCAAACCAAAACTAAAGGCATGCCGAGTGCAGTTCACAAAGGCTTAGTGGCTTGGTAGTGTTATCAAAATTTGTGCAGTCTTCCAAACCAAAAAAAAAAAGTCAAACCATCTTAAGCAAGGTAGTTCCAACAATTTTCCTAACTTTCTCATGAATCGAGTTGCTAAGATAGGATGGTATTAGACATCCAATTAAATGAGCAAAAACACAAAATCAATGTCATTGTCAACATGAATTACCAAGAATTAAAAAACTCGCCAAAAAATTAAGATTATTTAAATAGGTAACTGATTTAGTGATATATTCTAAATTCGTTTCCGCTTATGTTCACTTACAGAGAAATTATAATCAACATTAACAGTTGTAAAGACAAAATAATAAACCAAAACTACATCAAATAAAATGGAATGCAAGGAAAGCCACGCGCATAAAATTGTAGAGATAGCAGTTGATGATCAAGGAGAAATCTGCTCCCATTAGCACCACTTCAAACACAGTTTTTTGAGGCATCAATCAAACAATTTGATTGTGAGAGTAGGCAGCTTACCCTCATAAAAAAAATTAAAAAAAAATGAGAACTCTTCCTATATATGTTATTTTCTTCAAGAATTAAAGAGATTTGCATAAAAATTTCAATGTTTCTATCCAATGAAAAAAAAATCACCTACATCACCATAGTTGTTGCTGTCAGCTAACTTCGACTCATGTTTTCCATAGTGACCAGTAATCTATAGAAGCAAAGGAACCTAGAAATTAAAAGCAAAAGCCTAAACTAAATCCTCTAATTGATTTAAGAATTCCATTTTGTTTTATGCAGTTACTTTCAGTTATAGTCTTGCAGCCTTGCAAGTATTTGAATGTATCTTATCTAATCAATGTGTCAACTGCATCATACCTTGCATGTCCATACGTTCATGTGTTTGAAGACAAAAAATCTGAACAATATTCAAATCTGAAAAACTAAACAACACTATGCTCACAGGCATTTCTAAAATTTTAACAATGTTAAACTACACTCTACAATTTTTTGTTCGTGTTGAAAAAAGTTTTAAACACTTAGGTCATATGGGCTACAAAAAATCTACCCACACCAATTTCGCTAAGGTAGCATAGCATCCTCAACATATAAAATTTAGATTGTGTTGTGACACACAATCTGAACAATGTAATGAATGTCTAACCTCAACAAACTCCACACCAATTTCGCTAAGATTATCAGGAATGTTATGTGATGAAAGCAAGTTGATAACTCCACCAAAGCCAAAAACATACTCCACACCAATTTCGCTCAGTTTCCACTAAACAAATTCAAACCCATAACTCAGTTTCCACACACACACACACACACACACAAAAAAAAAAAAAAAGATTATCACCATTTTAATATCTATTTAAAATATTGAAGATGTGACTCACTTCAAAAAATATTATAGTCAAAACACACTACTAAACTCAGTTACTGAGTTCCAAACTCAATTATAAATACAAAGAGAAACACAGCTAAACTACAATTCAATCAACATTAAGTCTGACTTACAACTTTTTGCTTCTAAAATTTTAACAATGTTAAGCTACACTCTACAATTTTCTATTTGTGTTGAAAAAAGTTTTTTGCACTTGGGTCACATGGCCTACAAAAAATCTACCCACACCAATTTCACTAAGATAGCATAGCATCCTCAACATATAAAATTTAGACTGTGTTGCAACACACAATCTAAATAATGTAATGAATGTCTAACCTCAACGTAATGAATGTCTACAACATGCATAAAAGAAAATACATATTTTCTAAGCACAACTCAAAAAAAGCTTTAAATCAAGTTTAGTGTAGTTATATCAGCTTTGGCATAAAAGTAAACCACAATCAAGTGAACAAATCAGAAGTTCTCAAAGCTTTAAATCAAGGCAGTTAAAAACTAAAAATAGAGTTTAGAAAATTTCACGTCCCAAATCATTTCATTAAGCATAACATTGAAGCCAACCACACAAACACAAAAACCTAGTCACGGAATACAAAACTGACAAAACAATATGAAACACATAGCATTAAATACATACATAGTATGTACACATATACACACAAACAGAACACAACTAAACAAATTGAAACCCATAGCTCAGTTTCCACCAAAAAAAAAAAAAAAAATCAAATTGATTCTACTAAACTCAATTACAGAGTTCCAAACCTAAAGACTTATCTAAGTGTGTGCGCAAACTCAATTACAAATACAAAGAGAAACACAGCTAAAACTGCAATACACATTTTAGTTGCAAACCGAATGTAATAAACCATTTAAAAACAAAACCCAATATAAAATTTTCTCAATTGAGTATAATTTTACAAATTTTGAAAACCAAAACGACATAAAAAGCATATTAAGATCCATTTAATAGACAAAAAATCAATTGAAAGATCTAAACTTTTATATGTATGTATATTATAACTCAAACCCAAATAGATAACAAAAACAGGGGTAGGTATATAAGAGAGAGAATTAGATCAAACACGTATTTCTATTTTTGCTTACTTTGAGATTAAATTCCAAGACTGAAACTTAAAATCCAGAATTCCAACAACAAAAACCTCTTTATTTAATAGATCAGAAAATAGAAAATCAAATTTTTTGTTTTTTTTTATAAAGCAGGGTTTTGTTCGCTTACCGTTGCCGGAAAGAGATTAACTCAGATGGGAGTGGCGACCAAGGAGAAAGATCTGCGTCTAGGGTTTTCAGTTTTGGGGTTTCCTGCGTATTCTCTTGTAGACTCTAATCATGTTTCCAAGCTGAGTTTGTGTTTGTGTCTAACGTTTTTTTTTGTTTTTTTTTTTATTTTTTTATTTTAAAGATAAGCATCCAATCAGATGGGAGTGGAGACAAAGAAGAAGGATTTGGGTCTAGGGTTTTCAGCTTTTGGGGTTTCTGCGTATTCTCTTGCAGACTCCAATCGTGTTTCCAAAGTTGAGTTTGTGTCTAACGTTTTTTTTTTTTTTTTTTTTTTTAGTGAAAAGAGTTTTTAATATTATTTTTTAAATTTATCAAAAAAAATTATTTTTTAAATATTGTGCTGACGTGGAAAATTATGGGAGCTTCAAAGGCTTCAGTTATATATATATATATATATATATATATATATATATATATATATATATAGATAAGTCTAGTATAAGGGGCATTGGACCCAACCCTTTCGTCAACATAACAAACGGCTAATGTTTACCTATGTTTATACTTTCTCCCCCTTCCAAGTTCAACACATCAGCCAAAAGATTTGTGATTTGCTGGCTACATCTACTTGTATGTACTGTGTTATGTGATGGTTGTAGACTTGAAGTTTCTAGTTTCTACTATGTTACTGGGTGGTAGCTTGGTTGTTTTAATGTTTGGTCCGATGTCAGTTCTATTCTTAATTGTATCATGTTGGTTTATTTGTGTATTTAATTTGATGGGAACTCTTTACTTTGTTTTATGTAAAATATTCATGTTTATCCCCCCCCCCCCACCAAAAAAAAAACAAAAACAAAAACAAAATAGAATTTACCTTCTTTTAAAAGCTTCATTTATATTTAAGCAAGGATTTGTTGCAAACAAAGTTGCAACACTTCCTGCATATTCATATATGTGTCAAGATATTAGAAGGACACCTGTCCATGACCAATTTAAAGAAAACTTATGTTAAGTTCTTAATGTCTCTCTCTCTCTCTCTCTCTCTCTCTCTCTCTCTCTCTCTCTCTCTCTCTCTCTCTCTCTCTCTCTCTCAAATACCCATTTTTGCCAAGACAATGAGACACCAAAAAACCACCGCCACCTCCATAAAATCTTTGCCAAACTCCATAGATTGCACAAATTGTTAACCATTAATTTCTCCAACCCACTCCAATTCTTCACACAAATTCAAACCCTTGTCAAAATCAAATTCCGAAAATCCATTAAATCCCATCCAATGAGAAACCCATAAATTCATCTAAAAATGAGAAACCCATTACCAAAATCAAACCCCAAAAACCCATCAAATCTAAAAAACCCATTAAAATCCATTCAATGAGCAACCCATAAACAAAAATCAAACCCTAAAAACCCATCAAATCCCCATTCAATGAAAGAGCCCAGAAACTAACCCATAACTACGAGCTTTAGCCATGGCGGCACAGCTAGCGATGCATCTCAACATCAGAAGAGAAAGGTGAGAGAGTGTGAGGAGAGAGAAAGTCCCAAAAGAGATTTTGGCAAAGAGAAGGAGTTGGAGAGGTGGTTCTTGGCGGAGAAGTGAGACCGGTGGAGAGGGATGAGTTGGATGTGGCAAGGCTATGTTGGGCATGAAGGATGTGACTGGGTATCTGAGAAGAGAGAAGAACAAAGGAAGGAGAGAAAGAGCGTTGGTGGGGTTTTGAAGAGAGAGAGAAGGGTTTGTATTTTTATTTTGGGTTTGGCTTACCTCCAGTAATTTTTTAAATTAGACATGTCTTTTTGTTTTAAATATATAATGGCAAGTGATAGTGGATTTTAATCTCCACATTTTGTTTAGTTAGTGGATGATGTGGCAATTTCTCATTAAAATAAAAGAAGATTCTAGTTAAAAAAGTATTAGAGGTAAGTCAAGCCCTTTTTTTTTTCATGCTTGAGGGAGAGAGAAAGAGAGAGAGAGAGAGAAACATTAAGGCCCTATTTGGCTTGTCGATAACTCATATCCCAACACTCATAACTCAATTCTCCTCACTCAAACTCATATCCCAATATCTCACAACTCTAACTCAATAAAACCCAAAACTCACTCATATGCTCGTTTGGCAACTTGTTCTCATAGTTAACTCAAATTTAAATCCCAACTTTCTGTCACTGTCTAGTCCCACATAGCAGAGCACAGCACTGTTATGCTCTACAATGGCCAAGTAAATACCCGCGTGTAATACCTCTCTCCTCTTCACACCCTTCCCACAAAAAATCTCATCAGCTTCTCTCTCCATTCTCCCCAACTCCTCTGTTGTCTGCACCTCTCAAACCCTAAATCCAAAAGACCACCGATTATTCAACTCCTCCATCCTTGCCCACCTATGCCACCGCCATTCTCTCCCCAACACATCATCCTCCTTCATCATCCTTGAACCCAAGCACTGCTACACCTCGAAGAGGACATTACAGCTCTGTCCACCGCAACACCTCTGCCCCTAAATTGAGCCCAGATAGCCACCATCACACACTGAGAACTCTCTCTCTCTCTCTCTCTCTCTCTCTCTGTGAGAGCATTTTGTGTATGGGTGCGATTTAGGTCTCAACACTTGTTTATTCAAGTAAGTAAATTATGGGTTTAATTTGTTAAACTTATTTTATTCTTTGTAATTTTTGAAATTAGATGATATTAAGAAATCAAATGGTATTAAGAAATTGCATGTTGCTGTAGGATTAGAAAAAAATCAGATGATATTAAGAAATTGAATAAGCTTCATTAGTTTAAGAAATATGAGCTTGAGATTTTACAAAGTAAGCCGGTATGCTATTGATTGACATGAAATATGATCTTTGAGATTTTATACTTCTTGAAATGATTTTCATGCCAATTTTTAAGAAATTGTAAGATTTTCCTTTGGTTGCATTCCCTATAAATTTAACTTGACTATGTCCTTTCTGTCAACCTTGTGTGACTGGTGAGTGAGGTTGGGGATTCAAATCCCCTTGGGTACATGAGTAAGTACCAAAATAATAATAATAATAATATAAAATAAATAATAAATAAATTATGGAAATTGTTATCTAGTTTTGACATTCCAAATTATGTTGAAATAGGTCTCAAACTTGTCTTGAAGCTGGCAGTTCCTGAGCCTTGGTACTTTTCTTGGAATAAATTATGTTGTAGATGTATAATTTTATCATTCACCAATTACAATAGCTAATACGAAGCCATTATTAAATAATTTTTGACAATAGGTCCATCACTAATATAAGTGATGTGTAATTGGACCTATAGTATTAATATTTATGCAGGCCCATCATGGCATTTTGGCTGTCACCATTGGTGGTTGTGTAGAAAAGCTTGTGAAACTAGAGAAGACAATAGGGTTTTGAGGTTTTGTGAGTAAATTGGGTCTAAGAAATTTTGTTCTACACAGCCCTTGTACAACAAGTTTGTTCTACATAGCCCTTGTACAACAAGTTTGTCTTATCTACAACAATTATGACATAGGGGAAGAAGAAGAACACAAAATTTTTGATAAATGAAAGTAGAGAAAGATAAAGGAGAAAGAAAGGTTTTTTGTGCAAACCCATTTGGAAAAGTTTGAAACTTGTTTCTAAACCATGGGTGCTTAATTTGTGAAGGGTTTGGAATAGGAGCTTCCAGAGATGGGTTTTGGTTGAAATCAAGGAAAGAGTAATTCAAAGTTTTTGCAATATATAGAGAGTGTAGGGATTTGGGTGTCCTTCCTTGGTGGTGTTTGGAAACTTTTTAGGGAGGTTTTGTTGGGTGGTTTTTCTCTTTTCAGTGCCTTTAAATGTTTTGTTTGCTAGCTCCAACTTAGCAGTTGCATTAATATTAATTGGGAGAAGATTATTAATGATATTTGATGAGTAGTTAAAGAAATAATTTCTATTTTATTGTCAATATATTGAAAGTGAGAAAATTTAGAGTTAAAATATTAACTATACTCTATACTCAAATTATGATAGTGTGTGTGATGATAAAGGGAGTATGATTTGATTTTATTCTGTTGGAAAGTTGGACCAAGAAGTACAGGGAGTGTTTTGACCAAGAATTCAAAGGTGAGACTTTTGGCACAACATTATAAGATTTTATACACTAAGTAGCTAACATCTTTGAACGTGGTATTTAACAACTAAGCTTGGTATTTAACTATTAATAACAACTAAGCTTTATGACAATTTGGTTATACACTAGTGTCATCTCTTACTACACACAACTTTATGAAAATTTTTAGTATGGTGAGCTATGCGTTGAATGACAGTGAATATGCCTTGTAGGGGTGGACGTTTCACCACAATGTCGGAGGCAAGTGCTAGTAGCTATAACTCCAACTATAGGGGGCATGTGTGTGACATGGATCAATGCGTGTTGCGGACATCTTTGTAGCTCCATAATTTCGATAGACGGTTTTATGGCTATAGACATTGGAAGCCTGTAAGTATCAACTGCACTTACTATCATCGCTCCTTCATGGTTAAAGTTGCTATGCTCCTCAGCTCATGTACTTACTAGCTTTGTTTAATATGCAGGGCATCGATGAACATTGTAAGTCCTTTAAGTGGTTGGATGGCATCCCATGTAGGCGTGGAGCTGAAACAACACCGATTTTCATTGTGAAATTTACTAGGCTTGAGGCCGAGGCAGCTAAGGCAAAAAAAAATGAGACGGAAGCTCGTGCAATGATAGCTGACCTACTCCAAAGGGAAAGAGTAGCAAAGTGTAATACTGAAAAAGCAAGGGTTTCCCTTCGTATGGCCAATGCGCGAGCACATAAATATCAAATTGCTCTACTTATCTCATGGTTGGCATTTGTGGTGTTGTTTATATTTTCACTTGGTAGAAGGTTGGATTACGGCAAATGTCTTTGCCATGATTCTGAATTTGGATTAGTGGTTTGCATAAATAAATTCTATTATGTGGTTGGACATGGAAATGTATTGTAAGTGTTGGGAGTGCCTTCTAGTGTAGGTGTTGGACCTGGCAACGTATGTGTTGAATGACAGACTTATTGTAACCTTATATATAACATTGCTATTTTGTAATGGCAGCATTCTTATTTTTTGCCAATTGATAGGCTTTATTCACTATTTTATCTAGACTTCCATAATAACTTCTACTTAAAATTTTCTATGCATTTGACATTCCGAGAAGCAAATCTATAAATTAATGTACTTTAATTGCTAATAAGAATCGCTATATTGAGAATTAGAAAATCTTATAAACTTGATGGATGAATTGTAGCAAACTAGAAACTAGAAATTTTGCATATAAGATAATTTTGTATACAATGTAACTTTTGTATAAAACGTATACATACATACATTATTATTTTGAGGTTTCCATTTTTCTTTTTTTGAATTACGAATCAATATAATAATTTAATTAACTTCAGCCCCAAACATAAATTCTTGGTTCTGCCCACCCTTGCCATCCTATATTCTAATGAAGGAGTTAGAATATAGATAGTCATCATGGGTAAGAATGTAAGGGATTATTATAGTACCTCATCGAAAATTTGTTAGAATCACTCGTGACAATTTTCTTGCAAAAAGAGTTTTAACAGTCAATAATTATCAAACCAAAAATTAAAACATGTTGGCATCTCCTTGTTGTTCTATTATCTATACTATTAATAACAAGATTCTCTGTTTGAGTTTCAACATTTTGTGTACTAAAATACCTTCACACAAGTTTTTAAACTCTCTAAAATATCATATATTTTAGTTAAATAATTTTAAATTATAAAACACAAATTGGTTTTAGGCTTTTTCCTTTATTTTCTCCAATCAATGTTACCTTACTTCTTTCTTTTAAAAAGAAAAAATAAACATGGTTATTTATATATCACTTTCTAACATTATAACACTAAATCGAAAAAAAAAAAAAAAAAAAAACATTATTGCACGTGCAAAACGCATGTGATAAATATAGTAGATAAATAGTATCCTAGGTATATATTCTTCTAGTTTTTTGCCTCTATTTGTATTGGTTAGTGGTTCTTATGTTTTGCTTTGTTCTATTTTGATTTCATTGGTGATTAAAAAAAATAAAACGTAGTCTATTTCTTATTATTGGAGCATTTCAATATTATTTAATTAAAATGAATAAATATGATAATATAAATATAAAGATATGGGAGTTAATATGAAAGATAATGAGTTAGTGGAATGCTTAATATCACATTGAAAATGAGAGAGACTTTTTTATTCCTTTTAATTATGGTGATTAATGGACTGATATGTATTGGAGCAAATATTGAGCTCGATACATTTAGAATATTTTTCATATCCATTGGTGAGTAAATGACATTTTTAATATGGAAAATGAAGAGTCATTCACCCACTTAATGGATTAGTTGTTGTGCCTATTTATTTCTTCAAAAACTCCTTATCTCATCAATTAATTGTGTAACTCTAGCCCATGAGATTTATGTCCAACAATTAATTTTGTAACATGCATTACATCAGAATTATGGACCTAATTAATCAGATTAATTTGGGTAATAATTTCGTGAGACCAGTTGAGCCTATAAATAGACTTATTTAGACCCAATCCTAGTAACTGCAATACAACAGCGTTACAAACACCAAAAAAAAAAAAAAGAAGAAGAAGAAGCAATTTCAAGCATTCTAAATAACAAAAAAATAGAGAGGTTCTTGGCAAAGAAATGTGTTCTTTTTGGTGGAGTTTTGGACTTGAACACTTTGTACAAAGGTTGTTCTAGCCATACGACATTTATTGGGCTATTGTATCTTGGGAGAAACAAGTCAAAGAAGATCTGCACTGGTTACAAAGTGTTAATGACAAATTTTTCACACCACATGGCTTCATTTCATTGGCGACCCGCACCATATCAACATTATTATGGATTTTGGGAGAATCTATTTTAAAGCCCAAAAGAGTTCTTATTCACAAAAATGATGCCGAAGCCCATGGTCCAAAACTCATGGTGATATAATCTCATCAAGGCCCATAGTTTGAGCTCATGGCACAACATCTCATTTTTGGTTCATGATCCAAGCTCATGACTATCATCGGGGGAATTTTGGGAGTCGTGGTTTGGAGGGCCAAGTAGTATGTTTAGTAAAACTCCAGTGATTCAAAGTTAATAAAGGAAAGCATGTTGCTTGGTGTGTCTTCCCTAATTCCCTGAACTCTGATGGGTCAGTGTGCAATAGGTAACATTTGGGTAAGCCTCTCATATCACATAACACTTAAAATGATAAAACTTCCCATACTCTTTATATAAAAATTAATGTTCATCATATAATATAAGTATTTCATATCAATTATATTATTATCATTTAAATCAATTCCAAGCACATGGCTAAATATATATTAATATCTCATATCTAGCATTAAAATGCTCTCCTTACTCTCCAAGATTTGGTTAAAATGCAAAAAGGCCATAATTACATCTCAAAAACTTCATCAAATATCAACCAACTAGTCTATTACTTACCAAAATTATATATGAACTAAACATATAATTCTTCCAAGAGAGCAAACTTAGCCAAAAATACCAATTACAACTCCAGTGGAAGCTGCAACAACTTCCGCACAAGTTGCAACAACTCTAGCAGAAGCTGCAACAGCTTCTGTAGAAGCTGAAACAGCTCCAGCGGAAGCTACAAACAGTTTCTGTAGAAGTTGTAACAACTCCATCTAAGCTGCAGAAGCTCCAATAAGTTGACACATGTCCTAAAAATGATATCACTTGCTCATTAATGCCTAATCTCAACAGCTTGCTATCATACCCAAAGAAATAGAAGGATCTCATAAAGATTATCTTGCCATCTTTAGCCAAATTATGAATTTAATGCAAAATACTTTCTTCCAAGCAAATGATGTCTTTTGGATGACATCATTCAATTGTAACAGCTGTGATTGACAGCTGTTACAGCTATAATATCAGCATCATTAAATCTCAAACTTTATTCTTTTGGCCAAAAAACAAAAGACCACTTACATTGTCAAAGTTTTTTCCTTATTGGCTAAGTTTCCCTTCAACTAGTTCTGATCTAGTTACATAGCTTGGCTCTCCATAAAGAGGACCAAGCTACACACTAAAGGGCCCTCTCCCTGACCCCTCTTTGCTGATCTCTGCTCTCCCTCTCTGATCCTCTCTCTTAGATTCATCCCTCTCTCACCCTCTTATACAGAAACTTCACTCATTTTGCTACAAAATACACATTTTCACACTTCCCAATCTCTCTTACAAAGTCCCTCTTCATAGATAACAACACAACACACATATTACAACATACCATCATCCATTACCCATCTTTCCCACACTCCATTATTCTGAAACTTCATCATTTTTGCTGCCCAAAATACATCTTCATCTCATTCTTTATTTTTCATACAAAATTTCCCTTCTTAAAAAGCAACATAATCAATGTCATAACACAAAAAACAACTCCAGCAGCAGCTCTTGCTACATTTAACCTTCATATTATTTATCTCACACTTCCATATATTTTCCAAATACATTCCCCACAAAATACCCATACATACCTCTCATACATCTTTAAATTCCATGTCTCTCAAAAAAAAAAAAAAAAAAAAAAAAAAAAAAATATATATATATATATATATATATATATATATATATATATATATAAGATTCATGTCCAACAAAGTATCTACCTATAATTTCCATACATATTACAAATATCGTATCTCACAATATATACATATTTCTTACTATCTCCAAACATCTTAAAATATATCAAACATCTTCCAAGAACTTATTACTAAAAGTCCTTTCTTATGAAAGACAAAAACTTATAAAATCAAGAGCCCTTCTTATAGAAGGCAATATCACTCATATTTGACTAAAAACTAAAAGAGTATTACATGGGAAAAGTCATTTAAGTGTATGATGAAAGGGGATTACATGGGGAAAGTCATTTAAGTGTATGATAAAAGGGGATAAACTTAACCAACCTATGCACATGGCTGGACATACTCTCTCTCCCTCCAATTGCACCCATTTTCCCCCTTCAATCATGAACCATGGAAGGACTCATAATATCATTTTGTACTGTTGGACTAATTCTATTACGCTGCTGAAATGTCTAAGTCCACTGCTGTCCTACGGCTAGAGCTCCAAACTATGATGATAAGTCATTATATTTTCCCTTCAAACTTATATTATTAAGTATATTTTATTCATTGTCATCATACCACTCGACTAATGTTATTTTGCTGCTGGACTCATTTTCTCATGTTGCTAAAATGTTAAGTTCACTGATGTTACGACTGAAGCTACAAAATATGAAGATAAGTCATTATATTTTATCTTCAAATTTACATTATTAAATATATTTTATTCATTATCGTTTTATCGCTGGATGCAAGCTATTTTAATATCATCTCACTATTTAATGAACATGATCTCATTAATATTTCATTAATGAACATACATACTAATAAATCAAGCAACCACCATTGGACACACATTTTTTGGACATGAACTACCATTGAACATATATTATTTGGACATGGACCATTACTAGACATACCTTATTATGATGAACATGAACCATGAACTGCAACTAGACATGGACTATTGGACTCATCCTATTGTTGGACATTTGACACCTAATTAATTATTTTCTAATATTGGACATCACTCAATATACATAATAATAACGTATCAACTCACCATTTAATCAAAACTATCATGCTAAGCATATTATTTATTTATTTCAACCATTATCATGATTCTAAGACTTTGGGTTTTATCTATTTTGTAAGCTTAAAAATACACCGGTAGCCATTGGTCTATGCGGCCCAATGTTGAGTTCCGGGTTGACCTCCCCAAAACAAATCCGGGCCTAGCAAAGTCACACCTCCAAAGGCATGTGGTTATGCGCAAAAAATTGCTCTCGACACAAAGTTTAGCCAACTAAGGGCTTGAATTTCTTTAAAGAGAGTGAGTGCCGCGCCTCAGTCCAAATAATATTGTGTATTTTCTAGTCTCAAATAAATAATATTCAGAAGTATTATTCAGTTTCTTTTTGTGTTATTTCCATTATTATTGTGTTTTGCACCAACACTTGTGGAGTGACCATCACACCAAGGGTGCGTGGTGGTCATGTAAACTTATTATTAAAACCATTTTTCTTATCCATCAATCAACAACTCAATTAAAATGTGAAATAGCATTTTTTAAGGACTAATATTAAAGTTATTATAAATTTTACTACAAAAGTATACAAAATGACAGAACAATGAACATGATTGAAGTAATCTCAAAAAATAATAAATAAATATTTAAATTAATTTTATGTGATAAGTGACACATTAGTTTGTAAATCTTTATATAGTAGAATTTGTAATATTTCTATCATTACTCAGTTTCTAAAGAATAAGTTCGTAGCCATACAAAAAATAAAATAAAAATAAAAATAAATCACTGCATTTATTTACAAAATTGCCTTTGCATTTGTATTATGTCTAATGTTGTGCATTCTATTCCGTTTTGGTAAAAAAAAAAAAATATCGAAACAAGAAACCCCATGGTTTTACTTTCGGTTAAATTTTTGTCTTCTATGTCATTCTGGGTCATTTCAGTCAAATTTCGATTTGCTCATTTGTTAAAAAGAAAAGAAAAAAAAGAAAAAAATACACTAAAACTATGTTGTTTTGATTTGATTCTTATTATTTCATTAATGACAAGTGAATTTAAGTGTTACATATGTATTTATGTTTATATAAATGGATCAAGGAGGAAAGAAAAAACCACCCAATTATAATCCATATTGCATGTCAATCCGCCTACAAACATATTCAAATCCACACTAAATTTTTCAATATGTTCGGATATCAATTTGTGATTGAATAACAACACTTACACATGAAACTACCACTAGTATTTGCTGGAAAAATGAATTTATGTGCACCAATAAAAAGGTGGATACTTAAAACACATTTTGAATTTGGGTGTATCTCATTGCATCTCTTTATCTCTCCAAACTACAGACACAAAAATCACACTTCTCTCATGTAGAAATGCCCTTCCCTAGCTCACCCAAAATACAAATAAAAAGAGCGAATAAATTTTGAGACATCAAATTTCACAATATATCGAAATGGTTATCATTCATTATTTTTATTCACTATTCACTATAATCCATCTCAATAAGCTATGAAATTTAATGTAAAAATAATTGCATTTGTAATATTGTTGGAATTGAGCAAGGGTGGTTGCAAATTTTTTTCATGTCCCTACTTCATAGTCCATATTTCAGGAAGGATATTACAATTGATGCAATAATTATGGACTGAAATTTAAAGTTGTTTCAACCATTAAAATAAAAAAAAAAGAAAAAAAAAGGTGAAAGTGTCTTTTTTTAGGGGAAAAAAAAGTGAAAGTTGAAATATAAAAATGATAAAAAAAATTTGTGGGGGATATGGGGTAATTCATAATCGCACTTGCACATAGTCCATAGACTCCATACTCCATAGACTTACTTAATTGTTACTAGTCTGACAGTGTGAACGTGATGGTTGGTATCCACAGCTGGTGGGAAAAATATGTGCTCACAAGTCGTAACGGAACGTACAGTCATAAATCAAATCCTTACTTCCCTTTTTATCTCCGAATTATCCATACTAAAACGCACACTAAAATTCGCTTTGTCATACATTACATTACAGTATAGGACTAATATAAAAAAAGTTAGATTTACCTCTGTCACCGTCAGCAGCTGCAAGCCACTCTTTTTCAAGCTCGCTCTCCCTCTCACTGTGTGAGTGTGATCCAATTCCTTAGGAATATATATATATATATTGTTAAATATTAGCATTGATACACCATGTTGAATATGCTAGTATGGATGCGGAAGCGAAAACATAAAGTATAGAACACAATAACACACGAGAGTTACGTGGTTCAGCCTAACGGCCTACATCCACGGAGGAAACCCTAGATGGCTACATCAATAATATATTAGAGTGTAGTACAAGTCTCCTACTTCTAGTACAAGTAGGAGACTTGGCTTGCACACAAAGTATAATTAGGCTTGGGCCTATACTAATGGGCTAATATATTTCTAACACCCCCTCTCAAACTCAAGATGGAAGCTTGATGAAATCTTGAGATTTGATAAGGTTGAGAAGATCCCTTGAATGAAGTTTGGCTCTGTTACGGTAGTTTGAGGAAGGCAATGGTCTTGCAGTGTTGATGCGACTTCTAACAGTGGCTTGACTATACCGGAGAGTTTTGACGGCAGCAGTAGGAAGCCAAAGAAGATGAACGCAGCGAAAAAAAAAACACCGAGGAAGACAAAGATTGCTCTTAAATATACCGCAAGGACAGAAAACCATGACCACAAGAAGATGGCTCTGATACCATGTTAAATATTAGCATTGATACACCATGTTGAATATGCTAGTATGGATGCGGAAGCGAAAGCATAAAGTATAGAACACAATAACACACGAGAGTTACGTGGTTCAGCCTAACGGCCTACATCCACGGAGGAAACCCTAGATGGCTACATCAATAATATATTAGAGTGTAGTACAAATCCTGTGTTACAATGAATCATAACATGTGTATATATAGTAGCCTAAACCCTAAACTAATAGACTTCTAGTACAAGTAGGAGACTTGACTTGCACACAAAGTATAATTAGGCTTGGACCTATACTAATGGGCTAATATATTCCTAACATATATAAAATAAAATAAACCTCCAGTCCTGATAACCGAACCGAACCGAACGTACAGTAAGAGATACTTCCAAAGTCACCGCACATAGATAGATAGATACATTCAAAATTCCTGCCTTTTTCACTTTTTCTGCAAAAAAAAGAGAAGTAGTAGACTAGAGAAAACAAACGCACTCATCTCTCTCTTTCACTCTCTTTTATAAAAGAGAAACCGCACTCACTGTTTAAACAGTGAGTAACGCACAAGTGAAACAAAACAAAACATGGCCATGAAACCTAAAACCCACAACGGAAATGGCAACTCCAGCGACAACAACAACAACAACAACAGCGGCGGAGGAAGCAGCAGCTCGCCGAGCCCGCCTCCGTCGCCGCCGCTTCGCTCCAACGTATCCCAATGCCGGCGACGAGTGCGGTCCAAAGCACAGTCTCAGCTCTTAAAGGACAGCTTCGGCGGTGGCATTCTGTTCCGGCGAAACCTGCGGTACTTGGTGGTGCTTCCTCTGCTCTATTTGTCTGGGTTGCTCATGTGTGTTGGTGGGCCCTTCTCGGCTCTCGTCGGCTGGCCCACCACTCCTGGCGCCGTGTACCGTAGCCACGACATGTTTCGGAAACTCTGGCCTCATATTCATTCTGATAATTCCTCTGTTCTTGAGGTTCGCTGTTTGTTTTGGGTTTTTCATTTGGTTGCAGAAGAAAATGCAGGAAAAGAAAAAAGGAAACAATTATTTCAATTTGTTTTGTTTTTGTTTTTTTTGTGCAAGATATGGTTTTTGATCGCTACATTTGAGGTTCGGAAAGGAATGTTTCTAATCATGGAGTATACTAGAATTTTTTTTTTTTTTTTTTTTTTTTGAGTATAAGAATTACTAGTTTCTAAAAATGGGTAAAATATCAAATGGGTTTTACTTAATTAGGATAATTGTAGGGATGTTTAGTAGAATTTTGGACTTACTATCAGTTTTTTTTTGGTAATAATAATAATAATATTTTTTTTCTTGTGGGTTTTCGTTTGCCTCGTCTATTATAGTAATTTAGTGTTGCTTTATGATTGCATTAACCACACAGAAAGTAATAGTAGATGGAAGTAGTATTATGGTGTTTTCTTTTAGTTGATTGATGACTGGAAAAGTTTCTTGAAATTTCAATTGGAAAAATTGTCTTGGAGATTCATATATACTTGTGAAATGGTATTCGAATAATGAATTTACATGGGAAATTTGTTGAAATTATTTTACATGGGAGAGTAGGCTGTTTGGTTTTTTCTTTGTTATACCCAGATAGGTTTGATCAGAACAGTGTAACCAATCAGAGTTGCCAAATAATTAGAGTTTGTGAGTGTTATTTTTATTGGAAGTACTGCGTGGCCTATAATGTTATCATTCAGCAAGTTACAAATCAAATAGTGCTACATTATGTAACGTGGTTAGTGCAAATATGTTGACATTCTCTTAGTTTACTTGTTTTATTGCTATCTGTTATAGTTTTTATTTTGTTTATTTTCAAATTGAAATCTAATATAATATTCCAAAGTGATAATTTTGGTTTGTGGTCTTTAAGCGTGTGCATAACATATGAATTTGTTGTGATTAAATGCAAGGTTGTTCTTGTTGCAGTTGTCCTCTGTTTGGAAAAACAAAAGAAGGGTAAAAGAGCAAAAACCGTGTCCAAATTCAACAGCTAGTCCACGTTTTGGTATGTATGAAGTTAGAATAATGTGTCATTAAGATTGGCTTCTAAAGTTACTTCTTCAATTCCCAAATGTGTCTTGTGGGATTTGAGCATCACACATATAAATCCTCTTATCTTAAACACATGTTTATTTTTTTATTTATTCTGCTGATCAATAGTACTAGATGGACTGTAGACCTCAACAACCTTACACTTTCAAAAGGCTCTAGTCCTCTTTCACTGTTTTGCATGTTGATGCTTGACTAGGATGGAATTGAGTTGGTTCCCCACCCCCCCCCCCCCCCCCCCCCAAACAAAATAAACTGACATTTTCCCTTGAATTTCAGAGTCCTCTGGCCCTAGTGGTTACTTGATTGTTGAGGCTAATGGTGGTCTTAACCAACAACGCTCTGCGGTATGTAAAGTTTCAATGTTCATGACCAGCTTTCTGCTCTAGTAGTTCTATTATGTGATTTTCTTGTCTTTATAGAAACTAAGAAGGGTGTTGACCAGAAAAAAGAAAAAATGTGATAAATTGGTAACCTGTTATGTCTCTTTGGCAGATCTGCAATGCAGTGGCTGTAGCTGGGCTTTTGAATGCAATACTAGTTATCCCTCGCTTTGATTTCCATAATGTTTGGAGAGATCCAAGGTGAGAGAGACAAAATTACTTGTATTATAATATCTTACTAGAGAGGTGTGAGTAATTTTTCACCCACATACCTTATCAATATTATCTTGGTTGTCTACTATAGATATATTTGGTGTAAAGACTTTCATTAAAGTCCAGACGTTAGCTTATCATTTTTTTATTGGTAAATTACACATGCACCCTGTGACTCTTGCACCCACAAGCTCACACTCCATCCAGTTAATATGGGAGGAAGAAGTACCAACTGAGCTATAGCTTATTGGCATTAGCTTGTAAAGCTAGGACTCAAAAAGGCCATTGAGGTTTTGTCCTAGTGGTAGAGTACACATCATGGGTGCTGTATGGATTCTATTCATGAAATTGACCCCAAAAATTAATGTTATGACTTGGACCAAATTATTACATTCTGTATCTAGCTAATGTGGGTGCTCTTTCTGTTATCTTCAGTTGTCTTTAATAAGAAGTTCCTTCATAGTAATAGAATTTTCCTGTCAAGTTCCTGTATCGTAATAAAAATTTCCTGCCAAACTGTTTTCTCTCTGTGCATTGCATTGAGGTCTTCGGTGCTCCATATGTTATTAGGCATATAATTCATGTGTTGACCAAATCAATATGGACCAAGCAGGTCCCCTGATCAAGCCTGGAGTGCAATTGCTCAGGCATTCTGGATGGCTCTAGGTTTGACATATTTCCCATTTAATATTGTTGACAAATCTTGCCACTTAAATGTTTGGAAACTTAGAGTATATGTATGACCATACATAAAGTGCTAGCAATATGTCTGGAGCTGAAATTAAAATTTTTTCTGTTAATATATGGCCCAACATTGGCCTTGAATATATCTTAAAATGCTTGTAAGAAATGCACTATGTGAAGGTAGGGCTCACATAGTGCCCTCTTCATGGCCCTATCGTATATAAATTTTATTTTTAAATGTACTTTTGTATGCATCTGGTGACCAAATTTTGACAATATAAAATTGTTTCGTAGTGAGTTTCGTGACATATATGATGAAGATCATTTCATAGCCAACCTTGAAGGCTATGTGAAAGTGGTTAAAGAGGTACCTGAAGAATTGATGCTAAAATATGAAAACAACATTACTAATGTTCCAAGCTTCCGTGTCCAAGCTTGGGCTTCTGTCAGTTATTACTTGGGAGAAGTGTATCCTGTCTTGCAGCAGCAAGGGTACGCATCAAACCATTGTATCTTCTCATTATGTGCTCTACCAAATAAAACTGTAAAAATTCTCATCTCTGAGAGTCAATGGTATCCACAAACTGAATTAAGGCAGACAAGTTCGTTAAATTTCCCTTGTAAAGACGACTAGAATCTGACCTTTAACCTGTTGAAACTTACCTCTAGGGTGTTTTTGCTTCATTTTTTGTTTGATACAGGATTATCCGCATAGCCCCCTTTGCTAATAGATTGGCGATGAATGTCCCACCTCATATTCAATTTCTAAGATGTCTGACTAATTATGAAGCATTGAGATTCTCTGCTCCTATTTCAACTCTTGCAAAGAAACTAGTAAACAGAATGATCGAGAAGAGTTCTAGGACTGGTAGAAAGTATGTTTCTGTCCATCTTCGTTTTGAGGAGGTACTTATGCTTATTTTCCATCATAATCTGAGCAAGTATTTAGCTCTCTTATGTTTATACGGTTAAGAAAAATTAAGCTATATGTAATTGAGTGTCTTCTACCTTTAGGACATGGTGGCATTTTCATGCTGTGTGTATGATGGAGGAGATGCAGAAAAAATTGAAATGGATTCAGTTCGTGAAAAAGGATGGAGAGGAAAGTTCAAACGAAAAGACCGTATCATCTTGCCTGGTCTCAATCGAATCAATGGAAAATGCCCACTATCTCCCTTGGAGGTACCTCAAATATTAGCCAATGTTGTTGCTTTTTGGACCTTTTGAACTTCAAATTTGAACTATTCCTTATGATGACATTTCAAGTTTAGTTTTATATTTTAGCTTTAAGTTCTATCTAGGACCAGTACTATTCAAATTTTTTCCAAAGTGTCTACTTCTGTAGCTTCAACTCCACTTGTTTTGGACCTTCATCTACATTTAATAGTATTTGGTTAAAAGTTGAGCTGCTACAGGAAGGGACTAGTACTAAACTAAACTTGGGTTCAGGTTGCAGGAAAGAATGTAATGGGGTAGTTTGAGGCAAAACAAAGCCTTTTGTCTAATGTTTAATTTCATACATGTTGTCATAACTCAATAAATTAGCTTGGACATGTCGTCTATGTCAGTTATTTGGTAATAACCTTTTTTTACTTGGATGTTGTTTTTTCTTGTCAGCGTAGGTTGGGATGATGCTGCGTGGTATGGGGTTTGCTAATGACACTTCAATATATCTTGCCTCAGGGAAGATATACGGGGCAGAAAGGCATTTAGTTCCTCTGCTAAAGATGTTTCCTCACCTCCATACGAAGGAATCTCTTGCAACCCCGGATGAGCTTGCTCCTTTTGTGGTAAACTCATGTCCTCGCTCTTGTACAATGTTTAAAATAGTCTTTTGTAGTAGTGGTCCTGGTGACATGGAAATCAACTTCAATTTATCCAAACATAATACATCTGCAAAAAAGTCATATGATTGCCTCTGTTCACCAAAAGCCCAAGTATATCAACCAATGTGTGACTTCTTAAAAACTATCTTTGTAGTTCTGTCAGTTATCCTTTTTGGTCTGCCCTTGTTCCCTGTTTGCGCTGTCAGTTCGTGTTCTTTCTTCACCATCAGTGCCATCAAGATTCTTCACAAATAAAGTCATAAGTCACAGAACAAGTCAATCTTAATGCCTGAAATCTGTACAAGAGAATGCATAAAAAATGCATCATCTGGATCAATGGTTGGACCATCAAATCAGGTATTAAATGAAAGTACTGATAATCTGTGGCCCATAATTGTGGCAATGCCTCACTATTCTTGAAATTCAAGCATATTTCTTCTGGAGTCTAACTAACTCGACTGAGTGAAAAGGTCTGATAGATGACAACAAATTAAGTAGAGATCAGGTTCAACCAAATATTTATTGTGATGGTGTTTCCTTAGCTATGTATTGGGTGAGCACATAACCTTCAATAACCTTGCTTTAAAACCTTTTTTCTCTTTTGGTAGGGATACTCTTCAAGATTGGCAGCTTTGGACTACACTGTCTGCTTGTTTAGTGAGGCTTTTGTGACAACTCAGGGAGGAAACTTTCCTCATTTTCTGATGGGCCACCGGAGATTCCTCTATGGTGGACATGCTAAGACCATTATTCCAGATAAACGAAAGCTTGTTGTTCTACTGCAGGACATGGGCCTCAGGTATTCTCCATCCCTTAATTTTCAGATTTTATTTTAGTCCTCTGATGTATCTGACCACATTTTTAGGCATGTATAGATGCATTAAAATATTTGTGAGTTTAAGTGATGCAGGGTTTATTAAAACCAAATTCATTTAAGATTTTGTTTCTAGATTTGAAATTATTTTTGAATTTGAATTTTGAATTTAGTTTTTAATGTTTAGGGTTTTAAGGAATTTGACCAGGCATTTTCCATATATGTGTACTCCCTAAACCCTATTAAAATAGTGCTCATGTGAGCATGAAAGAGAGTTGAATTTGAATAAGAATTTTATGAGAGTTCAAAATATATCTCCTCCTTTGTTCTTTTTGTTTGGCGGTGATGCCAAACGACCCTAGGTGGTGATGCCTATGGTTTGCAGTAATATTCTAGTTGGTGAAGCCTAGGGTTTGTACTGTCATTCCATTTGTCTCTGTTTTATTTCCTATTTCCTACTATGTTCTCATCATTAAGCCAGCTCAGGTTGTATTTAGCAGATCTCTCCTAATTGATAGTACAGGAATACTTAAACATAAAGATGATTGGCTACAATTGATTGCTAAGAATTTGGAGTGTTTTCTTCTAGATTACAAGTTTCCAACTCATGTACCCAACCCATCCTACCCATGATTGTCTATAGATACGAAGCTGAACATTCTAATGTCTTGCATGGGCTGCATCCAAGGTAGTCAACACTTGTCTGAACTTTCATGCGGAAGATTTGGAATAGATGTACAAAATTGTCAAAGATCCAGAAGTCCATATATGGACTGGTATCTTTTTGCAAAAGCATTGATGTTCAGTTAATAGTTCAAGCGTGTGGAATTGTGAAACAGTTATGTTTTAATGCTTTAGAAATTCAACATTGGAGTTGTATGTAAACCAAGTTTTTATACTGGTTTTGCAGTTGGAAAGATTTCAAAGATCAGATGAAAGAAATGTTAAACGAGAGTGACCGCAAGGGGATGATGGTACCCAGAGTGAGAAAATTCAACAGAAAAACTTCTGTTTACACACATCCTTTGCCGGAATGCGGATGTCTCCAGAGACCCCCCAATACTCTAATCATCCCAAATTCTACATTCCTTAATTACCACCAAAAATCCATGAGATAACAAAGGGACCTTACTCTTGAGCAGTTTCTCCCAGTTGTGCAGTTGCCAATTGTATGCTTTTTTTTGCAAATTCTTGGGCTATGGTACCTTTCTTCTGTATTTTCTCTAAAGTCCATTGCAGTTGTTCAGGCATGGTGCAGGTTTGCTAATTTTGATTGCACAAGGAATTCGTCATTCCATGTTATTTCTTTTGCCTTTTACGTGGAGATACTGATCTATTCTGTGGTGTTGGTTTTGTATGGAGCTGAAGCATGAGCTGATCGAGGCAAGTTGGGGAACATTGGTCGAGTTCATTGTGCATGAGTGAAATATCAAAACTCTTCAGAATTCAGAAAGAAATATTGACTTTCCAGCCTTGATCAAATGGGCTAGGGGAGGACAGATCCTTTTGCAGTTTGATGATGTTCTTTCTATGATTGTTAACGTAAAAGAGTATAGACATAAAATGTCAGTAATATTATGCCTTTTGCATTACAGGTTTGCCTATTGTCATCTTGCTCACAATTTTGGTGTAAGGGGAGGATTTATAAGACTTACTTTGATGCAAATATTTCATTTGTCATGGTCTTGTTTTGTTTCTCTCTCTCTCTCTCTTGAATTTCACTATATACTTTATCATACTAGCAAAATTTTACACACTGAATTAGATGGAGAAATCATCCATTGAATACAAGATTTGTTTGTTAGGAGATAAATCCTTTCTGGCTAGTTGCCATGACAACTTCTGGTTGTGCTAATAGTTTGTTGGGGTCTTATTTTTTGTGTTGCGTTTTGCATGGCATTAGAGTCAGTTGTGTAGCTTTCAATGAGCGAGAGATGTTCAGCAAGAATGATGGCAACAATAATGAAGGGCCTTTGGTAACAATGTCGTGAAGCATTTAGTAGCATTAACATAGATTGTAGAACACCCTGTCGGCAGTAGAGTTGACGAATGCCCAACAATGATATCATTAAGGCTAAAATTCAAAATTGATCATCTAAGTTCATTTCAGTCCTCTAGGTTTTAGTTTTGTCATTTCAGTCTTCTAAGTTTTAAATTTTGTCAATTCAGTTCTCTGTTACGTTTTAGTTAAGTCCTGCCGTTAACTAAACCAAAATTACGTTATTTTGGTGTTTTTTTTTTTTTTTTTTTTTTAATTTATATTTTATTGAAATACTATTACCAAAAAAAAAAAAAAAAAAAAAAAACTAAGGGGAACGACGTCGTTCCCTTGCCCCTAAAAATCAAAACTTCACCACGGAAGATTCTCACACTATGGAGGAGTTCTTGCAGGTTGCGTTTGGGTATGTGGGTTTGAATTGGAAAGATCATGTTGTGATTGACAAGAAGTATTTTAGGCCAACTGAGGTTGATAACTTTAAGGGAGATGCAAGCAGAGCTAAGAAAGTTCTTGGTTGGAAGCCATGATCAGCTTGGGTCTTTCCAATTTTTGCTTCAGATCCGCAACAATGGGGTCTGGAAATGATTCTATTTAAGGGGTTCTTAGAGTTGATACAATTTTCAATTCAGTAATTTATATCGATGGTGTTTTAAGATGTTATTGTTATCATTTTATGCATTGTTT
The DNA here is from genome assembly GCA_029955455.1 of Quercus agrifolia. Lineage (NCBI taxonomy): Eukaryota > Viridiplantae > Streptophyta > Magnoliopsida > Fagales > Fagaceae > Quercus > Quercus agrifolia. The sequence goes on along the minus strand of JARQAD010000007.1, from coordinate 33,526,434 downwards.
GAATATCTGTAATTCCGTTAATTTGACTCTAGCAAGCCCCATACTTGTTCCTCTTCTTATTTTGCTTGGAGTCATAATGTGGATGGGATGGATAAGATCATATTTTGTATTGGGAAGTAGGAAGTTTGAGATCTTGCAATTTTGAACACTGGAGCCTTCTTGGGGATGCTGAATCTGATCACTTTCAATTCGCAGGAGCGTTTTTGATTTTCAGGGGCAGGGGAACGATGTCGTTCCTCTTAGTTTTTTTTTTTTTTTTTTTTTTTGGGTAATTAATGTATTTCAGTAAAATTAAGAAATTAAAAAAAAAAAAAAAAAAACATCATTTTGGTTTAGTTAACAACAGGACTTAACTGAAGGGTAATGGAGGACTGAATTGACAAACTTTGAAACTTAGAAGATTGAAATGACAAAACTAAAATTTTGATGTCTGAAATGATAAAAGTTGAAACTTAGAGAGTTTTGGATTTTGGCCTATTATTAACAAGAGATGAGATCCTTGTTCAGCCATTGAATTTATAAAAAATGCCAAAAGTTTTGTAATTCAATTGGCACTAATAGAAGTTTCTAATACAGAAATTTAGGATTTAAATTCTCATTTATAAAATTACCAAAAAAATAAAAATTATAAGAGCTACTATGCACCTTCAAATCCTACAATATGATTTCTAATAGGGTTGACAATGGTTGGGTTCGGGGCAAGTTTCTTTATCCCCAAACCCACCCCGTAGGCCCACCCCCATTACCCAAACCTGTCCCATTTAATAAACGAGTTTTTTTAACTCCCAAACCTGCTCCATCAGGTCCCTAAGGGCCCCATCCAGCCATGTCAGATTTTGACCCAATCTGTGGCCCAATAAAAAAAATTAGGATTGAATTGAAGCCTATACCCTCCCCCCCCCCCCCCCCCCAAATATATATATATATATATATATATATATATATATATATATATAACACAGTGTTGAAGGCAAAAGCACAATAATATTATGTTGAAACTAAAGTAAGCAAAGTAAAACCAGCCAAGAAGGCAGTAGAGCAAGATATAATCAAAGTAATATAAAACAGTATTAAAGTAGTAATAAGGCGGTAGAACCAGCCAAACAGTATATCAAAACAATTTTAAGTATAAAACCGTCTAAGGAGGCGGTAGCAGCAAATATTTTAAACACAAAGCTGAAAGTAAATATTATTGAAAGTAGATAACAATACTTACAATAGTAGTAGTTACAGGATTTCAACAGTTTAATAGTACAAGGCCTGAAACTAGTTCTAGTTACAAGATTTGTAGGGAAAGTAGTAAGAATTTCTAAGGTGAAAACAAGGAACTCTCTCTCAAAGAAAGGCTCTAAAGAAAGTTTTAGAAAGAAAAAGTTCCGAGTTTAACATAAGGGACATCCCCCCTTAAATAGGCATAAAAAAGCATAGTGAACAATAACAGTGAACAGTAATCATGAATAGTAACTGTAAACAGTAATCATGAACAATAAAAAGTGAATAGTAATTTTTCACTTGTTTGACTCTAATCATCATGAGAAAGAGCAGAGTGGAACTTTAGTTCAGACTTCATCAATTGGCATTTTATGCCGAAAGTAACATGTGGAATCTTCAGAAACATCATCATTTGCGTGGGCCAGCAGTGTAATACAATAGTGGGAACTTTTACTAGGGGGTAAACATTGTAGCATTTTGGCTGTTGTGCATGCTAGACAAACAGGAGAATCAATCTTCTGCTAAATTAGGAGTGTCTTCTTCATCATGACCAAACCATTCATGATTGTAGAGGTAGTAAGGGTTTTTTGTAACAAATGCTTCAGAGGACAGTTCATCTTCTGAATCATCGGTAGCTTCTTTTTCCCTTGATATCATCTTAAGGAGGGCATAGAGAGCATCAGGGTCCTTGCAAATTTCCCTTCTTTCTAGGCTTAGCAAAGGGTTTAACAGTTTTAGCAGATGTAGAAGCAGGTGCATCAACTATTTGCATTGGGGTATTGATCTTAACTGCAGGTAAAGCATTTGGGGATGGGAATTCTCTGGTGACATTGTTAACAATTGCTTGTGTGTGAGGAAACTTATCCCACCACTTAACATACCAACGGTGGGTGAGAACATCTCCTTCCTTATCATATTGCCATTTCAAGATTCAAGGAAATTTATATCTTTTAATGAAATGGAGCAAAGGAGGGAATTTGGCACCATAGGAATCAACTTTGAACATACTTGTAAAATGTTTGAAAGAACCCATTATTAGTTCTGGGAATATTTCAGGAATTGAGCCAAACTGGGTCCACCACCGGCTGAACCAAAGAGGCAAATTGGAATTGAAATCCTTATCAAAATTAACAAACCTTGAATGAGACATATTTTCATTCTGATGCAGCATGAACCTGAACCAAGCAGTGAGATAATCATGGTAGGAATAAGGGACAGAGGAAGTTGGTAACATTCTTGTGGAGGCAAGGTTGGGGCCCCACATTTTTTCAGAAATAATATGGTTGAGAAAAACACTGTGATAAATAATTTTAGTAGTGTTGTTCTTACCAGGTATGACTTTCATAGTGATGGATTTCTCATGGCGTAAAATGTTAGAATAATATTGCACATCTTTCTCACAATTTTCAAGGATCCATTGAAACTTTGGGGGAAAATAACTGGTAGCAAGTCTAAAGGGATCAATAATTGAAGCCCTATTTGACTCAATGGAAAACAGGTTTTGAAAACTTTGTTTTTTAACATATTGAGAAGTATAGAAGGTTTTGGGAAAAACAGTTTTAACAGGTTGGTTAACACTGGTTAAAGCATAAGGGTCATAGGATGAGGCTTAAACAGAAGAATAATTAGGCTTAGGAATGGCACCTAAGGGGGTGAAACGGTTAACAACCTCCAAAGTAAAAACAGGTTCTTTTTTAACAAATGGATTAGCAATGGCAGGTGACTTGTCTTTCGACTACCTACTTGCCATTGTGACACTGCAAAAATTCAGGGGTAAGGAAGTTAGGGATGGTATTTTGAGATCCTTTAATATACTCAATATCAAAATAAAAAACACTTAAAATAGCTTGCCATCTGGCAAAAATATGTTTGGAAGCAATATTTTCAACATCTTTTTCAATAACATATTTAGCACTTTTGCAATCAATACTTAACAAAAAATTTTCTTTTAATAAATCACTTTGAAACTTCAAAATACATAGTACTATAGATAAAATCTCATTTTTAATAGTACTATAGTTTAACTGTGCAGTATTCCATATTCCAGAATAGAAGAGAACAATTTGTTCAAATGAATCTGGGGAAACTCTTTGTTTCAAAATACCACCATAACCAATGTCGGAGGCATTGGTCTCAACAATCTTGAAAGCATTGATAGTAGGAATACCTAGACATGGCAGTGTCTTCACATGGGATTTGATTTGTTTAACAAGGGAAGTATGGACATCAGACCAAGGTGGAGGATTACTCTGTAATCAATCAAAAAGAGGTTTACATTTTTTTCTCATGTCCTTGTAGAAATCAGCAACATAATTGAGGGATCCAAGAAATCTCTAGAGTTGGGTTTTATCAGTAATAACATCAAGAAATTTATCAGCAAACTGAATGGCTCTATCAATGGGACGAATTTGCCCTTCAGCAATATCATAGCCAAGGAAGCGAACCTTTGTTTGAAACAATTTGATTTTCTTAGCAGAGGCCACAAGACCATTTCTTTTGATAGTATCTAGAAACGAATACAAATGTTTCCAGTGCTCATTAATAGAATTGGAGTAAACAAGAACATCATCAATATAAACAATGGTGAAATGGCTGAAAGAATTGAAAATATCATTCATAATGTTCCAGAACTCACTAGGGCCATTCTTAAGACTGAAAGCCATGACATTTCACTCATAATGTCCAAATGGAGTGGTAAAAGTAGTTTTATATTTATCACTCTCACTAATCTGGATTTACCAGAACCCAGATTTCATGTCAAACTTGGAAAACACTACAACCTCACTCAATCTTTAAACCAAATAATTTTCGTTAGGTATGGGATACCTAATCCATTCTATGACCTTATTAAGAGGCTTATAATTAATAACTAGGTGAGGGGTTCCTCTCTCTATCTCAGCATTTTTTTGAACATAGAAAGCAGCACAAGACCAAAGGGACTTGCTATTCCTGATAAGTTTTTTCTTAAGCAGATCATGAATTTCATTTTTATAAAATTCAACAGTCTTAGCATTCATCTGAATAGGACGAGCTTAGTAGGAATGTTTTTCTCATCAAAACCTTTAACATAGGCTATGTCAACAATATGTTTTTTCCTATGCCAGAAAGCATTTGGAATGTCAGAGCAAACATCATCAATTAGAATTTTCTGAAAATTATCGATTTTTTATTACAACAATTTATCAGAAAGCTGTTCAGCAATTTTCTTGTATCTAACTTCTTGCTTAAGGAAGTTAAGATATTTATTTTTAGCATGAATCAGATTTAAAGCATCATTAGTATTTTTCAAACTTTGAAGTAAATTTGAATTTTACTTTTTGTACAAAAGGATCAGTAATAATTCCATCATGTTCAACAAAAAAGGATATAAAGCATTTATAAATGGCAGACCAAGAATCACTTTATCAATCATGTTTTTAACAAGAATAGAAGGAATCTTAAAGCAAACATTACCATGGCAAACATGAGCATTATTCAATTCATATTTAATCTTCATCTGAGTACCATTAGCAGAAACCAATCTTTCAATTGATTTTTCAAAATATTTTGAAGGGATTAATCCTTCTTGGATACAGTTCATATCTGCACTAGAATCAATCATAGCAATAACATTGAAATGGTAATCATGAGAAACAACAATTTTAACTTTTGTAAACCATTTTGGAGGAAGCATTTTATTGACAAGATTAATTTGAGAATCATCAACAATACCTTTATCAGAAAGAAGAGCTTGTTGACTGGATTCATCTCCATCTTTATGCTCATCTTGTTCATTATCAAATTGATGTTTATCAAGGTTTTTATCAATTTTTAAAAATAACAATTCTTGTTTAAGATTATTGTTATCACTTTTAATGCTTTTGAATTAATTTTTGAATTCAATTGTTTCTTGTTTAACAACAGTGATTTCATGTTGAAGATCATTAACAATTAAGTCTTTGGATTTCTTTTTATTAAATCTTTTCAAAGTTTCTTCAAAGCTTATCGTTGATTTTAGTTTTTTACCAATTTCATCTTTTATTAAATTTTTCTTAAGCTTATCCAAATATTCTTTTTGCAATTCAGGGTTTTCAATCTGACTTATCAATTTTATTAACAAGCTTTCATTTTCTTCACTTTTGGTGAGAACATTAACAGTTTTAATAACATTACAACAGGAATCTCTACAACCAATTTTAATATTAGGAGAATCAAAAGTTTCATCTGTAGATTGGTAGCAATAATCAGATGAGGAAGAAAAATCATCTTCCAAAGAATCAGACAAATTGTTTGATTTAAGGATTCGGAATAAATCTTCTTGATCTTTATCATCAATATTTAACATGTTAAACTTATTCTTTAACTTACAAGGTTTTTGTTTATAGTCTTTACTGTAGTATCTAGGTTTACCATAGTTAAAGCATTTGCCTTTACCTGATTTTTGTTTATCATATTTTTTGGAAACATTTTTCTTTTTTAGCATAAAAATCATTAGGTTTAACATAGTTGGTTCTGTATTTTTTTATAATTTTTATGGTTATAATTTTTGTGAATTTTACCATGTTTTTTCCCTTTTTTCCTGAAAGGAGCAATAGGGGGCAAACCATATTATTTACAAAAATTACTCATTTCATATTTAGCTTTTCTTTTATTTTTTTAATTGATATTTTAACAGTTTTTCATCATTGCACATGTTAATACCAAGTTTTTTAATAGTGCTTAAAATATCACCATAAGTTAGATTATCATAATCAATAGAATCATTTTTTCCCATTAATTCTTGTTTTACCTTATGAGCAAAGATAGGAGGCAGACCATCAATAAAATTTTCTTTCCAATAAGGCTTGTAGCAGTCTTTCCGGAGTATTACTCTGGAAATGAAAACATCTTGGTACCATCTATAATCAGACATAGTAGGGCATTTCAAATTATTCAGATAATTAGAAATTCTGGACGAAATATTAGATGGAGTACCAACAAAATGTTTGAGAATAGTATAGATTATTAAGTTATTAACATAATCAGGAATACCTTGACCAATATTTCATCAAAAATAGGCAAACCTTCATCATTCTTTTTAACAGCTGTTTTAATAGATTCTCTGGAATCTTCTGTGAGATATGAATCCCACCATCCACGAAGAGTGCCAAAAAAACCAGTAACAAGAAGGTCAACAATTTCAGGGTGGTCAAGATTATGGATATTCATATAAGCAATTCCAACCATAAACATATGACCCATTTTATTAATGATTTCTTGTTCAGACAAACCATCAATATTCCATTCATAAATTTTATTAGTAGGCATAGAAAATTGGGTTTGAAAAGATCTTTCTTTAAACTGCATATCAGGAGGAGTAGGTTTTGAATACCATTTTTTTTTGTAAAAGACATGGGTTTGGAGTTTCCAACAAATCTTTTTATTTCTGGTAAATCATCATCAAAATCTTTTTAACAGAAACAGAAGATAATGAGTCGGAATCTATATTTTCTTCAGAAACAGTTTCTTTCTCATTTCTTGAAATAGTACAAGCAGTACTTGTAGAAGTACCCTCAGTTTTAACTTTTAAATCAGAAAGCATTTTCTCAACAATCTATAGGGTTTTAGTCTGAGAAGTTTTAAAATTCACTTTTTCTCTTTGACTGGGTAAATCAATCAAAGATTTCTCAGGTTTTGAAACAGTAGTTTTTTCAATAATTTCTTCAATACGGTCAAGCTGTTGACCTATGCAAGGATTCATTAGTAAAATTTTTTTGTTCAATAATACTATGAACAAGTGTCTATTCATCAGCAATTTTGAAAGGAGAGGCTTTCACTTCCATCCTTTTACGTTTTACAAGAAATGTCTCAAGGGGCGAATGGCTAGACCTAACAGCAGTTTTATCTTCTTTAACAAAACTTGATTTCTTTATCACATTCAAATATTTTTGTGAAACTTCATCCTTTGAAACATAATAGTTTTCAAGAAAGTAAAAAAACAAAATGTGTTTTTTTAACTGAATCATCTTTTCTTTCCATTTCCTTTTAACATGATCTTTTTCAGATTGAGCAAAAGTACTCTGGTAATATTTCCTTTTATCTTTTTTTTTGCAGAAATAAATTCATTATATAAAGCAACCATATCAATTTCAAAGTTCTCGTTCAGAAAATTTAAAACTCTTAATTGACTTTAGAAAACAGGGGTTTCAATAGTTTGAAAATCAGAGAAGGATGGAGAAACAAGAGGTTTAACTTATTCTTCTTCTTTATTAGTAGTTCTGCTATATGGAGAGGAAGGTTCAGGTTTAGTAGAGTAAAAAGCAGTGCTAACTTGGGAATTATACTTGAAACACTTTTTAGCTTCAAATCAAGTTTTTCAAAATTCTTTTGCAAAAATTCATTGAGATCTTGATCTCTTTTTGAAATACTTTCAGATCCAGCAAAGGAATGTCTTCCTTTGTTGATCCTCAAGGGTTGGTTATCATGAAAACTTATTTTAACAGTTCCATCAAGATACTGTTGAATATGAGTGAGATTTAACTCGTCAAAAATAGGTTTAGCAGGAGGGGTTTCTTGTTCCAACAACCATTCTTTGGGAAGATTAATATCTTGCCAATGAATCATTTTTGGAACTTGAACCTTAGCATCAGGGGTTGAACAATGGATTAACATAGTTTTACCAGTAGGTTCTCTATTGATCTTAGCACCAGGATTCAATTGAGTACTTAAAACTCTGTAATAAATGCGGTAAATCAAAGCAAAAAATTTGCTACCTTCTTCCATGTTTGTAGACATCAAAATTTTATGATGAATTCACAACCGTCTGATTGTTCATGATAAAATATTTGTGATCAAATTAATCTCTAATTGATGACGTGGACGATCAGCAAATGAAATCAAGCCATGTGGCAACATCAAATGAAGAAAGCCATATGGCAGTGTCAGAAGAAAAGACCTATATGGAAAGTTCTTATTAAATGAAATACCAAATTAAATTCATATATAATTCAACTCTCAATAAATGTTGAGAGAAAATTCCAAATTAAATACCATTGAGTTGCTTATAAATAAAGGCTTCTCATATGAGAAAATGGGAGAACACTTAGAGAGAAAACACTACTGACACTCTGCCAAAATAGAAAGTCATCTCTAAAGTTCACAAGAATTCCATTGTTCATCAAGGCCTATTACTACTTCTTCAAATCAAAGTGGGGATTCTCCTTTAACCTAGTTTGAGATCAAGCCAACAGCCCTCACGGCAAATCAAGCATGTTCAACTATTCATTCAACTTGGAGACGTCAAATCACGATTCAAGATCAAGCTTCATAGCCCCTTCGGATCGTAACGTTTCTTGGAGATCAAATTAGAGGAATTTATAGTACTCTTTCATTGTAAAGATTCATGCAAAGAATTGTACTCACATATATATACAAATCAAATACAAGTTGATTATTTGTTACACTATTTCTTGATCGTGTGATTCTTCTCTTACGAAAATTGTGTGTACAAATTTCTAACACGCCTAGTGGGACCTCTCTGCCTCTCATCTCTTTCTCCATCCTAGAAATCCTCAAGTCTCTAATTCACCAAGTTCAATGGCCTCGAAGAAGTCTCAGATTCCCAAGAATGCTACCAAAAGCGTTGGGGGGTCAACAAGCAGCAGTACTTCCACAGGTACCATGACTTGAAACAAAGCCAAAGTAATAAGGCTCCTCACATCACAAGAAGTTGAGGGAAAGGCTCCTGTGACCAAACTCACAAGTTCCCCAGCCCAGCCAAAGATTGTCATCTCCTTGAACACTTTGAGGACAAGCAAGCATACTTCCTCTAGGAAGGGAGATTCAACATTCGCTCTAAAGGACTCAACAGTAGGGGGTGAATATCACTATTCTGCATCAGATGCTTGGTCGAGTACTCCTTCACAGGCAGGTTCTTCCTAAGGATCCACCCGAGAAGTTAATTCATCTATCTTTTCGAAGAATTCTTCTTGTACAATAGCTATGGCAGCCATGATGATGGAGACTGCCACCATTGATGAAAAGATTGCTGAAATGGGACGTGCTATAGCTAAGCTTACCAAGACCGTGAAGGAGAAGGACCTTCAAATTGCCACACTTATGAACAAGCTTGAGGTTCAGACATCCCAAGATGCTCACAGATCTTCTCCAAAGAAGGCTGGTGGTCCACAAGGGAGCTCTACCTCAATTTCCTCTCTATCGGTCCAGCAGTTACAGGATATGATAACAAACACCATTTGAGCTCAAAATGGTGGGGCACCACAAAACTCTCTGATGTACTCAAAACCATACACTAAGAGGATTGACATTTTACAGATGCCTACGGGTTACCAACCTTCTAAGTTTCAACAGTTCGATGGGAAAAGGAATCCGAAGCAACATATTGCTCATTTCATCGAGACTTGCAATAACGCTGGTACGGATGGGGACTTGCTCACTAAGCAATTTGTGCGTACTCTTCGAGGAAACGCCTTTGATTGGTACACAAATCTTGAGCTTGAGTCCATTGATAGTTGGGAGCAGATGGAAAGGGAATTCTTGAATCGTTTCTATAGTACCCGACGTATCGTAAGCATGCTGGAATTAACCAACACGAAGCAATGGAAGGATGAACTAGTGGTAGACTACATCAATCCTTGGCGCTCATTGAGTCTCGATTGCAAAGATTGCCTTTTCGAGTCTTCAAGAATGGCGATGTGCATCCAAGGTATGCACTAGGGATTGCTTTTCATCCTCCAAGGAATCAAACCTCACACCATCGAGGAGCTTGCTACCCGAGCCCATGACATGGAGCTTAGTCTATCTAGCCATGGAGAAAAAGGCTTACCTGTTGACTAGCAACATAAAGAGAAGAAAGATACGAGGAGGGGGATAAGTCTTCCAGATCCATGATTAAGGAATCTATGGCGAAAAGGGCCGGTCCAATGCAAGAGCGGGAGAAGCGTCGATTGACTTTGAAGGAGATGGAAGAGAAGACGTATCCATTTCCAGATGTTGACGTTTGAGGCATGCTCAAGGACTTATTAGAGAAGAATGTGATCAAGCTTTTAGAATGCAAACGTCCAGAGGAAATGGGGCGTACCAACAACCCAAAATATTGCATATACCATCGAGTTGTAAGTCACCCTGTGGAAAAATGTTTTGTTCTAAAGGACCTTATCCTAAGGCTTGCAAAAGAGGGTAAAATTCTTTTAGACCTAGATGAAACTGTTGAGGCAAATTATGCTATGTTCACTGTTGGATCCCCAAATTCTGTGAAGTCACCAACTCCAATGGAAGTGCGGTCCACCTTGCCATCAACATCAAGGGCCTATTGCAAGCACATCCAATTTGGAATGCTTAAGCCTATGCACACATCATGCTTCAACCCTCAAGATGATGATAGAGCTGACGACGAATTGGTACGTGACGAAGAGGGTTGGACTTTTGTGACCTACAAGAGACTTCAAAAACAGCGTAACCTAGAACCCCATGTTCCTTACAAGAAAAGGGACCTTCAAGCAAGTGATTCAAAAGTTGCTCCCAAAGGGAAAGGAATAAATGGTCTAAAGAAACAAAGAAAGGGAGCTCGTCCGAATGAGTTATTACAAAAGGAAGGCCCCCTGCCAGTCACATTGCATGAGTTTTTCCCTAAAAGCTTTCTTGCAAAGGGCCTAATGACAACCACTTACATGGTTTCTTGCCATGATGCTGATGATCAAGAAGACCCCACCGAAAAGGAGAAAAAAGTGAACCTTGAAGAAACCAAAGTAACCAAGGAAGAAGGATGTGAAACCCATGCCTCAGAAGAAGCGGTTGCTTTATGTGCTCATTGCCGCGACAAGATGATGTTTATTGATGAGGATCTCCTATTGGGGTCCAAACCACACAATCGACCACTTTTTGTCTCAGGTTACACACGAGGGGAAAGAGTAAGCCGCATCCTTATAGACGATGGGTCTGCCGTCAACATAATGCCCAAGGGAATGATGAGACGCCTAGGCATATCCATGGAAGAGTTATCCAAAAGTCAACTTGTCATCCAAGGCTTCAACCAAGAAGGTCAAAGGGCAATTGGCATGATTCGGTTAGATGTGACTATTGATGAGTTGAAAGCAAGACCTCTCTTCCATGTGATCAATTTGAAGACCTCTTATAACCTGTTGTTAGGACGACCATAGATTCATGGGAATGGTGTTGTACCTTCTACATTGCATCAATGCTTCAAGTATTGCGATGGCAAGCAAGTAAAGGTGGTGACAACAGATTTGCAACCATTTATAGTTGCAGAATCTTACTTTGCAGATGCCAAGTTTTACTTGGATTGCGACACAACCTACGATGTACCACAAGAAGAGTCTATGGAAAAGAAGAAGGCAAGACATAAGGAAGGAGGTGAATCCCTCACGGAAGGTCCAAAACCTAACTCTTAAGTAAGACAAAAGTTTCGTGAAGAGGAGAAAGAGGTGCCCATTGTCTTACAATATGTGCTCTCGTTTAAACGAAAGGAAGGGCAATCCCCATTCAGGTTGACGATGGAGACTAAGGATAAGTGCAAAAAGTCTATTCAAGAGAAAGATATCGCTATCCTTAAAAGTGATTTCACCTTACCATTACCAAAGTTAGACCAAGTGGCGTCCATAAAGCCCTCACTCAAAGTTTTCACTAGAGCCATGCGTAACCTTGTTGAAGAAGATTCATTGCCAGTCAGAAGAATAAAAGAGGGTTTTGATCCTAAAGCGTATAAACTCTTGGAAAAATCAGGCTATGATTTCAAAAACCCTCAACAATTGGGGCAACTTTATTCAGATTACGTGGAAGAGAAGTCACATGGGCTTAACTCAACCCAAAGCAAACTGAAGCAACAAGGCTATGCGATAGAGATTCCTAGAATCGGGCTGGGGTATTTGTCATAAGAGCCAGTTCGAATCTCAGCCAAAGGGAAAGGAAAAAAGGCGACATCACAATACATCACCTTTGAAGTTGAGGAAGAGGGGAAGCCGGAGCCCGTGTCAAGATCTTCTGTATTTAACTGTCTAGGAACATCTGCTCCTCGAAAGTCAGCATTTAATAGATTAAGCATTTCTCTCCCTACTAAAGAAGGAACCTCACGTACATGTAGGTTGGCATTTGATAGGCTTGGGTCTAAAAGTAGCTCAACTGACACCCCACGACCTAAGGAAGGGAAAAGTGGCCTACAAAAGAGAAAGGGCACCGAAGTCCACAGGCTTATCCCTTCATGCATGAAATGTAAGTTGATTGTAGAAGTTAGTATAGGAAACTCCCTTAAAGTAAAGCGACGGACTATTGTGCACACATAAGAGCTCGAGAAGCAAGTTGACGATGGGGAGGAGGATCACGAGACACTAGTGCTTCCTTTTTGCCACATGACAGCGGAAACCGATTCCGAATCAGATGCATCAGATGATGAACCAAATGAAGCCCCTCGAGCAATAGAAGACGAGGGGCAAGCAACTATAGATGAACTCAAAGAATTAAACTTAGGGACTGACGAGGAACCTCGCCTAATCTACGTGAGTTCACTTTTGACATTGGAGGAAGAAAGTAAATACTTTGAGCTTTTAATGAAGTACAAAGATATGTTCACTTGGACATACAAGGAGATGCCGGGTTTAGACCCAACAGTTGTAGTTCACTGGTTAGCAATAAAGCAAGGAGTGCGCCCAATCAAGCAGGCCCAATGCCGCTTTCGACCCGAACTCCTCCCACAAATTGAGTCAGAAGTTAACAAACTTGAGCAGGCAGGATTCATTCGGGAAGTACAATTCCCAAAATGGATCGCAAACATTGTTCCTGTCAAAAATAAAAATGGAAAAATTCGAGTTTGTGTTGATTTTTGAGACTTGAATAGAGCGTGCCCAAAGGATGACTTCCCACTTCCAAATACAGAGCTTATGGTTGATGCAACTATTGGTCATGAAGTATTATCATTCATAGATGGCTCATCAGGATACAACCAAATTTGAATGGCACCCGAAGATGAAGAGCTCATTGCTTTTCAAACTCCAAAGGGGATCTACTGTTATAAGGTGATGCCTTTTAGGCTCAAGAATGTTGGCGCAACATATCAACGGGCAATGCAACAAATTTTTGACGACATACTCCACAAAATTGTGCAATGTTATGTTGACAATTTAGTTGTTAAAACAAAGAAAAGAGAGGATCATTTACAGGACTTGCGCATCGTATTTAATCGATTAAGGAAATATCAACTCAAAATGAATCCTCTCAAATGCACGTTTGGCATCACATCTGAGAAGTTTCTAGGCTTTATTGTTCAACATCGAGGTATTGAAGTGGATCAATCTAAAATCGATGCTATCCAAAGGATGCCCGAACCAAAGAACCTACGAGAGCTTCGAAGCTTACAAGGCCATCTTGCATACATTCGACGTTTCATATCGAATCTAGCAGGACGGTGTCAACCATTCAGTCGATTGATGAGGAAAGATGCCACCTTTGAATGGGATGAGGCTTGCAGGAATGCATTTGAGAGCATTAAAAGGTATCTGCTTAACCCACCTATCTTTTGAATGCCTATGCCAGGAAAACCTCTAGTGCTCCACATTTCTACATAAGAACAATCACTTAGGGCCCTCTTAGCTCAAAAAAATGAAGAAGAGAAAGAGAAAACATTGTATTATCTTAGTCAAAAGCTAACTAGGGTAGAATTTAGGTGTTCTCCAATAGAGAAGATGTGTCTTGCGATTTTCTTCTCCATTCAAAAATTAAGGCATTACATGCAAGCACAATTAATACACTTGGTTGCAAAGATAGATCCAGTAAAATACATCTTGTTTAGGGCAATCATGTCTAGTTGGTTGGCAAAATGGGTCGTGGCCTTTCAAGAGTTTGAAATCGCATATGAGTCCGCGGTCTTTAAGGTGTTCCTCCAAGATTTTTCCAATGCTTTGCCCTATTCTTATTAGGCCCTTATTTCATCAGGGGTTCCACACAAAGGATGGGCTCGACTTTCTTTTGGCTCGTGGACATGGACCCGTTAGGCCCGTCAGGCCTCGCCTCCTGTTTTTATCCCCTTCAGCTGCCCCCTTCACCCCATTTGATCCATCGCTTTTGTGCAAGGGGGTCAATTGGGTGACGGTCAAAATAATCCTGACAGTTCGATGTTCATGGGGGCGACGGATAGACACATACATAAACAGTGACAAATTTGAGCTAGGATGACGATTGTGAATACTGAGTGGTCGGTGACACAATCAATATGGTGACGGTCCGAACTTTATAGCTGACGGTGACGAGAACCTTCGGAGGGTGGTTTATGGAGCATGACGCCGTCAGGTCTATAGAAGTCTGACAAGCTGCAGAGGCATTAAAGGCACACGACACGTGTCACTCGTCGAATGGCTCGTATCTCGGATCGAAGTGCCGCTTTGTCTTCCGTGCACTCCACCTATAAAAACCAGCATCCCTCATTTCCTTTGCTTTTCGCAGAAACTACATTGTCAGAGCGAGTCCGTCACCTGTCAGAGCTTATCCGTTTAACTCATTCAGAATCAATTCTAGTCCGCTCACTCTTTTCCTCGGTAAGTGATTTCATCCATTCAGTTTATTTTACTTTCAGTTTTTATGGCAAAAACTTAAATTTCTTGTGTCCGTCTCCCCTTTTTTATTTTAAACCCGTCAGTCTTAGGTTTTGTCACTACGTGTAGGCAATGTCTAGTGCTTCAAGTAACTAGTCGTTCATCCGTGACGAGGCGGGTTACGAGGAATTGTACCCGTCGGGTTGTAGAGATCCAGACGAACTAAGCGAAAGGAGTTCGTCTGCCGCTTCACCGTCCTCAAAAAATGAGGATATGGAGTTGGCTAAACCAGAGGAAGGTTCTGATGACAGCGACCAGGGAATTAAGTCAGTAGTGGGTGCTGACGGACTTAGGGAGTTCGTCATGCTACCAGAGTGAACGGTAAATAACTTCACGTCCACAATTAAGGAGGTGCACTTCAAAACACTTAGAGCAATCTACCAAATACCCGACCACATCCCTATCCGTCTGCCCTACAAGTCAGAAGAATGCTACTACGACGGAGTGGACGACGTAGGGGTGTATGAACAGGCACTCAAGGCTAGGCTCAGGTTCCCCTTGAATACACTAAAGCGAGAACTTCTCCAGCATTTAGGTTTGTCCGTCAGCCAGATATCCTCGAATGCCTGAAGGGTTTTCATAGCAATGGAGGTCCTATACGGAGCAATGTCTGGTGGTTCCAGATCGCTGACCGTACGGGAATTCCTCCATTGCTACCGTCCAGATGAGATTGACAAGTCAAGGGGAATGTATAGCTTTGTCCCTAGGAAGTCCGTCCTGAAGGTCATTTATGGAACCCCTGACTCCAACCGTGACTGGAAGAGCCATTACTTCTTCCTGGAAGGTGACGGCTGGATGTGTAACCCAAGGGAGACGGACTTCATGCCGGTTGATAAAACTTGGGGAATTTTGGACCTGTCTGGTATATTTTCCTCCGTCGTGTTGTGAATGTGATTTTCTTTAACATTTTAATGACCGTCCTAATTACTTTGTCTCTTTATTTTTACAGTACGACGGCGTCCGCAAGTTGATATCGAGGAGTACAACTTCCTTGAAAGAATTTTCTCAAAGACCAAACCAGAGGAGCGGACGTGGGCCAAGCTTGTAAACCTTAACACCGTCCATTGGTATTGTGACGGACCTGAACCCACTTCGACGGCAATCAAGTACGAGGAGCGCACCCGTCATCGTAAGTCTGTCATCCTCTACTCCTAATTTGATTGCTTTCTATGAACTTATCCGTCTTCTTTTTCAGAGATGGAAGACGCGAAGAGGAGGGCAGCCATAAGAAATAAGGCCGCGAAGAGGAAGGAGACGGACGAAGGTGCTATGGGGACGGGATCGAGCAGGCCTTCGGCAAAGAGGCCACTACCTAAGGGAGACCGTGCTCCCAAGAAGCAGAAGGTTTCAACGGAGCCCGTCATTGGCCTGATGGCGAAGGGCAACAAGACGGTGACCCCAGCCAAACATGGGGGTGGAAAAGGTCTCATGGTTCCTCCACCGGGCAGTCAGAAGAAGCCGCCCGTCTTGCTTTGGGAAGACCCAAAGTATGCTTTGGGAAAGCTTTCTTCTATCATCGGTAGTGAGGACTATGAAGATCTTGGAAACCACTCAACGGAGGCCATGGGGGAGACAGGTCTTTTCAGCATTGCCCAGGTAAGAGCCTGTCATAACATTATCCTCGGACCATACTGTCATATATCTATTTATTATTTTTTCAAACCTAACTCCATTCCATCTTTAGGCTATGCTTATGACGAAGGATCTGATGGATCGGTCTCTTCATCATGAGATGGCACTTGAAAGGGTCCGTGAAAAGGCCAAGCTGGCGGAGGAGGAGCTGCTTCAGCTTAAGAACTGGAAGGTGGTGACGAAGCAGAAGCTGAAGCTTGCTGAACGGGCAAGGGATGAATACCAAAAGATGACGGAGGAGCTTAAAATTGTTCTGGAGGACAAGGAGAATGATCTCCGTCTAGCCAAAGAGAGAGCCATCCAGGAATATCGTGACTCCGACGCTCTCTTATCAGAGCTCGGAGTTTCATATAATGACGGATTCGACGATGCACTCCGTCAAGCCAAAGCTCTTTATCCCAAGCTTGATTTCTCAACCGTCAACATCACCGTTGCGGAGGCTACGTCCGTTCATCCCAATGCGTCTGATGATACGAACGAGCTTTTTGCAAATGAGGTGCCCGTCACTGTCGCCCCTGAGGTTCAGAATGAAGAAGAAAAGACTCACAAAGCAAAAGACTCCGTTGCTCCTGAGATGTAAATCGGGCCGTTTTATTTTTATTTTTTATTTTTTATTTATTTATTTTTAAGTATTTTGAGAACATTCAGTTTTTTGCCCGTTGTATATCGGGCTAAGGTGTATCCGTTATGTTGACATTAATCTTTATTTACTTAAATCCTTTATTGATGCATCTTTACTATTTTGTCGATGATGGTAGCGTAGGATTCGTCCTATTTGATATTGCTTTGATGTTTACCTTATTGGGTCCGTCCACGTCGTGGACTTGAGTTTTGACCGTTGTTGGGTCCGTCCATGTCGTGGACATGTATAAGTTTGTGACCCTGGTTTGGTCCGTCCATTATGTGGACAAGGGTCATGACCCTTGGTGGGGTCCATCTACTTTGTGGACTTGAATAAGTTTTTAACCCTGGTTGGGTCCGTCCATTATATGGACTATTGTCTTGGCCCTTGGGAATATCGTGATAGTTTAAGCCATTGTCGCCTCCCGGACATAAGAGTTGCATGGTACTCACACGCTCAATGGCCACCACCAACAACGTTCAAGAAGACAAGCCGCCAAGGTCCACCGCACTAGAAAGACAGGTCCAAACCCTCGCAGTTGTGGTAGAGCGCCTCACGAAACAAAATCATGATCTGGAGGAGCAACTGCGACAGAGGGACGCGGGACATAACGTCCAGGAGGAAGACCAGGGGGACAACTCCGAACGAAGGGGACCTGAAAGGCCAGAGGGCAGTAACGAGCCCAGTAGACCGGAGCGGCGGAATTTGAGCATGCCCTCTCTCATGGATACAACCCCACCACCTATCCTCGCAGAGATGCAGGCGATGAAGGAACAAATGGAGGTCATGATGAACGCCCTCAAGGGACGCGTCTCCAGCGACCTTGACGATTTAGTGAATAGGATGGACTTGCCATTCACTATACCCGTCAACTCCTGTCCCCTGCCACATAAGTTTCGAATGCCGCAGGTTGAGAGATACGATGGAGTCAAGGACCCATTAGATCATCTAGAAACCTTCAAGACTCTGATGCACCTCTAGGGAGTACCGGACGAGATCATGTGTAGGGCCTTCCCTACAACGCTGAGGGGCGCAGCAAGAATCTGGTTTAGCAGATTGACACCGAATTCAATCAACACCTTTAAGGAACTAAGTGCCCAATTCACCTCGCACTTCATCGGGGGGCACAGATACAAGAAGTCTATATATAGCATGCTTAATGAGCATCAAGTAGCGGGAGGACCAGACGTTGCGGTCATACATAACTCGCTTCAACAAAGAAGCACTTTCTATTGATGAGGCCGATGACAAGATTTTGGTGGCGGCCTTCACCAATGGCCTACGGAAGGGAAAATTCTTGTTCTCTCTGTATAAAAATGATCCGAAGACTATGTCTGAGGTACTCTACAGGGCCACAAAGTACATGAATGCAGAGGATGCACTGTCGGCCAGGGAAGACAAACCCAGAAAGAGAGAGAGACTCGAAGATGCCCTTCAGGACCATGGGGGGAAGAAACCAAGGACGGGAGACAGACGCGATGAGAATCGTTCCAAACCCCCAGGAGGAAGATTTACAAGCTTCACCCCCCTGAACGCCCCGCTAGACCAAGTACTGATGCAGATCAAGGACGAAGGAGCCCTGATGTTTCCAGGGAAGCTGAAGAGCGATCCAACCAAGCGATCCAGAAACAAATATTGCCGTTTCCACCGTGACCACTGTCACGATACTGCGGATTGCTACGATTTAAAACAGAAAATTGAGGCCCTCATCAAAGAAGGAAAACTGCAGAAATTCGTCAGCAAGGAAAGGACGGATGCACATGCTCGGGAACAGGCCCCTCGACGGGAGAACGACCATCCGAGACCCCCTGTTGGGGACATAAGGATGATAGTAGGGGGCACGGCAACTACGGGATCGTCCAAAAAGGCCCGAAAGACCTACCTCAGGATGGTCCAGAATGTACAGTTAACGAGTTCTGTACCCAAGATAGCTCGGAGGGAAAGCCCGATTATCGGGTTCTCAGAGGATGATGCGAGACGCCTCCACCATCCACACGATAATGCTCTTGTCGTCACCATAAGGGTAGGAGACTACAATCAACTTTTGACACACTATGAAGTTAAACATGAGGGTTTGATTCCTTACTTTCGAATGGCTATGCGACTAATTGAGAAGTTCGACGGAGTTTCCTTGGAGCATATCCCCAGAAACGAGAATAGGATGGCAGATGCTCTAGCCAACCTAAACACAACATTGGCTCTGTCAGAGGGTGAAAAGGCAAATGTCCCTGTTTGCAACAGTTGGGTGCTTTCTTACACGGAAGAATAGTCGAGTGCGACGAATGCCATATCAATATCTATAGTGGAGGATAAGGATTGGCGCCAACCCTTGATTGATTACTTGGAACATGGTAAGCTACCCGAAGATCCCCACCACAAAACTGAGGTGTGGCGAAGGGCGCCTCGTTTTATACATTATAAGGGCACATCATACAGAAGGTCTTTCGACAGTCTATTCTTATGATGCCTTGGGAAGGAAGAAGGTGACCAAGCCAAAGAAGAAGCTCATTCGGGAGTGTGTGGCGCCCATCAGCCTGGCCCCAAATTGTATCACCGGTTAAAATGAATGGGTTATTATTGGCCCACCATGTTCAAGGATTGTATGAACTATGCAAAGACATGTGAAGCATGCCAGCTTCATGCGAACTACATCCATCAGCCGTTGGAGCCCCTGCACCCTACAGTAGCATCCTGGCCTTTTGATGCATGGGGAATTGATGTTGTAAGACCATTGCCTAAGTCATCAAGGGGTCACCAGTACATATTAGTTGCAATCGACTATTTTTCTAAATGGGCGGAAGCCATACCTCTCAGGGAAGTAAAAAAGGAAAATGTGGTGAACTTCATCCAGACTCACTTGATATATCGATATGGTGTCCCTCACTATATCATCACGGATAACGGTAAGCCATTCTACAATAGTTTGGTGACCCAATTATGCGAGAAGTTCGAGTTCAAGCAATACAAGTCATCCATGTATAACGCGCCAGTCAATGGTCTTGCTGAGGCTTTCAACAAGACGCTTTGCAATTTGTTGAAAAAGGTAGTAGAGCACTTGAAGAGGGATTGGCATGAAAAGATTGGAGAAGCTTTATGGGCATACCGAACAACATACAGGACTCCCACGCAAGCCACTCCGTATTCATTAGTATATGGTGTCGAAGCATTCCTGCCTTTAGAGTGACAAATTCCATCACTTCGAATCGCTATCCAAGAAGGGCTCACAAATGAAGAAAATACGCGATTAAAACTTGAAGAGTTGGAAGCACTTGATGAAAAGAGATTGGAAGCTCAACAACGTCTTGAATGCTACCAAGCACGGCTTTCACGAGCGTTCAATAAGAGAGTTCGACCTCGATCTTTCCAAGTAGTGGACCTAGTACTTGCAATGCGAAGACCCATCAACATCTCCCACAAGATCAGGAACAAGTTCACATCAAAATGGGATGGCCCGTATGTTGTGCAGGAGGTCTACACTAATGGTGTTTACAAGATAGTCGACGGAGATGGCCTGAGGGTTGGTCCCATAAATGCAAAGTTCCTGAAGCGATACTATGCATGAAGTATTGAAGTTGCTCCTTGGTAAGAGCTTAAATTGGCCACTACTAAAAAAAAAAAAAAAATCCCGTTAGGTTGAAAACCTTGAAAGAGGCGACCTAGGCAAAAGTTAGGGACCAAAAAAAAAGGGAAAAAAAATTCCCGCTAGGTTGAAAACCTTGAAAGAGGCGACCTAGGTAAAAGTTAAGGACAAAAAAAAGAAAAAAAGAAAAAAATCTCTCTTCAACTACGTTATGACTTGATCCCTTTTGGGTACGTAGGCAGCTTGGTATTCGTTACTAAGTTCAGTCACATATTTACTTAAATAATAATAATAATAATAATAATAATAATAATAATAATAATAATAATAATAATAATAAGTCCTTTGAACTACGTTATGACTTGATCCCTTTTGGGTACATAGGCAGCTTGGTATTCGTTACTAAGTTCAGTCACATATGTACATGAAAAAAAAAAATTAAAAAAAAAAGGGAAGGAGCAAGGAAGAAGCAAACATTGATTTGGAAATAAATGAATTTTTATTAATAAAGAGATAGGTGTTGTTACATTGTAATGACTACATCAATGAAAAGAAAAAAGATTAACCTATCCAATCTAAATGCCTCAACTCCTGTTTACTAGTCTCTAGTAACTCTTGTAGCCCTCTAAGTTTTGCATCATCAGAAGCTTCTAAAGTTCGAGTAGCCTCAATCTTGGAAACCTCCCCCTTGATTTGAGAAATGATCACTTGTTGCTAGGCTAGCTCTAAATCACAGCGGGTGCTTGACGCTGTAAACTCTTCCTTTTGTATTGAAAGCAACTCAAGTTCCTTCTTCAATTCAATCTCTCTAGCTAAGGCCTTGTCTAAGTTCGCCTTGATTGCAACTTTTTGATTGATCTTAATGGCTTTCGAGTCGAGGGCAAGAGTAAGACGATGCCGAGCATCGGTGAACTTTTGTTCCTTGTCTTCAAGCGCGATGCCTTGTGAAAGAGCATGATGGAGGGAAGAATATCGGTCTGCATCATCCATATATTTCGAAATACACTCTCTTAAAGGCATTGCATCCATAACTTTTATTTATGCGATAACTTGGAGAATCTTCTCGACTCCATCCTTAAGTAAAGTCATCAAAATAAAAGGGGTTTTGACGACCTTCTCAATTAGGTCCCCTCCTAATGTTTTTGCATGCAGTCGATTGGCCTTCAAAATCAAATCATCGGGTTCAAACTTTGTTACAGTTGAAGTGGTTGGGATGCTTGAACTACACGTAATGGATTTATTTCGAGTTATGTCCCTTGAAGGCATGTGAATAGGGTCGAAAGAAGGAGTGGCGTTAGTCTTCCCCGAACGTGATGGGTTAATTGCCTTAGTAGCCAAATCAAAGGCTGTCGGACCTTGAATGGAAAACTCGCTCGTAAAAGGGCTAGTGGCAACTGGTGTACACTTCTCTCCTGCTCTTTTCGAAGGATAATTGTCATCCTGCATTGGAAGAATACCAAGATTGTCATTCTCAAAAAGTTCCTGGATACCAGAAATAGCTTTAAGGTCATCGTGAAGGAAACGAAGGTATTTAATGGATTCAAGATCAAAATCATCAAAAAGAGAATTAAAACTCACTTGTGCACTACCACATGAAGGGTCGGGAAGCGAATCCATATCGACACCACGATCAATCGCCTAGGTGACCCCCTCATGATCCAAGTTCTTGCTGGGATTATCTCTCTGCCTTTTGCATCTCCAATGAGAATATGAGTTGCCACTATTTCGCTCAGAATCTGACGCATCCCTACCCTTGGTCACCTCCACGTCTTAAGGCATTGAGACTATGCAAGAAGGCCCACGCTTAGGAGAATGTGCCTTGTCCATGCATGCTCCTTCTAAAGACTCATCGGTAGCCTCTGAAATCCCAAAAGAGGGCTTCTAATCGATTCGGTGCTTCACGGGCTCAACTACTTCATTGGGCTTTTTTATTTTGAGTCTTATCTTGCTTAGGTTAACATTCCTAATCGGTTGCTTAGCCCTACTAGAAAAGAAACCATCAGATCTTCTAGCCCACCAATTCATATAGTCCTTCGTGCACGGAGCCCTGTGCTTAGATGGGCAGGCAGGGATTAAGAACTTTGAATTGGTAATAGGACGAAGACATTGGTGCCAGAAGCATACCACTAGCTCTAAGGTGACGGTGCGAAAGTCCTCATTAAGCTCCCCAGGGATGTGTTGATTGAAACCGAACTATCGACCAAAGCGGTGAGGGCTATATGGTTCAACTATACATATACTTCCGCGATGAAAGGCCAAGTAGCTGAAGCGTTGGCTAATGAAGTAATCTGCATAAGAGCTAGGTAGCTTGTCATCATCCACTAGAATCTCTCGATGGCCTTTAAAAAGGCCTAATCGATGAAACTTGAAGCTACTAATGGCATGAAATAGCTTACGCTGTAACCTTATTGTAATGCTTGGCTGCACCTTCTCGGAGTATCTAAACATGCGCGGAACAGCCTTGGAGCGAGACCCTTCAAGTTCAAAGTGAGTGTTGAAGTATTCGGCCAACCAAGCATTCAAGTAGTGTGTAGGAAAAGTGGCATCACATTTACTAGGAGTCTTAGACAACACAATTTCATTCAAGCCCCTATAAATCATGGCCAGGACTGGGATTGCAAGACAGTATCTCTTACCACGAGCCATCACACTTGCGCTCTTGAAAACACCAGGTCTAATTAAGTTTGGTCCCTCGTCGTGAAGAGCAAACTCACATAGCCAACACGAGATCAAAGCCGCTAACCAAGTCTCTTCTATAAGCCTTCTCTCCACTTTGAGCACATTGAAGGGAGCCTCGTCTTCTTTAGTCAGAATTCTGGGGGCATCGATTTTACCAGAGGGGTTATGAGATTGCTTGCCTCTTGCATTCCTCTTTATTAACCTTCTAGTCAGTAGTTTTTGATATTTAGACTCACCACGGAACCAAAACTTCACCCATACAGCCGTAGTGACCAAGTGCGAACCACCAAGCTTAAGACTCAGGTGATGGAAGGCAGCAAATAAAGGATGATAGCATGAGGGGATAGATGATATGTCTTTTGAGTTTGGAACGACCTCTTCGTAAAATGAGCCGTACACAGGAAGCGCACTGATCGAATGCAAGTCCCATAAGCTAATGGAGGCCTCTCCTACAGACGTGTGCAACGTGTTCGTAGCTGTACACCAATACTCTAGGAAGGCTTGCAAGACATGGGAGTTCCGATCATACGTGAATAATGATGCAAGTAGCAGCTCGTAAAGATTGGCATCACTTAAGACTTTAGTATTGCAGCTCAATATGTCTTCTAGCCACTCCTCATATTTAGGGAGGTAGGCAAACTCACCCCTGTATTGGAGTGGAGGGGTCTTAGAAGAAGGTAGGGCCCATTGCACTTCTCCCACACTTATTCGATGACCAAGGAGAGGAAATGGATCGACACGGTCCACGGTTGAGTGAAGGTTGGAGGCCAAAGTAAGCATCCTCGAAATGACATGCGAATCCTTTCTAGTCGGGTCGTGTAGTTTGTGAGATGCTTCGACCCACCATTGAGATAGACTCAGAGGACGAGGAATGGTAGTAGACGAAGATGAAGAGATACTGTTACCAAGTGGATGGACTTTCAAGACAACGCCTTTCTCCAGGGGTTCATTCGTAAAGCGCAAGAGAGTGATAGATCATTGAGAGTCCTCGATGAGTCGTAAAAGATGACCATGATGAAGCACACTTGATGGGAGCCACTTGGAGAAGAAGAAGCTCGTAGAGGTCACGACTTGAGCAAATGCAGAAGAGTCATAAGTCGAGCAAAGGGTAGGCAAGCCTGAATCACCTAACAGCAAACCAAAGAAAAGGATGAATAACTTATTCATTCAAAAAGGAGCTCGTGCGGTCATGGCTTATTAGAAAGGAGGGCATGTGGCATTGAGACTAAAAACCACAAGCAAGCTATATTAACATTCAAGCTCCTAAAGCTATGTTAACATACAAGTGGAAGTTTGCATGTTGTATACTAAGTCTAAAGGTCATGTGTACCGTGGCTTATTATTATTATTTTTTTTGAGAAACCTTCTCATCAAGAGAAGGGGATTACGATGTATTGATAATTTCTACAGAATAGTCTGTATAAGAACAAACAGGAACTTTCTCTATCCAAGTACAAAAAGAAGAAGAAAAATTACAAGTTGACCGAGCGAGCCTATGGGCTACTTTGTTTCCTAGTCTTCGAGTATGGCAGAAAACCAGGGACCTGAAGTGGGAAGAAAGGGACTTTATATCTGAAATTAAATGACCAAAGGGGGTAGCCGAGTAGTCCTCAGAGTTCATAGCACGAATTGTAATTTCAGAATCGCCTTCTAGGATGACATGATCAAACCCGAGCTTTAAGGCGAAGATAAGAGCCCTTCTTTCTGCCAATACTTCCACTATCTCCACAGAAGTGGGTAGAGGAATAACTTGTGTTAGGGCGGCCATTACAAAAACAAAGTTGTTGTGGATGATGGTGCCTAAACCTGCTTCATCACGCCCTTGAAAAATAGCCCCATAAAAATTGGCTTTGACCCAATTCTTAGGGGGAGGCAACCACTTTGTAAAGCTATGGGCAGGGAGTAGTTTTTGAGGGGCTATGTTGGCTTGCTGAAATTCCTGTAGAGCCTTTCTAGCCATTGAGTTAATCAGCTTCAGATCAGCAACAACTTCACCTAATCTTAGTTTATTTCGTCTGAACCAAATTTGATATGTAATCATTGCAAATAGTTCAGAGGGGTGGGACTTCTCCAAACACAAAAAAGTGGGCATTCCAGACCACATTCAGCTTCGGACAAGACCAGAGGGCATGTATAGTTGACTCCTGAGCTTCACCGCAAGCTTGGCAAGTGGGATCAGTAAGAACTTCCGCTTCACCAGATTTACCCGGGTTGGCAAGGCATCTGAGTTGGCGGGCCACAACAGATTTTTAATTCCGTTGGGAGTCTTCAACTGCCAAAGCCCTTTCCACGAGCCCTTTGGCATGGACCCAGAAGAAGCTCCACCATTAGAGTTCAGCTCATAATTCACCAGGAGTTTATACCCTGCTTTCATCATATATAGCCCATCCACATTACTACACCAGTACAGCAAGTCATCAACTTCATTGAGGCTTAGGGGAATTGCTTTGATCAACTTGGCTTCATGAGCCAAGAAATTATTATCAATTGCCTCCTCAATCCAACACCTCCAGACCTTGTCAATCAAAATTGAAACTTCAGCATCATAATCGAAGAATGTAGGTGGAGAATGAATAATTGGGTGTTGTGGGTCAGGGAGCCAATTGCCCTTGTAAATAAGGATGTTTTCGCCATTTCCCACTCGCCATTGGGTTCCCTTTTTTATGATCTCTTGGCCTTTAAGGATACTCTTCCATGCAAAGGAGCCTTTATCTACCTTCGCATCAAAAATAGTACCCTTTGGGAAAAACTTCGCTTTGAAAAACCTATGGAAGAGAGAGGATTTATTTTCCAATAATCTCCACACTTGCTTCGCCAACATTGCATCATTAAATTTTTGAAGTTCCTTGAAACCTATGCCACCCATGTCTTTTGGAAGGCAAAGAGTGCTCCATTTCGACCAATGGATCTTCCTTTGGTTTCCACGGTGTCCCCACCAGAATTTGTGGATCAACTGTTCAATATCATTGCATAAAGTGATAGGGACTTTGAAGCAGCTCATGGCAAAGGTTGGTATAGCCTACACCACTGCCTTTAGCAAAATTTCTCGCCCCGCTTGGGAAAGGAGCTGTTCTTTCCAGCCTTGTAGCTTGGTCCACACCCGCTCCTTGATAAACCTGAGACTAGCTTTCTTATTCCTACCCATAAGGGTAGGGAGACCAAGGTGTTTCTCAAATTGCTTGACCTCTTGAACCCTTAGTAAGCTAGTCATCTACTCAATAGTTTCTATTGTAGTGGCTTTGATAAAAAAGAGAGAGGTCTTAGACTTATTTGGCAGCTGACCTAAGGCTCTTTCATAGCTATCAAGAATGGCTTGGATCTTGTGGCATTCAGAAGTTAAGGATTTGCAAAAGAGCAGACTGTCGTCGGCAAAGAAGAGGTGAGTAAGCCGGGGACCATTCTTGCAAATGGAAACCCCTCTGATTTATCCAGAGTCCGCAGAGTGTTGGAGAAGGCTATGGAGACCTTTAGTACAAAAAAGGAAGAGGTTGGGGGATAGCGGGTCTCCTTGCCTGATGCCTCTAGTGGGATGGATAATTGAAGAGGTTTCGCTCGCCATTAATAAGAATCAAATAACTAACTGTTGAGATACATTCCATCATTAAGGCCACCCACCTATCTGCAAAACCCATGCCCTTCATTATTAGCTCCAAACACTTGCACTCAACTTGATCGTATGCCTTACTCATATCCAACTTCAAGGCCATGAAACCCGATTTGCCTGATTGATGATGTTTCATATAGTGCAGAGTTTCAAACGCCATAAGTATGTTGTCTATGATTACCCTACCTGCCTGAAAGGCACTTTGGTTTTCTGATATTACTAATGGTAGGATACACTTGAGTCTGTTTGCGAGCACCTTAGACACCACCTTATAAATCACACTACATAAGCTTATAGGACAAAATTTAGAAATTCTTTTCGGGGATTTTACTTTTGGGATTAAAGCAATATGCGTAAGGTTTATATCTCTTGGGATCCTACAGTTTTGCAAACAATCTAATACAGCAAAGCAGACATCATCACCCACAGTATTCCAAAAAGATTGATAAAAGAGCGGGGGCATACCGTCAGGACCTGGGGCTGAAATGGCTTTCATTTGATTTATGGCAATATCCACTTCCTCTCTGTTGAAGTCCCTAAGTAGCATCGTATTCATAGAGTCAGTAACAGAAGGCTGAATCTTTCCAAGGATGTCTGAAAATTCAGATGGAGAGGAGGAAGAGAACAGAGACTGGAAGTACTCAACAACGATGTTTTCAATTTGAGTCTCATCCGTACACCAAACATTCTGGTAATTCCTCAGTCCCAAAATTCGGTTTCTCCGGTATCTTTGTGAGGCCTTGCTGTGGAAATAAGCGGTATTCCTGTCTCCACACTTCAGGAAGAGCGCGCAAGACCGTTGTTGCCACATCTGTTTTTCTTTATCAAGAATGTCATTTATTTCCTTTTGGAGAGATTTAACCAACAATAGATCACCCCCCTTAGCTGCAGCCAGTTCAGCTTTTGTAAGGAGTTTTTTCTTCTCCTCAAGCATCTTCCTAACACTACCAAAAAGAGTTTTTACTCCACTAGGTGAGTTTCACACTACAAGATTCAACTTTCCCAACAACCTCAGGCATAGTAGCCCCAACACTAGGAGGACCCCAGGCACTAATAACTGTGTCACTACAACCCTTACCCAAAGCCACATTTGCTCGAATTTAAAAGTACGATTTGGGTTAGGAGTGATACCTTCAGGTTTCACAAGGATGGCTTGATGGTTCGACGTGTTGGAGTGGAGGTGTAGAACTTTGGTACCCGGGTTTAAGGAAAGCCACTAATTGTTGGCTACTGCTTTGTCCAGGTGCTCCAACACAAAACCACCGTGATGCCGACCTTTCCAAGTGAACTTTTTACCCATAAAACCCAAATCCTTTAACCCTAGCTCATCCAATACTTCACGAAATGCTTTCATTGGAGTTTCACTTCTAGGACCCAAGCCACACTTCTCATGGGACCAAAGGATTTCGTTGAAGTCCTCAGCGCACACCCACGGCAACGAGGAACTTACATGAAGTTGGCGGAGGAGAGCCTAAGTGCCACATTTTTTGGTCAGATCAGCGAATCCATAGATGCAAGTGAGATGCCAATTGCTTTCCGGTGCGTCTCCAACCACTACATCGATGTGATTCGGCAACGATGTTGTAACTGCTATCTTTAAAGAGTTCTTCCAAAACAAAGCTAGGCACCCCAATCTATTTGCTTGCGGAGTGACCTAAAATTGATCAAAACCCAGCTCTGAACACAAACTGATCAGCTTAGCTTCTTCCATCCAAGTCTTGGCTAAGAAGAGGGCGGTGGGATCTTGTGCCCGAATAAAACACTCAAGCTCGTGAACGGTGTGTTAGTTCCCAAGCCCCCGCACTTTCCAGAATAATAGACTCATCTGGCTCAGCGGGGCTGCCGACCAGCCACCACCGTTTGGGAAGAAGATGATTGTATGTCATCATTCTTGGTTGCTAAACGTTTTTGAGGGGTTGAGTCTTCTAGGTTTGGTAAAGGACCTCTTTTGCCTAAGGATGTCTCTAGAGACTCATCATTAGATATAAGATTGGGCCGTTGAATCCAAGTCCATTTTCTTTCACTTGCCGAATCAAGAGTGATTTGGGTCTGAGAGTTATTTGTACTATCACTGAGTGGGCTTGCTTTAATGGGCTCAGCGGGTTTGTTTTTGGGGGATGGAACTTTGGAGATGTTTGGCCCATTGTGTTGGGATGTAGTTAGGTCCGGTTGGTTACCCTTTGGAACCTGTCGCTCGGGAGCCACCCTGTCAAAGCAATGAATATCACTGTCAATCTTAGCAATTAATTGATCAAAAGTGATAGGTTGGGTAGGCTTTTGTGGGGGAACCAAAAGGGAAGGCTCCGATGAGACTGAAATGGGAGCTGTCATTTCAGCAGAGATGTCAGATGCAAGGTTCACGTTTTGTATTTTATTTTTTGGTGGTAGGTTTGGCATGGACTTGCACGCCATCGCAGTTGGAGGATTCTGGGAATGGCGTTGAGCTCCTTCATGGTTCAGGCCATGTTTGCCGGCTTTCTTATGGGCATAAAATCCTGGAACGAAGGGAAGCCCTTCCTAGAGGCCGTGAAGGGTGCTGCTCTCAACCAAGGACCAAAATGTTGATCCTCTTTGCTAAGTAATCCCTCGCTCTCTATCCACTTTTCACAATCCTTATCAAGGTGGGTGAGGCATCCGCACCAGTAGCAGACATTTGGGAGACATTCATACCTGAAAGAGACCCAATGAGCCTCGTCATTTTCTAAAGTGATCAGACGACCACGACACAGGGGGAGGGAAATATTTACAGCCACTCGTACTTGGATGAAGCTCCCTCCATCACATTTACTTGGGTTCTCTGTTTGAATGACATTTCCCATTGCCTCACAGATCTGTTTGGCCACTCCTCTGTTTCTGAATCGTAATGGGATGTCATGTATCTGCACCAAAAAAGCCACTGTGTTCAAGGACGAACTATCCACAACTGCCACGTTATCATATCTCTCAACCACCATGATGTGTTTATCAAAACTCCACGGCTCTATTGCTAGGATTCTGTCAACGTCTTCTTTGGAGTCAAAGGAAAAAAGAATGAGGTGATCGCCGATGAATTTCATTCTAAAACCTGTTTTTGTTCTCCACAGGGGGTTGAATGTGTTTGCAATGGCATCAAGGTTAATCAGGCGTTTAGTAAGGAATCGAGCCACCATTGAGAATTCTGTGGTGGCTTGGTCGGGCTTTAGCGCTAGGCCTGGGCCTTCCTTCTCAGATAAAGAGAGGGATTTCCACCGGTTTGATAAATCGTCCATTTTTAGTATTGAAAAGAGAGAAAGATGAGGGGGAAGATAAAGTGTTTCCCTGTAGTCCCAAAAGGTAACCCAACTGTTAGTACATTTTAAATTAAATGTTAAAATTCAAAATAACTGAAGATGAATAAAGAGATGAGTTATAATAAAATTTGTTAAAGAAAGAGTTACTTGTATGTAAGTTAGATTAAATAAATTAAGAAGAGTTTTCTAAATTAATAAATAACATGTAGGTTATGTGATGGCATCATAACTGTGGTGGCATCATAACTGTGGATTATAACTGTGGATTATATTAAATCTAATGATAATCTTGCAGATCCATTTACCAAGGCCTTGGCAAAAGATGGAGTCTGGAATACATCGAGGGTGATGGGACTAAAGTCCATAGAATCATGAGCCATGTATGAGGATACCCAACCTAAGGACCAGAGATCCTGAGAATTGGGTTCAATGGGAAAAACGAATCATACGATGGTCGTAAGAAATGCACAATTTATTTATTTTTAATTATTTATTTTGTAAATAATTTTAATTGTTCATCCCTATGATGTAAGTGCATTTATCCTGTAATGTGGAGAGGATGAGTTAAAAAAACTCTTAATGAAATTTGTAGCTCGTATGAGTGGGGTGTCAGAATTACAGGAGCACCCTTGACAAAATTTCACCTATGTGAGTGTGGGGGTGGGGCCGCTCCCTACGAGATTTGGACTTAGTCTCAAATACACTCATGAAACTGGGATCAGCACACGGCCGTAAAGTGCTAGCTATAAAAGCTCATGTCAACACCTGGATCATTATGTGTGAGCAGTAATACTTTATTTTCCTTAAGCAGTCATAGTTCAAGTCGGAGACCACTACTGACTCTGGAGTAGAGATTGTTGTTTCACTAAGTGAAGGTTCAATGCAGAGCACACCTTCATGATGCATAATAATCCCTCTTTGCTCGGTAATCTCTCATTTTCTGAATTTAATATTAAAATGAGTGGGGGAATGTTAGTACATTTTAAATTAAATGTTAAAATTCAAAATAACTGAAGATGAATAAAGAGATGAGTTATAATAAAATTTGTTAAAGAAAGAGTTACTTGTATGTAAGTTAGATTAAATAAATTAAGAAGAGTTTTCTAAATTAATAAATAACATGTAGGTTATGTGAAGGATTGGAAGACTATATATACGGCTTTGCTATGGACTAATTTCATATCAAGAGTGAATGAAGAGAGATAGTTAAAAGCAACGAGTATTGTGTGAGAGAGTGAATTCAATAATATTTCTAAATACTTGAGAGATTTCGGGCCAAAGAAAGGCGTTTTTCTGGTGGAGCTTTGGGCTTGAACACTTTGTGCAGAAGCTGTTCTAGCCATACAACATTTGTTGGGCTGTTGTATCCTGGGGGAGACAAGTCAGAGAAGGTCTGCACCGGTTACAAAGATTAGCCAACCAAGGGCTTGAATCTCCTTAAAGAGAGCGAGTGTCGCGCCTCAGTCCAAATAGTGTTGTGTTCTTATCTTCAACTTAATAATATTCAGCGTATTATTTAGTTTCTTTTTTGTGTAGTTTCCATTATTATTGTGTTTGCACCAACACCAACTAGCCTGAGAATAAACGTGTTATTCACAGGGACAAAACTCCTCGGAGAAGGAACAGCAATGCTACGAGATAGAAAGAGGTTTCAGAGAAAACCCTTGCTGTAACGAGCAACCTCTATAAGTCTCATCATGTACATGTGTGATCTATGAAGTATGGCTCGAGTACCATGGCTTATTAACCATTAAATATAGTATTCAGGTTCAAAACCACGAAGAAGCCACCATGCTTCTCGTGAAATTAAAGTGTGGGGCGTGTCAATAATATGGCATGGGCCATTACATGCAAAACCACAGAAATCACGAAAGTGGGGCCTTCTCCCTTATAGAAGTGGGGTCGATGAACAAGCAAGTATTTCTTGGTACTAAGTGGGACACACAGAACTAGCGCATGCAGGGGCGGAGCCACATAGTGGCTTTGGGGGGGGGGGGGGTATGGCCCCTGCAAATTTTTTTTTTTCCCATTAGCCTATGAACAAAAATTAATTAGGCCCCCCCACCCATTTCTCACAAATTCTCCCACCCCTCAATCAAAAATTAGTAACACCATCAAATTAAAAAAAAAAATTTATCTGTAATATGTTCTACTTTCAAGCCAAAAAAAAAAAAAAAAACCCCCAAAAAAAATTTGAACTAAAATCTGAAAAAAAAAAAAAAAAAAAAAAAAAAAAAAAAAAAAAAAAAAAAAAAAACAAAACAAAACCAAGCTGTCCAAGCCCAGTAGCCCACGGCAAGCCCATTACAGGTAGCTCGCTCACGGCAAGCCCACAGATCCTCAATCAAAAAAAAAAAAAAAACAGAGAATAGAAATCGAACCCATCACGTCAGCGCCTGCAAAAATCCCATCACGTCGCTGGCCTGGCAGAGATCAATCCCCATTACCCAATACAAAAGCAAACCAAAATCAGAGAACTCAGCAAATTAGCAAACCAAACACACTAACACAGAGGACACAGAGCACAGAGGAGTTTATCAAAAAAAAAAAATCCCCAATACACAAACCCAGTAACCCACGGAGTCCGTCGCCGTTGTCATCGCCGCAGCGAGGTCCTCGTCGTCGTCTTCGAAACGGAGGGCCTCATCGCATTGACATCGTAGACGGCTAGACGCCGTAGATTGCTCTGCCATCTGCCGTCTGTGCCTCTGCCTCTGCGTCGGTGAGCCGTGAGCGGTGCTCGTCAGTCGTCAGCCTCGTTGGCCGTTGCTTCCTCCGCCTCCAACAGTCCGGCCTCCGCCTCCGTCAAGGTTTTTCTCTCTAACCCAGTAACCCTCTCTCTCTTTACTCTTTAGTCTTGATATGAACTTCACCAACAATTGTGATGAAACCCGATAACAATGATGGTTTGGAACCCCAAGATCGTGTAGACAAGATTTGTTGAACCTTGACCCGTCACCTAACCAGATGAAAACCAAGACTACGATAGAATTGAAACGCCACACCAAGAATTCCTAAGAATCTCTCAAGAATCAAAGGTGATAAGTTTGGTTGTTTGAACGCCACAAGCTTAACTTGATAAGTTCAAGAGTTCTTTTAAGAACCAAGAGGATCACAAGACTCACAAGGAGAATAATTTCTGAATACCAAACTGTCCTTTTCAAAATTCGTACTACCAGATATATACTTGGAACAACCCTCCAAGAATAGGTAAAAATCATAATTACAACTTCAAAAACAACACCAAAGATTAATATAATCAAGTTTCCACGTTTTTTAGTTTTCTAGGACTTCAAAAATGGCTAAATGACTAGAATTAACATGCCCAGCCAATACCAAGACATCTTTCCATTTAATATCCTTGGAACTTAACAAATTCACATTTAATATCCTTGGAACTTAACAAATTCACACCCTTTTATGGTCAGACCATGCTGGTTGCGAATTTGCATGCATTAGCCTCTTCAATTGCTTTGATGACATGGACTAAGCCTTGATTATTATTTGAGCCCATCTTGGTCTTTCTAGAATCTGCCCAAATCTCTTGGACAAGCCCATTTAGTGCTTCCTTGAAACGTTTGGCTCTAAGTCTTGTAATTGGGCCACTAGAAAATGACAAAGGGTCTTGTGCAAATTCAGCTCCATTTCCACTTGTATGATCAGCATGTCCAGCTCCTTGGTGTGCATCATTCTCCCCCTCTTGAGAAGGATTTGTCCTCAAATCATCACCTACATCAAAAGGAGACAAATCAGCAACATTAAAGCTTGCACTGACACCATACTCATCGGGTAAGTCTAGCTTGTAGGCATTATCATTGATGCGCTCTACTACTTGAAATGGTCCATCACCCCGAGGTAGGAGTTTTGAATGCCGTTTCTTTGGAAAACGTTCCTTCCTTAAGTGCAACCAAACCCAATCTCCTGGTTCAAACACTACCTTCTCGCGTCCCTTGTTGGCTTGATGGACATATTGTTGAGTCCTCCTTTCAATGTTCAGCCGTGCCTTTTCATGAATCATCTTTACAAATTCTGCTTTCTTTTTGCCATCTAAGTTCACACATTCACTCAAAGGTAAAGAAGTTAAATCCAAAGGTGACAATGGGTTAAAACCATAAACAATTTCAAATGGTGAAAACTTAGATGCAGAATGTATACTTCTATTGTAAGCAAATTCAACATGTGGCAAACAATCTTCCCAGGTTTTCAAGTTCTTTTTAATGATAGCACGCAACAAGGAAGACAAAGTTCTATTTACTACTTCAGTTTGACCATCCGTTTGTGGATGACAAGTAGTAGAAAACAACAACTTGGTTCCCAACTTTCCCCACAAAGTTTTCCAAAAGTAACTCAAAAACTTTGCATCCCTATCAGAAACAATGGTCCTAGGCATACCATGTAGCCTAACAATTTCTTTGAAGAATAAATCAGCTATATGTGATGCATCATTAGTTTTGTGACATGCAATGAAGTGTGCCATTTTGGAAAATCTATCTACCACCACAAAAACTGAATCTCTCCCCCTCTTAGTCCTAGGTAAACCTAAAACAAAATCCATAGAAATATCAGTCCAAGGTTCACTAGGTATTGGCAAAGGGGTGTACAAACCATGGGGTTTCAACTTAGACTTAGCCTGTTTACACGTGATACACGTCTCACAGATTCTTTCCACATCACGTTTCATATGAGGCCAAAAAAAATGATCATGCAAAATTCCTAAAGTCTTAGCTACACCAAAGTGACCCATCAAACCACCACCATGAGCTTCTCTCACAAGCAATTCACGCAAAGAACACATAGGCACACACAGTTTATTTTCTCGAAACAAAAATCCATCATGCCTATAGAACTTACCAAATGCTACTTTTTCACATGCATTGAACACATCACAAAAATCAGAATCTTGTGCATACAGATCCTTAATGTATTCAAAGCCAAGCATTTTTGTATCTAAAATGGAAAGTAAAGCATACCTTCGGGACAATGCATCAGCCACCACATTTTCCTTACCTTGCTTGTATCTGATCACATAAGGAAATGTTTCAATAAATTCCACCCACTTGGCATGGCGTTTGTTCAACCTTTGCTGTCCTTTCAAATGCTTCAAAGATTCATGATCTGTGTGAATCACAAATTCTTTTGGCCATAGATAGTGTTGCCAATTTTCCAAAGCCCTTACCAAGGCATACATCTCCTTATCATAAGTGGGATAATTTAGAGCTGCCCCACCCAACTTTTCACTGAAATAAGCAACTGGATGGCCTTCTTGCATCAAAACAGCTCCAATACCTATTCCTGAAGCATCACACTCAATTTCAAAAGTTTTAGCAAAGTTAGGTAAAACAAGCAAAGGTGCATTAGTTAACTTTTCTTTGAGCTGATTAAATGCCTTTTCTTGTTCTTTCCCCCACTTAAACGACACATTTTTCTTGATGACTTCAGTGAGAGGGGCGGCTAAGCTACTAAAATCATGCACAAACCGTCTATAGAAGCTAGCTAAGCCATGGAAACTCCTCACTTGGCTGATTGTTGTAGGCATTGGCCACTCTTGGATTGCCTTCACCTTTTCCTCGTCCACTTCAATGCCTCCTTTACTAACAACAAAACCAAGAAACACAAGCTTATCCGTACAAAATGTGCACTTTTTGAGGTTAGCAAACAACCTTTCTTTCCTTAGAATTTCCAAAATAGATTTCAAATGCAGTACATGTTCTTCCAAATTTTTGCTCTAAATTAGGATATCATCAAAATACACAACTACAAATCTGCCAATAAATGCACGCAAAACATGGTTCATCAAACGCATAAATGTGCTCGGAGCATTAGTTAAACCGAAAGGCATTACTAACCACTCATACAAACCATATTTAGTCTTAAAAGCAGTTTTCCATTCATCACCTTCCTTCATCCTAATCTGGTGATATCCACTCTTAAGATCAATTTTTGTATTACACAAGAACCATGTAATTCATCCAGCATATCATCTAATCTAGGAATGGGATGACGATATTTTACCGTTATGTTGTTGATGGCTCGACAGTCGACACACATCCTCCATGTTCCATCCTTCTTAGGAACTAATAACACCGGAACCGCACAAGGACTCATGCTTTCTCGCACATACCCCTTTTCCAATAATTCACCTACTTGCCTCTGAAGTTCCTTGGTCTCCTCAGGATTACTCCTATAAGCAGGTCGGTTTGGAATTGATGCACCAGGTATGAAATCAATTTGATGTTCAATCCCTCAAATTGGAGGTAAACCATGAGGTACCTCTTCGGGAAGGACATCTTCAAACTCTTGCAAAAGAGAAACAATATTGCTCGGCAATGCACCGGCAAGATCATTAGTACATAAAAGAGCCTCCTTGTATATGAGTACAATAAGGGGCTGGTGTGAAAATAATGCTCTCTTGATCTCACTTTTTTTTGCAATGTAATTGAATTTTTCCTCTCTTGCCCTTATTATGGCCGAATCCCTCTCTTCTTTTTCACTCTGATCACTATTTTTCTCTCCTTTTTTTTTAAACTCTTTTTTTTCAATTTCGGCCTTCCTTTCTTTTTCCTTTTTTTTTTTCATTTGATTTTTGTAACTTCAATTGGTCCTCCCTGACCTGTTTTGGAGTTAATGGCACAAGAGTAATAGGTTGCCCTTTAAGAGTGAAAGAATACTTATTTGTGAATCCATCATGCGTAACCTTCCGATCATACTGCCATGGTCTTCCCAACAATAAATGGCATGCATGCATGGGAACCACATCACATAGCACCTCATCCTCATATTTGCCAATGGATAATGCCACCAACACTTGTCTTATTACCTTGATTTCGCCACATTCATTCAGCCACTGAAGCCGGTAAGGTTGAGGATGTTTCAAGGTAGTTAAGGCCAATTTTTCCACCAAATAAGTGCTAGCTACGTTTGTGCAACTCCCTCCATCGATAATGACACTGCAAACTTTGTTATTTACAAAGCACCGAGTATGAAACAAGTTCTCCCTTTGATTACTTTCTTCCTCCTTAACCTGCACATTGAGAACTTGCCTTGCTACCAATAAATCTCCAACCGCAGCATTTTGCTCATCATCGGCATCCTCCAAAGATGGCATGTCATCATCATCTACTTCTTCCTCATTCTCCGACTCAAGCTCTCCTTGAGCATTTATCACCATCACCCTTTTGTTTACACACTGGCTGGCTATGTGTCCCCGCCCTTGACATTTAAAACACTTAATATCACGTGTTTTAGAACTCGAAGCCTCGGTGTTACCTAAAGTGGTCTTTGAGTTGGCACTCTTAGATGGTTCAAATTTTGGCTTATTTTGTAGCTGCTCATCCCTTTTTGGAGCTGTCTTCCATGGACTAGTGGTAGCCATAGGTTGTCCCCTCCTAGCCAATCCGTTTCATTTGAATTGTTCTTCCACCTTTATGGCTTGATGCACCATATCCGTCAATTCAACATAGTGCTGCATCTCAACTATATCCGCAATCTCACGATTTAAACCGTGCAAGAACCTAGCCATGGTGGCTTCCCGGTCCTCTTCTACATTAGCCCGGATCATAGCTACCTCCATCTCCTTGTAATACTCATCCACACTCTTGGAACCTTGAGTTAACCTCTGAAACTTTTGATACAATCCCCTATAATAGTGATTGGGTACAAAACGCCTCCTCATAAGCATTTTCATCTCCTCCCAAGTATCCACGGGTGGTTCTCTATTCCTCTTCCTATTAATCAATAATTGATCCCACCAAACAATGGCTTAATCAGTAAATTCAATTGCAGCCAATTTAACCTTCTTTATCTCCGAATTGTTGTGACAATCAAACACCATCTCCATTTTAGTTTCCCACTCCAAATAAACTTCAGGATCATTTTTGCCTTGAAAAGATGGGATTTTAATCTTTATGTTTCCTAAATCATTATCCCTCCTAGGCCTACCCATCCTTGCTTCTCTATTCCCATACTCACGCCCAAACCTGCCCTGGTTCACATATGGCCCATCAACCTCCTCCGACTCCGCTTCTTCCTCAACATTCCGCCATAGAACACGCCCACCTTGCTGCCTATTGGGGTTGTCATGTTGCTGGCCCCTAGGAGTTCCCGCTTCTACCCTATCCAACCTCTCATGAATAGGTTCTAATTCAGCCCTCAACATACGCCTCATCTCCCCTAGCATTACTTGCATTTGGAGGGTCTGATCCGTTGGTGGTTGAAGTCCTTCGGTTGTGTCTTCTTCTTGATTATTGGACATACTTAAAATCTGCAAAACAAAGTTAGAATCCTCACAAGCCCTCCCTTACGTGTTTCACTCAAGAATTGATACACTCACACTCGTGTTTTCACTCTAAACGGCTTTTACCCTCTTATGCTCTCACACACTCTCGCCTTTTTTCACTCTTTTGTGTCTTCTTTAGTTCTTAATCGAACTTCAAGAAACTAATTCAAAATAAACTAGCAACAATTCAAAATGAGAAACAACCAAAACTCATCAACAAGGTCAAGAACTTGAATAAGGTGAGAAACAAGATTGAAATGAAGAAATTTTCTTACTGGAATTATGTACTGAAAAATGATATGATTGAGAAATTTTCCTCTTCGTGTACTGAGAAATCTTCTTTTCTTTTCCTTTCCTTTTTTTTTTTTTTTTTTTTTTTTTTTTTTTTTTTGGGAGCAAGAAACAGGAAATAGAATGAAAATAAAAGATAGTCAAACTTATCTTAGAACCAAAGCTCTGATACCAAAATGATATGAACTTCACCAACAATTGTGATGAAACCCGATAACAATGATGGTTTGGAACCCCAAGATCGTGTAGACAAGATTTGTTGAACCTTGACCCGTCACCTAACCAGATGAAAACCAAGACTACGATAGAATTGAAACGCCACACCAAGAATTCCTAAGAATCTCTCAAGAATCAAAGGTGATAAGTTTGGTTGTTTGAACGCCACAAGCTTAACTTGATAAGTTCAAGAGTTCTTTTAAGAACCAAGAGGATCACAAGACTCACAAGGAGAATAATTTCTGAATACCAAACTGTCCTTTTCAAAATTCGTACTACCAGATATATACTTGGAACAACCCTCCAAGAATAGGTAAAAATCATAATTACAACTTCAAAAACAACACCAAAGATTAATATAATCAAGTTCCCACGTTTTTTAGTTTTCTAGGACTTCAAAAATGGCTAAATGACTATAATTAACATGCCCAGCCAATACCAAGACATCTTCCCATTTAATATCCTTGGAACTTAACAAAATCACATTTAATATCCTTGGAACTTAACAAATTCACACCCTTTTATGGTCAGACCATGCTGGTTGCGAATTTGCATGCATTAGCCTCTTCAATTGCTTTGATGACATGGACTAAGCCTTGATTATTATTTGAGCCCATCTTGGTCTTTCTAGAATCTGCCCAAATCTCTTGGACAAGCCCATTTAGTGCTTCCTTGAAACGTTTGGCTCTAAGTCTTGTAATTGGGCCACTAGAAAATGACAAAGGGTCTTGTGCAAATTCAGCTCCATTTCCACTTGTATGATCAGCATGTCCAGCTCCTTGGTGTGCATCAAGTCTTTTTTTTTATAGAAAATTTAGTCTCTTACTCTCTTTAGTCTTTTATCTCTCTGAATGAATTATGATTCTATGAATATGCTTGGAATATGCTTATAAGTCCGGCCTCCCTCAGCATCTTTTTTTTTTTTTTTTTTTTTTTAATGTGGAAGTGTGAGTCAGTGAGTGTGTGAGAATTTGATTGGGCGGATTGACTGACCTTTTTTTTTTTTTTTTTTTTTTTTTTTAATAATTTGGCTGTCCAGTGAGTGTGTGACACGCCTGTCCAGTGAGTGTGTTGTGTGTTTGTGTGTTATAAGTGTTTTTTTTTTTGGTGGGTCAGTGGGTGTGTTTGTGTGTTGGGTTGGGCTTGTTGGTGGGTGTGTTTGTGTGTTTTGTGTTCACATATTACCCAAGTTTCAATTTTGGAAATTTCAATTTTGGAATTGAAACTTGGAAAAAAACAATTTAAAATTTTTTTGAAAATCATATAATATAAATAATATCAGTTTTTTTTTTTTGTTTTTTGTTTTTAAAGGACTTCACCATCCAACTTTTATTGATTAATATTATTTTAGTTGCGGTCCATTAGCTAATGGATACAATAGATAGTTAATTAGTTACAATATCATTATTATACTATAATTAGTTAATTGTATAATTAATGACAAATAAATTAAAGCAATATAGTTTATTGTTACGCTAAACAACAATAATTAAAGCTATATAATTAAATTAACCAATACATTATAAAAGAAAAATTAATTAAATTATTTTTGTTTTTGTTTGAGGGGTTATTATTAATTAAAGTTGTATTAAAAATGGGTTGACTGTTTAAATTATAGTGGAAATTTTTTTTTTCTTAAGTATGAATAACATTCATATAATTAAGTAAAAATTTCTAATTAAAATTTTATTTTTTAACATTTTTTTCAGGTTAATTTTTGAGTCATATTCTTAAAACTAAAAGAATTATGAGCAAACGAAAAACAATTGATGCATTCTTTAAGAGAAAAGATGTTAGCACTTCAGAAATTAGGACACCTGGGGTTGTAGAAACAGATGTTAATACTTCAATGCCTGATGAACATCCCTCCAAATGTCCAAAACTTCAATTTGAAGAGATAGATCGTGATCCAGGATCACGTAAACAAATATGTGAATTTCCTATCAACAAACAAGATGAAATCCGATGAGCTTATCTCATAGAAGGTCCATATCAACCTGAAAATATAGATTATCCATACAATGATGATACTCATCGTCGTCGATTTCAACCTTCATGGTTTGAGTCACATAAGGATTGGTTGGAATACTCACCTTCAACGGATGCAATATATTGCCTACCTTGCTACCTTTTTAGTAAGAAACCAATAGTTCGTCCCGGATCAGATGTATTCATTTCAACAGGTTTTAATAATTGGAAAAAGGTGAAAGATGGAATGAATTGTCCTTTAATTCGTCATGTTGGGAAAGAACCAAACTCCCCACATAAAATTGCTGTGAAATGTTGCGATGATTTAAAGAATTATTCACGACATATTGACAAGCTAATTGAGAAACAAACGTCAAAAGAATTAGAAAATAATCGGTTGCGGTTAAAACCTCAGTAGAGTGTGCTCGATGGCTAGCATTCCAAGCTTGTGCTTTTAGAGGTCATGATGAAAGTCTTGATTCAAAAAATAGGGGTAATTTTATTGAATTGATAAAATTCACATCAACTTTCAATGACAAAGTAGCTAGTGTTGTTTTGGAAAACGCTCCAGGAAATGCCAAATATACATCACCCACAATTCAAAAGGAGATTTTGCATATTCTTGCTAGTAATGTGCAAAATGCTATTCGTGAAGAAATTGGGGATGCAAAATTTTGCATTCTTGTTGATGAAGCCCGGGATGAGTCAAATAGAGAGCAAATGGCCATCATTTTGAGATTTGTTGATAGAGAAGGTTTTATTAAAGAGCGTTTCTTTCATATTGTGCATGTTAGAGACACTACTGCATTGACTTTAAAGAATGAGATATGTGCTGTCCTTTCTCATTACAACCTCCACATTGAAAATATTTGAGGTCAAGGATATGATGGGGCTAGTAACATGCGTGGTGAATGGAATGGATTACAAGCTCTTTTTCTTAAAGATTGCTCATATGCTTATTATGTACATTGTATGGCTCATAGGTTGCAATTAGCTCTAGTTACAGCATCTAGAGAAGTAAAATATGTTCATCAATTCTTTGATCATTTGGTTAATATTATCAATATTGTTGTTGGTTCTAGTAAGCGTAATGATGAATTGCAACATGCTCAAGCAGAACAAGTTGAGAATATGATTGCTTCTAATGAAATTGAGACTGGAAGAGGTGCAAACCAGATTGGTACTTTGCAACGAGCTGTAGATACTAGGTGGGGATCTCATTTTCAATCTATTTGTAGTTTGATTAGAATGTTTGATGCTACTTGCAAAGTTATCAACACTATCTCTGAGGAAGGGGCTAACTATAAACAACGCGGTGATGCCGAAGGAGCTTATCAGGTATTAACATCATTTGAATTTATTTTAATCTTGCATTTGATGAAAGAGATAATGGGAATTACTAATGTTCTTTGTCAAGCTTTG
Organism: Quercus agrifolia; assembly: GCA_029955455.1. NCBI lineage: Eukaryota > Viridiplantae > Streptophyta > Magnoliopsida > Fagales > Fagaceae > Quercus > Quercus agrifolia. The sequence continues at coordinate 33,484,087 of JARQAD010000007.1, read as the reverse complement.
CAACAACATTCTCAAGACCTTTTAAATGCCATACATTTAGTTTCAACTACAAAATCACTTATTCAAGAGTTGAGAGATGATGGATGGGAGCCTTTACTTGCTAGTGTTATATCATTTTGTGAGCAACATGAAATTGATATTCCTGATATGAATGCTCGTTACACTAAAGGTCGAGGTAGATATCGTCGTCAAGATGATGATTTAACAATGAAACATCATTTTAGAATTGGCATATTTACAGTTGCAATAGACTTTCAATTGCAAGAATTGAAAAGTAGATTTTCTGAGCTAACAACAGAACTTGTCATTCTTAGTTCGGCTTTAAATCCCAAGGATGCTTTTAGATTATTCAAAATTGTTCATATATGCGATTTGGTTAAGAAATATTATCCTCAAGATTTCACTGAACATGAACAAGAACTTTTGGAGTCTCAATTGCAACATTATGAGCTTGATGTGATAAAACACCCAGATTTTCAGAATATGAGTACAATTTTTGAGCTATGTAGGGAATTACAAATTTCAGGAAAGTCTAATATCTATTTTTTGATTGATAGACTTATTCGTCTTGTGTTGACCTTTCCAGTTTCTACAGCAACTACAGAACGAGCTTTCTCAGCTATGAAGTTGTTAAAAACAAGACTTCGCAATAGAATCGAGGATGAGTTTTTGGCAAATAATATGATAGTTTATATAGAGAAGGAAATTGCAGGGAATTTCACTATAGAGATGATAATGCACTACAACAAAATGTATTTTTAGTGACGAAAATTAGTGAGGAAATATTTTTCGTCACTAAAAATACTGCTTTAGTGATGAAATATGAATTTCGTCACTAATAATGAAAAAAATTATAACATTTAGTGACGAAAAATAAATTTCGTCACTATTGTGATCTGAAAAATGGGCGCTAGTAGAGGGAAATTTTGGCGCGAATTTAATTAATCTATAGTGACGAAATATTTCGTCACTAAAAGTTGAAATTTTTAGTGACGAAATATTTCGTCACTGTAGGTATTACTAATCTTAAAAAGCCCACATAATCACTGAATTTTACAATGGTTTCCTTGAACTGGTTTAGAATGGTTAACAAGATGATTCAAAGGGGTTCGAGATAAATTGTCCATTTATAGGATTTTCATTGATGCGTCTAGAGGTTTATATAAGAAAAGTCCGCATATATTTTTGACTTTTCTTTAGGGTTAAGTAGTAAAATTATCTTCAAGGCCTGATCAATCATGAGGGTTTTTTATTTTATTTTTTAAATAATTATCTTAACTTGTTGACATTTGAGAAGGCAAGGTTAAAGTGTGGATTCTAATTAAAAAAATAATAATGTAAATAAACTATTAGTTGTCAATGGCCTGGAAAAATAAAAAATTACGCAGGCCCACCCACCATCTCTTTATATAAATCACTAGCACTCTAGCACTGCTTGCTAGAGTGCTAGTGACAATTCATTGACTGAAGACTATAAATATAAATATAAATAAAATGTTCTTTTATAATAAGTTCGTTACTTAGTTATATCTCATTTCTTCTTATAGAAACTGATACGCATATTTCGTGACTCTCATGCGCCTCTCTCTCTCTTTGATAGTCATTTCTGTTATTCACTCTCTCTCTCTCTCTCTCTTTGTCCGCATCACACTCACAGGTACTCTCTCTCTCTCTCCTCTCTGCAATTACTTTACCCTTCCTGTTTGTTTACTGAGAAAATCGTGTTGAATGAAAAGAGAAAACTTAGGTTATTTTTTATTGTACCATTTCTTCATCACTAGTTTATTTTTTATTTCTCCTTAAAAAAAAAACTCAGAAATGATTGATTCTAATAATACTAGTTTATGAGCTACTAATTTTTAGGTTCCTTTAAGTTCAAATTCTTATGGGTTACTGGGTAGCGTTAGTTGAACCTTTTTTTTTTATTTTAAATCTCCATGTACAAATTTCTATAAAAGAAATTAGTGCTTTGGTTTAATTTTTGGTTGGGTCTCTGTGAGCTTGGTTTGGTGTTGTACCACCTGGTATGTTTGTTTTTCCCCTCTTATGTATTGCTATTTAAATCCACAAAGAACTTGTTTTCTATCTCCATGTAAGAATTTCTATAGTAAGAATTATTTGTTTGTTTTAATTTTCGGGTTGGGTCTCTGTGAAATTTTTTTTTTTTTTAATCTCCATGTGTCGTTCACTAGGTGTTTGATTAAATGCCTGAGAGACATATGCCTACTGCTCTGATGGTTTAACCAATGAAGCCTGAAACTGGCTGCACGCATCAGTGAAAATACAAATTGCAAATAATTTCAATGCTGTAATTGTCAAATATGAAAAACTTTCTTCATAGTAATTGTCAAATATGTTGGCTTCAAATTTTCATTTACTTCCCTGCCACGCCATTACTTCATTTATAGGAATTGTCAACTACGTTGTCAATATGCAACACCATTACTTCATTTATATTTGCTTCCCTGCCACACCATTACTTCATCAAGTTGATATCAAGTTCTTACCATGATTTTCAAGCTGATATGATCGCAGCTGACATAATGAGAAGGTTTACTATTAAAGTTATGGCTTTTGGATAGTTTTTTTTTTTTTATAAATCTTAGGACTCCATGAGGTTTAGCTTCCCCACCGTAAACATAGATGAATGAGCACTAAAAGATCAAAGAGGAGCCAATAGAAAATAGATTGGACCATTGTGGCCTAGTGGAGCAAGCCACCCCTGAGCCGATCGGACCACCGTAATTCCCTTTAGGCTGGTCATCCTCCACGCCGGCGCCGGTCACCTCCACGTAGGTACCACTGCCGTTAGGCCTCTCCGTAAACGACTCCTCCATTTCGATTGTTTTGGTAGAGAGAGAAGACTGTTTGTTTGTGAAGTTGAAGACTCTCAGTAGTGAGTGGCCATCCCAATCAATGATTTGAGTTCTTCATCTACTAGTCTATAACTAATTGTTTTTTAATGAGTTGGGGAACTAGGATTTATAATCACGAGGGCACGACGTCCTGATTCTGATTTGACAACACTTTTCTCTTTTTTTATTTGGTCTTTCAAAAGTGAGGAGGATATTTCCTATGATAATGTTGTTTGTACACGTGGATTGTTGTTATTTTTACTATCTTTGGACAAGTTTAGGATACCACTTCCACTACAGGCTCTAGGATGAATAATAAATAATTAATAGGGTATGTACTATTGCTTAGACAGTGATTTGTTTTTTAACCTTGTGGGCTGTAAAAGGTGAAAACGTTGGGCTAAGGCCGAGGCTAATTGGGCTGACTTATAGCTATATATATTATTTGGCCAAAATGGTCCAATACCACCATTTTTGGAAATTTTTAGCAAGAAAACACTGTTTCGGAAATAATTAGCAAAGTACCACTTTTTTTAGAACTCGAGTTTCAGAGACTCGAGTTCCTCATTAGTTTTCCACCGTGGCACTGCTGAGTTGGATTTATGCGATTAAAATTTTTTTTTGTGGTACTCGAGCTTGGTAAACTCGAGTACCATTTACACAGTACTCGAGTCTACCAGGCTCGAGTACCTTTTTCTTAAAAAAAAAAAAAAAAAAAAAATTTACACAGTACTTGAGTTTGGTAAACTCGAGTACTGTGTAAATTTTTTGGTGAAGTTTTTTTTTTTTTTTTTTTTTCCTTGTTTGGGGATAATCAAAAAATAAACATAAAGATAAAAATAAGTAGCTTTTTTATGTTTTTATTTATTTAAATAGAGGCATTGTAAAATATAGAGATTTTAATTTCAAAATATGAATTTAATTTCTACATTAATTAAAACTAGTGTATGACCCGCACAATGTGCAGGTTAATTAGTTTTATTTATTTATTTTGAATTAGGATACTCTTATTTGTTATTTATGGTAAAATAAATAAAACTCTCTAATTTATAGGTATGGTATCTTAAAATTTTAAAGAAGCTCTATTAATATGGTATTACAATTTTCACTTATTTTATGAAGCTAACAAAATGAAAATGAAGTGACGATAATTATTTTAGAATACCTATCATCACTCACTTGAAGTGTCAATGCTAGGTTTGTAATGCCCTTGATAATAACAACCTTCAATCTTCTATATGATCCAATCCTTAATACATATTGGGTTACACCTCACCCACATAAGTAATAACCACTAGCCATATACTTAATAACCGCTAACCATATACAAAGTATATGGTAAACTTCAGGGCAAGGTTTTTAAGTGGGATTTTTTCCTACATGTCACAACCTCCTCCTTAATTGCAGGGCAAGGTTTCTGCTATTATATATATTAGCTAGTCGCTAACCCGGGATTATATAACTCTATCTAGTCGTAGTTGGTTAGGCATTGAGTTCTATGAATTTTACCATTTGAATAGAGCTAACCAGACCCTGGAGGTAAAATTTGAGTTGGTATATGGCAAGATAATACTTTGTCAAAAGCACATAGTTAGAGAAATACCATACCATATCATAAGCTTTTTAGAATCTAGCAGGCAAATCCATCATTGTTCGCTCTCTTTTTTGCAGAAATTATTTTCTATTCACTGTTTTCTCATAAAACACCTAGTGAAATCGTGTTTTCTAAATTTAAACGCCAAATCTGAATATTTTTTCATGTTTAAATTTCACAATAATCGAATTTGTTTTTCTGCATTGATGAAATTGGTTTCTACGTTAATAAAATTTGCTCTCTACACATCATGTTTACTGTATATTCGAATTTGCTTACTGCATTCATAAAATCTGTTTTTTTTATTAAGTAAAACTGTTCATTGTTTTCTCATAAAAATTGTTCACTGTTTTCTGCATAAACGGTTTTTAGCATTGGCGCAATTATTGCACTTAAATGGTTTTTGTGTTTTTTTAAATATGTAACCATATGAATAATGGACAAACTCCATGAAAGAAAAATGAATGATTTTTATAAATCACCTAATGGTAAATGCCTCGAAAAATTCGAATTTGTAAAAAAGTTCAAAATAGTTGAATGTAGAAATTCTAGAAAAATCGATGGAAAATCAATGAACGTACCAAATCTTGAAGGTGTACATAAGATGTACAGATAGTCTAGACTTGTTGAGAAATTTGATTTTATTGAAAGTACAAAATAATGAGAAATTAGAGAGTTTTATTTATTTTACCATAAATAACAAATAAGAGTATCCTAATTCAAAATAAATAAATAAAACTAATTAACCCGCACATTGTGCGGGTCATACACTAGTTTTAATTAATGTAGAAATTAAATTCATATTTTGAAATTAAAATCTCTATATTTTACAATGCCTCTATTTAAATAAATAAAAACATAAAAAAGCTACTTATTTTTATCTTTATGTTTATTTTTTGATTATCCCCAAACAAGAAAAAAAAAAAAAAAAAAAAAAAAAAAAAAAAACTTCACCAAAAAATTTACACAGTACTCGAGTTTACCAAACTCGAGTACTGTGTAAATTTTTTTTTTTTTTTTTTTTTTTTTTAAGAAAAAGGTACTCGAGCCTGGTAGACTCGAGTACTGTGTAAATGGTACTCGAGTTTACCAAGCTCGAGTACCACAAAAAAATTTTTTAATCGCATAAATCCAACTCAGCAGTGCCACGGTGGAAAACTAATGAGGAACTCGAGTCTCTGAAACTCGAGTTCTAAAAAATGTGGTACTTTGCTAATTATTTCCGAAACAGTGTTTTCTTGCTAAAAATTTCCAAAAATGGTGGTATTGGGCCATTTTGGCCTATATTATTTTGAGTTGAACTTCTCAAGTGTTTCTGATTGCGTAGTGTTTTTTTTTTTTTTTTTTTTTTTTTTTTTTTCTTCTATTAATCTATTAATTACTATATTTAATTATTATATAAAAAGCAGCTATACCGCTACAGTGTTTATATACTGTTCCTACAACTTTTTCACTGTTCATATATAGTGGAAGTTTGGTGAGACACTGTCTCTTTTTTTTTCTTTTTTAAGTTTCGAACAATAGCTACGGTACCAGGCGGCACTGTAGCTACAGTAGTTATAGTTTTTTTTTTCTACTTTCTGTTTGTACCCTTTTTTCTCCTTTTATATATTTTGTTATGTCACAACAAATTTCACAATATTTTCATAGTTATTAAGGTGTCAATTTCTTATAAATCAAAATAAAATAATAAAATATGAAATTATGACCAACCACAACCGAAAATAAATGTTTTGTGAAAGTGTTGTGACACTTATTAGGTAAATGTATAAAAGCTACAATATTTTTGGTTTGTTCAATATGTATTTTTTTTTTTTTCAATCATCAATTTGTGCTCTTTTTTCTTATATATCTATTAACTATATAAAAAGCGACTATGCCGCTATAGTGTTTTGCCACTGTTCATACAACGTTTTCCGTTATTCATCTATTATGTAATTTTGGTGAGCCAAGTCAAAATAAAATAATAAAATATAAAACTGTGACCAACCATAATTGAAATTTTAATATTTATATTAAAATTTGGTTCACTAAAAGTTATCTTTCTTTTATCTCCAGCTCTCTTTCTCTTTGGTGGCTGAAGAAATTGTGAGGAACAAGGTGAGGAACACAAGTTAACTTTGGATTTTTTTTTTAAGTTGTAAACTTAATTTGAGCAAAGTAAGTATATTCTAGTTAAAAATTGTCTAGTTATGATATGTAGAGTTCATAAAAATTGTCTTAAATGTTGTGTGCTTGTCTTAAAGTTTTATGCTTGTCTAAGTAGCAATTGTTTTGTACTTATCTTGAACTTGATATGGATATTGATGTGGTCATTTGTTGTGTTGAGTTAGTAGTAATTGGGTTCAAATTTAGTACTTGTGAATTGCTTGATATGGATAATGGTGTATACTATGATATGTAACGTTAGTAGTAATTGTTATTAAAATATTTTGTACTTATCTTGAACTTGATATGGATATTGACGTGGTCATTTGTTGTGTTGAGTTAGTAGCAATTGTGTTCAAATTTTGCATTTGTGAATTGCTTGATGTTAAGTTAGTAGTAATTGTACTTATCTTTCATGTCAATACATAGTTTCAAAAAATGCCTAAAAAGGCCAAATACACTCGTAATATACCGAGGTATGAGATGGCAAGATTGGATAGAATGAAGCAAAACCAAGAGATAATTGATGCTTTGGGATTGAAGCACATCTCAGCTTCTCTAAAGGATTCTGCTCAGTCCAATTGTGCAAAAGGGAAAAGAAGTAGAGCTAATATTGTGGTAGATGATGATTATTTACCACTTATTGGTGATGATGACAATGATGATGAGTCATCGAATTCTGTAATCCATAAGGTATAATAGATGTTTCATAGGGTACAATAGATGATAATAACTTTATTGTTCTATTACTTGTAATGACTTTGTTCCATTATATGTATGTTTGTTACTTACAGATGGCACCAGGACGACTTACACGCTCGCGAGGTGAGGCATCTATCCCGGTGGTCCGATCTACGGTCCAATCTACGGAAACACCTCCTGAAGCAAATCCTCCCGCTCAAAGTTCTTCTAATACGGAAGCGCAAACTACCGACACATTAACTAGCACGACTGGTAATTACATAGAATATACTTAATTACAACTGCACTATGTTTTTACTATTGAGATTATACTTCACTTAATTTAGCTATAATGTATAATAGGATCTGCTAGCAGAACTACCCGTGGAGCAACACGTAGTATAGCAGTACGGGCACTTGTTGAAAAAAGTGGTAAGCTGCCAGTACGTATAGCTGTAGAGTATGATGCTCCTGTTGGGAAGAATGCGTGCAAGCTTGTTAATCACGTTGGCGTACAAGTGCGAAGTATTTTGCCCAGTTACAATGTGAAAAATTGGAAAAATGTTGATGTTGCTACTAGAGATGTAGTGCTTCAAAATATTGCGGTAAATTTACATTGATAATGTCTAACTCATCTAATTCATATAATAATATTTTTGTAATACATATACACTTCATTTTACAGGATCAGTTTGAGCTAGAAAGAGATTCCAACTTAGTAACAAAAACATTAAATACAAAATATGGAAGATTATTGAGTTCCAACTCCTACAAGTTGCATCAGGCTTATAAAAAACTCAAACAATCTCATGGTGCTGACTATGCAAGAAGCCACCCGCAAATGAATGCCACACTTAAGCAGTGGACTGAACTCATTGATGGGAGATGGACCAATGAGGATTGGCTGGTAAATTGTTTATGCGTATATTAATACTTAATCAATGTTTACTATATTATGTTGTCAACAGATTAAATTAATATTTAGATGAAGTAAATGTATATTGTTTTATTCATGATCTAATAAATATCTTAAATGTTGTTTATTAGAAAAAATCAAGAAAGAACTCTGAAAATAGGAATAAAACTAAAGGCAAACATAGATGCAGGACAAAGGCACTTGCTGTTAGGGTTGATGAGGAGGTGCGTATTTTTTCATTTTCTTAAACCTTAGTATATTGCATGTTGTGAATAATTAAGTATATCTATCTAACACTTGAATGTTAATTAATCAGACAAATAATAATGATGGTCAAGTTATTGAATTGGCAAAAATCTTCAAAGATGTTCATTTCAATCCAAATACAAATATGTAGATACACCCTGAGGATGAAGTGACATACGTATGTGTATCATTCCATCCCTATCATGTTTATAAAGCTATAACATATGTAGTATTAATGTTGTGATTGTTTCTTTCTTTCTTTCTTTCAAATGATAGGAAAATATTCTCAAAGTGCAAGCGGATCATTGTCAAGATCCTAATGCAATTCCCCTTACACAAGAGGAGATCTCAAACTTGGTGTTTAAGAAGAAGTCTGGTATTGTAAAAGGACTTGGCATGAGACCTTCCTCTTCTCTAATAACCACCGCCTCCTCTAATTCATCGGTGGAGTATATCCAACTGTTAGAAAATGAGATAATTGAGCTCAAAGAGGCAAGAGCTAGAGATCAAGAGGAGCGAGCTAAGGACCAAGAGACACGAACTAAGCAAGATGAGATCCAAAAGAATATTCTTAACTTTTTGAGGAGGAAGGGTTATGATGATGCTCTTACTTATGGGGGTGGTTCAACTTCAAGTTAAAATACTTTTTGGTAAGTACTTTATTTGCTTTCTACAACTTATACATTAGGAATGGTGATTTTATAACATAGTTAATGTTTTTACTTTACGTTTTTAACGAAGTATTGTTTTTATATTTGTGCAGATTTCTTATTGGTGGCTTTTAGGTGATTTACTTTTGGCATTACTTGAAGACATATGAGGACATCTTCCATTAGTTCTAAAATAGGGTTTAGGTAGAGTTGTTGAAATAAATGTATGGATCTTTTTTACTTGTGAAATGTATGGATATTTTTTTATAAATGTGTTGTTGAAATAAATGTGTTATTCAAATGTGAGATTTTAATAATGTAATGACAGGTTACAAGTTAATATCAAAGTCATGAAAAAAATAAAAGCAGAAAATAAGTTTTAGTGACGAATTTTTTCGTCACAAATATAGCAACAAAAAATTGTTTTAGTGACGACAATTTCGTCACTAAATATAGCAAAATTTTGTAAGAAATGGTTTTAGTGACGAAAATTTTCATCACTATATGTGCTTGGATTTTCTTAAAAATAGTTTTAGTGATGAATTTTTTCGTCACTATATGTACCCGAACATAGTTTTAGTGACGAAATTATTCGTCATTAAATATGATTTAGTAAACTAAAGTGTTTTTAGTGATGAAATATTTTCGTCACTGAATAGTGTTTTTAGTGAGGAAAACATTTAGTGACGAAACGTTTTCGTCACTAAAAGTTTAAAAAAAAAAAAATCAAATCGGACTTTTAGTGACGAAATTTTTCGTCACCAGGACTTTTAGTGACGAAATGAGTTTCGTCACTAAAAGTCCAATTTCGTCACTAAAGGTCCTTAGTGACGAAAAACTAGACTTTTAGTGACGAATTTTTTCGTCACTAAAAATACATTTTGTTGTAGTGATGGATGAATTTTATTCTATGAAAAATCGTCGTCAGGCATGATTTGATCCGATTGATGACCCGACCTGACCCGAAGAATGGGAGATTTACTAAGGCTTAGTCCATGGAGCAGAGGCTTGGGCCGACACAAAATTTTTGGTCTGTTTTTGTAGCTCATTGTGAATCTTGTGCGGAGGATATAAAAGCCGTTTTTTTTTTTTTTGTGATCAGGGTTTTGTCATCTTGTTCTTTTTGAGAAAGAAAAACACTGTAACCGTACATTGTAATTTTCTTTTATAATAGTGAAATCCCTGCAACTCTGTGGACGTAGGCAAATTGCCGAACCACGTAAATACTGTCTTGTGGATGTGATTGTTTTTCTTTTGGCGTTTTTTTTCTCTATTTTTTTGTTTCTCTTAGATTTGAAATTTCGGTTGAATTCCCAACATGTTCAAGTATATGATGATATATGAAAGTTGATAACTTTGTATCCAATAGACTTCAAAATTATATTTAGTAAATTTCTGTTACAACTCGGCCCCCCAAGTGTTCAATCCTGGCTACGCCCCTGAGTGCATGTTTGTTGCTTACGGGAGCGTCAAAAAAAATTGCGACAGTTTAAGCTTGGCAAATATAGGGAGTTGGAGTACCTAAAGTCAAAAGGCTCAATGTCACGGCTTAAAGAGGACAGCTGATGGTTGCAAGATGATGGCCGTGGGAATCATGCGTGGACGCTCTCGTATTGACAATCATGAAATGAAGGCAGGGGCAAAAGGCAATGAGGATGTGCTTACGGAACTCTCGTGTCGATGGTTGCAAGACAAAGGCAGTGGCAAAGGCAATGAGGAGGATGTGCTGACGGAACTCTCGCAGTTACAAGACGAGGGTAGTGGCGAAAGCAGTCAGAAGGATGCACCAGCGATGCTCTCACAATGATGAAAGGATGCGCCGACGAAGCTCTTGCACTGAAGATCACGGGACGAAGGCAATGGCAAAAGGAGTCAAAAGGATGCACCGACGAAGCTCTCTCACTAATGGAAGGATGCGTCGATGAAGCTCTCCCACTAATGGCTACAAGACAAAGGCAGTGAGAAGGTTGCGCAAATGAAGCACTCACACCAATGGTCGCGAAACAAGGGACAGTGGAATGGATGCACTGATGAAGCTTACAAACTTGGAGTCCAGAGGTGACAAGAGGACCACTGTGCTCGAATTTGTCGGACGCCAAGATAAGAAGGACAAGATGGTAGACTCACTTGAAACAGAGGCTTGGCTCATGCAATACCAGCTTCTATGACCTTGGTTCACACAGTGCCAACTTCTATGACCTGCATAAAGTAAATCAAGGGGTTCAAAAAAAAAAAAAAAAAAAATATATATATATATATATATATATATACACAAAGACAAGCATAAGGAAGAATGAGAAAGAGAAAAATGCCTGCTACGGCTGAGGAAAAAAAGAAGAAGAAGAGAGGAACGACGCTCAATTTCCTCTAACCCGTAAAACATTAAGTCCTTTTATAGGGGTGGCACTCGCAAGAAACCCTTATAATTTGTAAGGGTGTGGCTAAAGAAAAAAAAAATGCTTGCCGAGCAAGACAATTGTGGCGCCGACCTACCTAACAAAACTAAGGTGGGCTTGCAAGGAGAAGTCTTTTGTGTGTGATCAGGCCCGTGAAAGTGAAGCCCTAGTGTTCAAAAAAAAGGGGTGTGTCCTCCATATGGTAAAGCAATGAAAAGATACCTTGGATGGCAAAGTTGTAATATACAGCATTGGATGAAAGAAGCCCAAATTGCGCTTGGATGAAAGCCTTGTGTACCAGAAAAACCAAGTCCATTATTAAAATATATATATATATATATATATATATATATATAAAATGATAGGATACTACAAGCCTCATCTTCCTTGCATCAGAAAGACGCAAAGCCGAATCTTGAAGTGGGGGCATTTGTAGACATCAAAATTTTATGATGAATTCATAATCGCTCGATTGTTTATAATAAAATATTTGTGATCAAATTAATCTCTAATTGATGACGTGGATGATCAGTAAATGAAATCAAGCCACATGGCAACATCAAATGAAGAAAGCCATATGGCAGCGTCAGAAGAAAAGACCTATATGGAAAGTTCTTATTAAATGAAATACCAAATTAAATTCATATATAATTCAACTCTTAATAAATGTTGAGAGAAAATTCAAAATTAAATACCATTGAGTTGCCTATAAATAGAGGCTTCTCATATGAGAAAATAGGAGAACACTTAGAGAGAAAACACTACCAACACTCTGCCAAAATAGAAAGTCATCTCTAAAGTTCACAAGAATTCCATTGTTCATCAAGGCCTATTCCTACTTCTTCAAATCAAAGTGAGGATTCTCCTTTAACCTAGTTTGAGATCAAGCCAACAGCGCTCACATCAAATCACGATTCAAGATCAAGCTTCATAGCCCCTTCGAATCGTAATGTTTCTTGGAGATCGAATTAGAGGAATTTATGGGACTCTTTCATTGTAAAGATTCATATAGAGAATTGTACTCACATATATATATATATATATATATACAAATCAAATACAAGTTGATTATTTGTTGCACTATTTCGTGATCATGTGATTCTTCTTTTACAAAAATTGTGTGTACAATGTTATAACCAGATGAAGCAATATTCAAAATCAAAGCTTTGACAATATTAGGATCATCCAAAGCAAGAGAAATATCAGGATAACAGTTAAAATAAACAGGACCATCATACAAAAAAGCAGTGATCATACCAAGAATGCAATCAGAAAAGACTTTAAATCTAGCATCTCTTAAACACATAAGAACAGAAGCATTTATATCTTTTCTAGTGAGTAGTTTAACAGCAACTTGAACCATACCAATATGCAAATAACTGAATTTTTTAGCAAGAAAATCATTAATATTTCTTTTAGAAAACAAGCAATATTTTTCATGAGTTTTTGAAATAGAAAATGTTTGTTCAACAACTCTAACTTTGTAAGCAGAATAAAAAGTATTTTTAGTCCTACTAGTTTTGTAAACAACTTTTGTATCAACTTTGGGGATGTTCCATTTCTAGAAATCCAAAAACTCATTATCTTCCATAGTATGATCTTCTTCATTTACAATATTAGGAGGACAACCAGTCTTGGAGCTGATAGAGGAGTTGGATCTCCACAACCTATCCATGCTATCCTAGATTTAACACTCAATTATCATGTTTTTCTTAACACTGTTGCATTTCGTAACACATACCCTAACTAACCCTATACCTCTCATGCCCTAATGCTCTCTCTAGCTCAACAGACCTTACTATTCGGTTATGGGAATTCCTTTACGACTTAAGGTGGCGCCAACGATGGTAAAAAGGGAACACAACAAAGGAGTATCAATGTTTCGAGTAGACATAGACAAATAACAGAGAACACAAGAACACTATCACTAGCCAGAAAAGAATGGCTCTGATACCACAAAGGGAGGCGGAACACAGCGTTAAAGGTGGAAGCACAGTAATATTATGTTGAAAATAAAGTAAGCAAAGTAAAACCAGCCAAGAAGGCAGTAGAGCAAGATATAATCAAAGTAATTTAAAACAGTATTAAAGTAGTAATAAGGCAATAGAACTAGCCAAACAGTATATCAAAACAATTTATATATATATATATATATATATATATATATATATATATATATATATATATATATTTGCCCAGATTCAAGCCCTATACCGTGGTCCAAATGCCAAATCAGTCCAAATCATAAGACCATTACAAACCTATTAATTATAAATTAATAAATCACCCGTTAATTATAAATCAATAAATCATAACTAAGATCATAAATCAATAAATCACCTAGCTTTTTTTTTTTAGGGGAAATAAATCACCTTTTTTTTTTATGAAGAAACTCGAAACTTTTATTAAATGAGGCTAGCTAAATCAGCCTAAAATATAGAATAAAGATGTGATGAAACATCCTCCACCCACACTAAAAAGTTTGGAATGTCAATAGCAAACCTTGCTAGACCATGAGCAACAGAATTACATTCCCTCTTTGCATGAGAGTAAAGTTAATGAGTAAATCAAATAGATCTAAACTTAGCATCTTCAATCAAGGGGCCAATTGGAGACAGCGGGTTACAGCCTTTATGATCACCAACGAGTCACCCTCCAAAATATTTCTAGTAACGCCAATCTCAGAAGCTAAGGACAATGCTCTGTCAGCTGCCAAAGCCTTAATTTCATTGCTGCTATAAGCATGTTGCAGCACGTGAGAACACGAGGCAATAACAAGACCATTTTTGTCTCTAATTACGACCCCAATACTTGACTTATTATCACCTGCAAAAATGGCTCTGTCAAAATTGATTTTTGCATAATTTTCCAGTGGAGCTTGCCACTTGCATTTGGGATGGATTTGTCATTCTCATCGATGACTGGGCTGCCAAAACCTTGGAATACCTGTCCTTGTCCAGCTGAGAGATCAGATGCAGTGGAATGGCTGATTGCTGGAAACGAACTTGGTTTCTTTGTGACCAAATCAACCAGGCCGTCCATGCGAAGAGCTCCGGATCTTGCTTTTGCAAAATTATCCAAGACTTTAAAGTCCAGGAATTGAAGGCGCCAACGAAAACTCCAAGAACCTGAGCATGGCCAAACCAGATCAAGTTTTCTGCACAACCAAAGAGAGTGCAGTGGCGTTTCATGTTCTTCCCGACATTGACTACAGAGAGGATCATCAATGATTATACGACGAACAAGGAAATATTTTATTGGCAATGCATTGCAACATGCGTGCCACAAAAATTCTTTACTTTGTTTGGCACCCAAAGAGCCCAAATTCCTTTCCATAATTTTGTGTCAGGTTTGGTGTGCGAAGGAGATTGATCCAACTCAGCTTCCTCCTTGCTAAGCCTGTAAACCGATTTGCAAATATAGCCCCCCCCCCCCCCCCATCATGCGAATGGGGCCAAATTAGAATATCCTCTATTGCAATTTGGCCTTGTAGACACCACATTTTTTACTCATTAATAAATTTTGATCCCTGGTCCCAATGATGAGCTTGAAATATGTCAAACAAAGATAATTAAAGAGTTCACAATAGTTTGGAAGTAATCACAACTCAAAAATGCTCAAATCGCTTTGAAATCGATACTGAAAAATGACCTTTGCTTACTGTTTTGACCATAAATTTTGATCCACAAAGAATTTTTTAGTGAGGTTTATTTCATTGGAAAGTAGACATCCTGGGCTTTAATTTGAATACAAATTTTCCTAATTTAGACTTATATCGAGTGAGTTATGACTGTTTGAAGTTGGGCCAATTGGGCAGTCCAATTTTCTAGGTTTTAAAACTTTATTTTAAGGACCCAAAACATCATGCTTTGATATGGACCAGCCCATAGACCCTTGAGAACGTCCAAAAATCATTAAAATTTATGAAAACCCTAATCTTAACTTATAAATACTCGTCTTATACCTCCAAACTAAGACCATAGCTAAAGAGAGTGATTTTCTGGCCTCCATCTTCTCTAAAACATTTTTTTTTTCTCTTTTCAAAACTAGAGGGCAGCCCCTTAGCACATTTTTTTAATCATCAAAAAAGCTCCCCTTAGTTAGTTCTAAGGCATAATTTTTTTTTTTCAAATTTGTTTTCTAAGAACATTTTCAAAACCTTTTGTTCTTGAGTTATGATTACTAACAAATATTATGTTCTTTGACTATATTTGTCTTCTCCATCTAACCTTTGTGATTGTAGGCATTGAGGGACCGGTTAAATAACATCAAATTTGTAATTATAAAGTAAAGTGAGTCTCTTTACCATGATTTACCACCTTGCTTAATATGATTCGCATGATTTTCTTGATATAGTTTCTCCATTTGTTATATTTGATGTGTTTGATGTTTTAATTATGCTTGATATGTTCTAATATGATTTTAGGTTGTTTATAATCTATTCTTGTTGTCCTTGGTTTGTTATTATGGTTTCATGTAAAGTATAACATGTATGTTTATTTTACGTAGTTTAGTTTAATTATTTGTTTTGTTTCATGTTTATTTGTTTATGTTGATGCTTTGTGTTTTTGTTTTATGTTAGTTTAGTTTTAAGGTTTCTAACATGCTTGTTTGATCTCACATATTATATCTTTGTTTGATTAAATCTCTAAAAATGTAATTTTTTGAATATGCATTAAAGGATGCGTGCACATCATCGAGTATGCGTGCGCATGGTTCAACCATGTGTACGCATAGTTGAGTATGCGCACGCACCCTGAATCCAAATTAGGGTAAAATCGTGTTTTTATTTGTTTTTATCATTTTTCACATAATCTTTGATTCTGTTTGACTCTAGTTTAGGTTAATTATTTTCCATGTTTGTTTTAGTATTTTTGCCATGTTTAGTCTATTTGATATTATTTCCTTGTGTGTTTTATTTAATTATCAACTTGCCGTATTTAATTTATTTTGTTTGATTATGTTTTATTTATTTCCTTTTATACTGTAATATTTAACATGTTGTGTGTGTCATTTTCCTTAAGTGCATGATGTACGTTTAGGTTAAGGATTAGGGCTCTCTTAATAAACTATTTAATTCAATATGGTCTAGCAACACATAATGGAGGCTAGCCCACAAGCCAAGAGGTCTTGGTTGCCTAACACCTTCCCAATTCATAAACAAACTCCGGACCCATAATCTAGTATGTGGATTCATTTGTGTAAATGACTGGCCCAAAGGGCCCAATATGGTTCTTAGACCTAATCTAGGTGGCGACTCCATTAGTCCACAAGCCTAATGGGATTTTTTTGATAGTCTCCACTTTCTCTTGAGAAAAAATTCCATCTATCAACCTCTCATTTAATTGCCTTGTTCCATCATCAATCAAAGTAGCCACTGTTGAATTTTCCATTGATTTTAACGGATGGGATATCACAAGTGGAGGATTTTTCCTTGGAAGCCAAAAATCCCGCCAAATTTTTATTGAATTTCCATTCCCAACTCACCATCTAGCACCCCTTTTTGTATGACATCTCTACCTTTGAGTATACTCCTCCACACATATGAGCATGACCTTGAATCCTTAGCTTCCATAATAGAGCAATTACGGAAAAAAGGGGCTTTGAAAACCTTATAAAACGGAGATGACGTATTGTGTAGTAGTCGCCATGCTTGCTTTGCCAAAAGGGAATCATTGTGAAGAGCCAAATCTCGAAATCCCATTCCACCCACCATCTTTGATTTGTTAGTTCATCCTATCTCACCCAATGGATCTTCCTACGGTCTCCATGTTGGCCCCAAAAGAATTTCTTAATCAAAGCCTCAATGTTATGACACAAACCCAAATGAATCTTGAAACACCCAATGGTATAGGTGGGTATAGCCTTGATCAAAACTTCCCCACTAGCTTGGGAGAGTAGCTTTCCTTCCCAACTCTAGAGTTTTCGCCAAAACCTTTCTTTGATGTAGTTGAAACTTGCTTTCTTCCCATTCCCAACTAGAAATGGAAGACACAAGTACTTCTCATATTGCAAAATTTCTGAAACACCTAGGACAAGTTTGATGTTGGATTTGATGTCCTTAGTAGTGGACTTACTGAAAAATAAGGCTA
This sequence comes from Quercus agrifolia, assembly GCA_029955455.1. Taxonomy (NCBI): domain Eukaryota; kingdom Viridiplantae; phylum Streptophyta; class Magnoliopsida; order Fagales; family Fagaceae; genus Quercus; species Quercus agrifolia. The sequence goes on along the minus strand of JARQAD010000007.1, from coordinate 33,466,509 downwards.
TTTTACTCCTGTTCACCTTTTCGCCCGAGGCACCTTCATAGGCTTCCAAGATATTCAATACCTTACCACACTCCTCCACCGTTGCCCCACAAAAGAGAAGACTATCATCTGCAAATGACAAATAAGTTAGTTTTGGTCCTCTCCTACAAAGAGAGAAACCATGAATATCACCATTCAAATCTGCATGTTTGATCAAACCATCCAAGCCTTTAGTGCTCAACAAGAAGAGAAAGGGAGAAAAGGGGTCCCCTTGTCTAATTCCTCTTAAGGGATGTATGAGATCCTTAGGTTCACCATTAACCAAAATGGAGTAGGTGACAGTTTTCACACAAATCATAGTAAGATTAATCCATCTCTCATTGAAACCCATTTTTCATATTAAATCTTCTAAGAAGACCCATTCAACCTTATCGTAGGCCTTGCTCATATCTAGCTTAAGAGCCATAAATCCCGAGGTACCAGAATTATGCTTATGCATATAGTGTAAGGTTTCAAAGGCGACTAAAATATTATCAGAGATCAACCTGTCTTTGGTAAAAGCTAATTGGTGCTCAGTGACAATTGTGGGGAGCAGAGTTTTCAAATGGTTGGCAAGGACTTTATAGAAAATTTTGTACAACACATTACAAAGACTAATGAGACGATATTGGTGCACATATTCAAGATTATTAGTCTTTGGTATGAGTGTTATAAATGTATGATCTATAGGGTGAGGTAAGATACCTAAGTTTAGCCAAGACAAGATAGAGCTGTGAGAGACCTCGAGAAAAGTGTCCCTCAAAAAAGAGATTCGGGTACCTTTTAGGGCACCTCTCTTTTTGGGTAAGTGGTATGGAGTCGCCACTTATTTTTTTATACAAAAATAAAAATAAAAAAAATAAATACATAATTGAATTGTTCTCTTCATTGATTGAATAAAAATTACATATCTTGGAAAACTTGAAAGTTACATAGCTTTGGGTCCTAGTTACAATCTACCAAAATACATGACTTTTGTCCTAGTTACATTCTACCAAAAACAAAAGAAAAGACAAGAATAGATCTTCAAAAACCAAAAACCTAAATCTGGAGGCTAGGTTACAGAATGGGAAGGTGTTAGGCACCCATTCTGCCCAGACAGAGTCTGGTCTTCTAGACTCTTGTGACCAATTTTATGTTATGCATGTCATGAATGATATGTTGTACATGTGAAATAAAAATTAAATCACACAAATTTATTTATGAATGAAATCTCCTCTTTTGTTTAAGAAAATTCGTTTCTATTTTGGTGATTAAGAAAATTGATTTTGGTTTGTCAAAATGCCAGATTTGTTTTGTGGGATGTAGGAAAAAGTGGTTTTTGATGATAAAAATTTAGATCTATTTTTATTACATAAAATAAAGTCTTTTAATTTGAAAAACGTCAAATCTGTTTTTGAAGAACTAAAAAAATGGTTTTTGATAACAAGAAAATCAGATCTATCTTTATGATGAAATAAAAAGGGTTTTTTGACAATAGAAAAACCAGATCTATTTTTTATATGTTTTAAAAGAATGAAAAAGATTTTTTTCTTAAGAAGAGAATTTCACTCATAATATTAATTTATGCAATCATGAATTAAAACAAACACAAACATAGTTGTACATGATCTCTTTCTTTATTTCAACAATTTGCACGTATTAAAAAATCAGATTTATATCTTAAGAAAGATACAAATTAGTTTTGATTTGAGAAAAATTTAGTTTTGCATCTCATAAAGATGCAAATCTCTTTTTGTTTGAGAAAACTCAGATCTACATCTAAGGAAGATGTAGATTTGTTTTTTATATTGAGAAACACTCAAATCTACATCTTATAAAGATGCAGATCTGTTTTTTTTTTATTGAGAAAAATTCAAATTTACATCTTATAAAGATGCAGACATCTTCTAAAGATGCATATCTGTTTTGTTTTAAGAAAAATAATTGTTCACATGCAAATTTATTGACATTCAAGAAAAAGATTATAACAATCACATAAAAAAAAAAATCATGCTTTAACAAAACAACAATTAATAAGTCATGTTATAGATATTTGAAAAAGAAAGAGATATAACATGCATCATCACATCACAAGAGAAAGGGTGAAGGAAACAACCTCTTGCATGAGCACACTTTAATCTTTAGAGGATGATTTAGGGTTCCCAAATTTTTTTTTAATTCTCTTTGAAACCTAAAACCCTAATTTAAGCAGCAACACTTAGAGAGGGGATCAAAAATTATGGGTGGTTTGAGAGTAAAAAACGTATGCCTCTCAGAGCATTAAAAAAAAGGTGTTGAATTATGAGGTTCAATCTCTATTTATAGAGGTCGGAAGACTCTAAAAAATAGGTACGGATGATTAAGGTTTGAATTCGAACGCATCCTTTTGCGAAAAGATCGAATAGGGTATGCATAATCGTCACCTTTAGGCTGTTAGGCCAAAGCCCACATTAGGGAAATTCGGCCCTTTTAGAGTGCCAAATTGTTCCTATGGCTTCGAATGCACTTTTGTTTTCGGGTGCTGTTTGGACTCCTCTTCTAGTGTTTTTTGGCCGGTCCTTGTACCTAAACGCATTTTCATCCTCTGCCTATGATTTTTCATCTCTTTTCTAGATAATTTGGGATATTTAAGAATAATTATCTTGAAGATAAATACCCTAAAATAAATCTTGATAAAGTTCAGATTATCCACAATTTTATTGTTATCCAATCATCCCTTTTATTCCCATGCATGCATCCCTATTTTAAACATTAATTATCAACCAATCATAAAATTATTTAATTAATTTTAATTGTTTAACCAATCAGAATTAATTTAAATTAATCATGTGTGGTCGATTCTACCTAGACGCAATGCATGTTAATCATGCAAACTTGATCATGCGATATCTTTCGATTCGATAGTTCGATTTTATAACAAGAAACACTGTTGCGACTGTTAGAATCCCAAGATCATTTTTATAATATTAATTAATGCATGTAATGCAAAGACAAAATGATGTATGTAATGCAAGAATAAATTGATGCATGTAATGCAATTATGATTTTTGGGGTACATGGATTGGTCATTCAAGTCATTCTCCTTGATTAAATCATGGGTGCAAAATTGAGTGTCTACAGAATGCCCCTCATTGACAGAGCTTGAAAAGCGAATGTCAATGTAAAACAAAGACATTGATTTTAGCGACCATGATTTAATTGAGGTTGAATCTTCAAAGATTACCTAGCCCTCGAACCTAAAACCATGGAACATAGAACTAGCCTTATCTTTTGACTAACAAAAAAATGAAAATATCGGACTTAGCTGGTAGTTGATGACTCTGGAAATGATTCTTAACAATTGGGGTGACCAGGAAACTTTCCTATCCTGATCTTGAAAATGGAGTTGCTTGGGATGACGAGCAAAGGGATCTCCTCTACTTTGATCTTGATCTGGTTTTGGAATGATGATCAAGGGGATCTCTTCTACCTCGATAATTTGGAACTAAAATGATGATCAAAGGGATCTCCTCTACCTCAATCTGGCTTTGGAATGATGATTAAAGAGATCTCCTCTACTTTGATAATCTAGAACTTAGATGATGATCAATGGGGTCTCCTTTACCTCAATCTAGATTTGGAATGATGATCAAAAGGATCTCCTCTACTTTGATAATATGGAACTAAAATGGTGATCAAGGGGATCTTCTCTACCTCGATTTGGCTTTGGAATGATGATCAAAGGGATCTCCTCTACTTTGATAATCTGGAACTAAGATAATGATCAAGGGGGTCTTCTCTACCTCGATCTGGATTTGGAATGATGATCAAAGGGATCTCCTCTACTTTGATAATTTGGAACTGAAATGACAATCAAGGGGATCTCTTATACCTCGATCTGGCTTTGGAATGATGATCAAAAGGATCTCCTCTACTTTGATAATCTAGAGCTGAAATGATGATCAAGGGGGTCTCCTCTACCTCAATCTGACTTTGGGAATGTCGATCAAAGGGATCTCCTCTACATTGATAATCTAGAACTGTAGTGATAATCAAGGGGGTCTCCTTTACCTCGATCTGGATTTGCTTTCTGCAAAAAGTCAAAATTTTAAATTAGACTTTAACTGATAGGTGCTTTATGGTCGCACTGTTTTTGAGATGTGTGATTTTCATTTGCTCACTCTTGATTTGAATTTTGTTAAAAAAAAGTTTAATTAACAAATGATTTTTCTTTTGAGAAACATTTGATCTTTGAAACTTGGAAGTTTTGAAATTCTTATTTCAAATTCTAAGACTTTGGAATTTAGAAATTTTTTATTTGAAATCTAAAATTTTGAGCCTTAGAATTTTGACCATGAAATCTGAAGTTTGAATTTTTTTTGGGGGGGGGGGGGGGGGGGGAGGTTGACATTGAGTTGACTCAGCTTTTGCTGAGTTAAAGAGTGTGGGGGGTGAAATTTTGGCCCCCCACTTCATTGTTTCTCTCTTTTTGCTTTTTAGTTTCATCTTCCATCAACTTCTCTTCCTCCATTGGCACTATTCACCTTCTTCTTTCCCTTGATTTTTCTTCTTCATCTCACCATTTCTTCTCACAAAAAGCACTTTTCTAAGCTTCTCAACTCTCCCTGATCCATCGCTATCAATATTTCTTTAGATCTTTGTGTTTTGAGCATTTTCATCCCACACCCATTTTTGGTGAAACCCATTTTCTAAAACCCATTTTCTTTGCATTAAAATGGCTTCTTCCTCCAAGGGATCTTCTTTTCTAGCTTCTCATGGTAAGAAATATGATCCAACATTTGATTGGAATGATGATGATGGACTTCTTCAAGACCCTAGGACCCATGCTCCATATTGTCATGTGGACACCAAGGTGAGTTTTTCTTTGGTTTCTTTGCTTGGAAAATTGTTGTTGCATGTTTCATTGAAAGTTTCATGGTGAGATATTGTCACTTTTGAAATTTTAGGGCATTGTGTGATTGATCAAGTTTGGAATGTTGGCTTTGGAGCATTCTTGAAGTGTGTTTTTTTCTTTGATCATGGTGCAATTTGGGAAATGTTGGTGGCTTTTGGAATATTGACAATGTAGGTAATTTGTGATGTTGTTGAATGAACTTTGGTTTGGATTTTGGGAGTATTGGCATTGTGTAAACTTTGTGTTTGACTTATATGAATGTGGGAAAACTTGTGGGCATGTGTAAACTTTGTTTTATGAATATGGTAAAATTTTGTGGGTATGTGCATGGATATATTTATGGGTATTGGCAAATTTTGTGGGTATTGTGGAAAAATTTTTTGGGTATGTGAGAATTTATTTGTGCTTGAAGTTGTGGGAATTTTTTCTTGGACATGTAGAAATTTTCTTTTTGCATGGCTATGGCAAAATTTGGTGGTTGTATGGATATGTGATAAATTTGGTAGTAGTGACAATTTGGTAGGGCATTGATTTGATTTTGTGGTGGTGGGGTATTGATTGTGAGAATATTTTTTTTGGGCATGGAAATATTTTGTTATATGTTTTGGGTTATGGAAATTGCTGAGTTGAATTTTTATGTTGCAGAGCGTCAAGAGTCGAGGGAGTCTCCAAATGTTGAAAAGTGCATGGGCATCATTGTCTCCTAGCATAAAAAATATCATCAATGAAGCGGGCTTTGGCACCTTCTTTGAAGCTTTGTCAAATCTGGCAAAATTTTGTGGGTATGTGCATGGATATATTTATGGGTATTGGCAAATTTTGTGGGTATTGTGGAAAATTTTGTTGGGTATGTGAAAATTTATTTGTGCCTGAAGTTGTGGGAATTTTTTCTTGGACATGTAGAAATTTTCTTTTTGCATGACTATGGCAAAATTTGGTGGTTGTATGGATATGTGATAAATTTGGTAGTGGTGACAATTTGGTGGGGCATTGATTTGATTTTGTGGTGGTGGGGTATTAATTGCGAGAATATTTTTTTTTTTGGGCATGGAAATTTTTGGTTATATGTTTTGGGTTATGGAAATTGCTGAGCTGAATTTTTATGTTGCAGAGCTTTAAGAGTCGAGGGAGTCTCCAAATGTTGAAAGTGCAATGGGCAGCATTGTCTCCAAGCATCAAAAATGTCATCAATGAAGCGGGCTTTGGCACCTTCTTTGAAGCTTTGTCAAATCATGAGACACATGAGTACAATGATCTTCAGTTACTTCTTGCCTTAGCAGAGCTCTTCTGGGACACTACTTGTACCTTCCATTTTCCAAACAGTAAGGAGGTAATGTTGACACCTTATGACTTTTCAGTCATCACTGGTCTGGGTTAGGTGGTAAAAGAATTATTGTCAATGATTCCCTTACTTCAACTGAGCTCAAGAAACTTCTAGGTGTAATGCCTTCTAGAATGAGGAGTAACAATGTTCATTTGTCTTGGTTATGTGAGAGTATTCCCTAATGTGAGACTGTGGCAAAGGGTGCTCGTATGTTCATGCTTCTTTTTATTGGGACTTTCTTGTGTCCAGATTTAGGCATTTCATGACCCAACTCTCTAGGCAGCTCTCTAGGCAGAGTCTTTCAAGCTTGGGTGGGGCTCCATTTGTTTGGTAGGTGAGGTTTGGTATTTATTTTGGCTATGTGTTGATTGTGAAAATTATTTTAGCTATGTGGTAACGGTGTTGGGAATTTTTCAAGTTTGGATGTATGAGTATTTTGGGGTTGGTCCTGAAATCCAGGATAAGGTTATTGGCATTTTTCCTAGATTTCTTCGTTGGTTGCCCAAACATCGCTTGTCTCCATCCTCTAGGTGCTCTTTGGAGCTTTGGCGCTTGGTGATTGACAATCTGACCATTGATGTGAGTTCTTTCTTCCTTCTCCTTTTTAAATCCTTGGCACTTGGTTATGATTCAGTCTCTTCTCTTTCGGAGTTCCTTTTTTGTGATTTTTCAGATGAACTTAAATCCTTGGGCTGGATGTGAGGGGTATGCTGAGTGTGAGCGGGCTCTAGAACTCAATAGCCACCAAGTATTGTTTGAATGTGGGCATGGAAAGTACTAATATCTTGGTGATCAGGTGTTGCCCTAAGTTGAACATGTGTATCCTCCTGCCACAATTTCGGCTCATCCTTATCACACTATTCAGTTGGCTGACCTCTTGGCTGATGAAGAGATTGCTCAGGCTCGTGATGGCTATATTGTTATAAGAGCAGAAGGAAATTATTCTAAATTTATTCGGGTTCATCTACAAGGCTGCCTAGTTGGATTTTCAACCTCCATCTTCTAAAGGAGATTCCCTCTCCTCACCATGCTAGTGGTTCTTCTAGTTCTTTCATAGAAACTTATCCTCATTTTTCAGCATGGCAGTATGATGTGATGAATCCTGATGGAACGTACAGTTCCATGCCTTCAACTAGGCCAGAGCATGTGCCAAATGTTCTTGGCCCGATCTGGTGTGTTCTGGGATGTTCAGTTCTTTGTCCTTATTTCTTAAATGGATTCTAACTCGGTAGAGTTGTGCTTCAGGTTGATATGGATCTTGTGGAAGAAAGCATGCGGATGATTGGAGGCTTGCAATCATTGGCTCGTATTCAATCCTCCCAATTTTCGCTCAATGATTTTAACTGGGAATACCATGTTGCTTTCTGAGCACCTTTGGCTTGAGCTTTGCTTGATAGTGTCTTTAACACTTGATTTTGCTGACTTTTTAAGCACATCGAATGGAAGCTGCTGACTCTACCAGGAGAGCTTTAGAGGAAAGGATCAAGAGAACTTGAAAATCGTCAATATGATCCTCGCTTTTTCGCAAGTCAAGAAGGAAATACTAAAGGTGGATCCTCTAGACATGGATCAAGGAGATCCTCCTGCAAGCGGACTCGGAGTCCTAATGATGCATGACTTGTATGTTTATTTTTCCTGCAAAATAAAAAGAAGTGTTCCTAAGACAATCTTGTATTATTTTCCATGTTTAGCTCTTTGTCCTTGTTATCACCTTGGATCATGTAGAAACTTTAACTAAGACAAGTTTAGAATTCACCTGATGAGATCTTGTAGTACTAATTTAAACTTATCTTGCTTGGCTCTATTGGAATCTATAGTTACTTGCATAAGGTGGAGCCGAATGCCCCTAGTTTAAAATGAATGCATGATTTTTGAAAATCTTGATGTGATTTTTATTTTTTTAAAAGAAAATGTTGGTGGCATTTTTTTTTTTTGAAAAATGAGCCATAGCCGAATGCCCCTAGTATACAAAAATGATTCATGATTCTTGGAAATCTTTATGATGATTTTCTTCTTCTCTTTTAAAAAAAAAAATTATGGTGGTTTTTTTTTTTTTTTTTTTTGAAAATACATGAGGCGTGGGCAAATGCCCCTAGTTTGGAACATAAATCCATTAGTCTTAAGAAAATATGAATTGATCACTTTTTGAGAACAATGATACAGGTGATGATTTTTTGAAAACAAGCGTGTTAGACTTGTCAGAATTTCTTAGTTTGATTAAAAAAAAAATCTTTTTGAGTGTCAAACGATCTTAAAAAAATTACACGAGAACATGAAACTGCATGGAATTGCATAAGTGTAGGACCGAGGGGCTGCGTGCCACTTGGCAACTGAAGAGTGCCGTTCGGCACTTTTAGAATGCCGAATTGCACTAAGCCACACCATGATCCTCACGCCATGGTGGACTGACTCCTCATGGTCTCCCAGTGCATGCTTCGTGTTTTCACGTTTTTTGAGAAACATTTACTTCGTTTGTGATCATGAAACTTTCTCCTAGTCAGCTACAAACTTTCTGAAACCTATTTCAAACCTAATTAGGAATTGATGCGGCTTATTTAAATGAATTCTCCTGCGACATATCTCTGCATAAAGGTTAGCAAAACACAATAATCACAAGCAAAAGTCATCCATGGCTAGCAATCATAATTTTTCTCATTCAACAATCCATGACATCAATAAATGGGTTCGTAGCTTTGATTTCAGTACCAAAACCAATTTTATAGCCTTTAAATTAGAGGGAATCAAGGCTCTGAGGAATGTCAAAATCAAGTGGGACTTCCTTCGTGCTGTAGTGAAATTTGGGATCCCGAAGATCATGTGTTCTGGTTTAACACTGCTAAACTCTGTCCGACAATTGAAGAATTCTCTGCTATCTTAGGCTACGATCCGGGTAAAAAATCTATAGCGGTTTCATGTGACCCCAAGCATAAGGAATCTTTGTTTGATGCTCTCTGTCTTCCTACTTCCATTACTGATAGTATGATTGAAGGTCATATGGTGAATCTTCATGCCATTATCTCTCGACTAATTGACAAACGCATTTATGGAGTGACCGACAACATGCAGAAAAACTTTGGTTTGGCTCTATGCTTTGTGGGAGAACTTTTGCTTTGCTCTGGAAGACACAACTTTGTGGATGCTCGAGCTATAAGTGTTGTGAGTCAGATTAAGGATGGTGATAATCCTGTTTCTTTGATCTTGGCAAAAACTCTTCTGGGACTGGATGCTATATTTCATGGTGGAGAAACTCAGAACTTTTTAGGGAGTTCTTTGACTTTGCAGATATGGCTAATGGAGCGACTAGACATGATTGCCAAGACTACAACCGGTAATTATGGGCCTAGCAGTTTTCTTAGCAGGTCTGTAATCAAGACTAAATGCGAAACTGAGAGTGACTGGGTGAAATTCTTAGACCAGAAATCTAGTACCTCAATTCAATGGGACTGTTATTAGTGGAAGTGCCCACCCCTTTTACTGAGGTCTCCAGGATTAGATCATATTTTCCTTATTGGATTGCGGAGAGCAACTTTCTATAAGGGAGATATACTCTTAAGGCAATTCAAATATGAGCAAGGAATGCCCGGTGGCAAAAGAAGAAGACCTTTTTCTCTGGTGGTTATAAATCCTACTTCTATACAGAATATGCTATTGGGTTTAGAGATGGCTGACCGAGTGGACCAATCTTTTGTCAAGGTTGACCGAGTGGACCAATCTTTTGTCAAGGTTTACTTCCACAAGATGACTACAGAATACTCCAACTGGATGATAGACAAGATTGTTGACAAGGAAGCTAAAACGATTGCTATGAGAGAACAGTTTCTCAGAGACAACTGGGAAAAACCCAATGAAGACAACTATGAACTTAAAAGAAGGGACATGAACCATGAAGTACCTATCATAAAAGGGATTAATAACCAACAGAAAAAGAAAAGATGGAAGACAAAGTGACCTTATTTTTTGGCTTTGAACATGTTTATTTTAGAAGTTGACATAAAATTCTTATGTTTAGGAAATATTTAGGATTTGCAAGTTAGGGATTCTGTTTAACGTGTAGGGTTTAAGGGTTTTAGAATTTTTATGGTTTAGTTTAGAGTTTCGGTTCTTGGATTTTGTGTAGTGACATGGTTTAATGGAATGGTTGAATTTTTGGTAATTTTGGTTAATGGGTAAATGGTAGGTTTTGGGAAATTGTAACCAAACCAATGCATGGTTGCCTACATACCCCCCTGATAGAAGGATCAGGTCATCACGTAGTTCATGGATGATGATGGTTTTTTTAATTTGCCTTAACTTTTTCCTATGTCACCCTTTTGGGTTTTCAACCTAGCAAGCTCTCTCACTCTTTTTTTTTTTTGCCCTAACTTTTGCCTAGATCGCCCTTTCAAGTTTTTAGTTTAGTGAGCTTTTCTTTTTTTTTTAGTCAAACCTAGAAAAGGAAATAACTTAATTTACAACCACCTTAGACGTGGTATTTCTTCAATTGATCCATGTTCGTTGGCTGAGTGAAAGGGTTTGCATCTAGGTCCATCAATCTTACTACTCCCCCAAAATATATCTGCTTGATAATGTATAGGCCTGCCTAATTTTGCTTGAACTTCCCATTTGCATCTTGAATTGGGGCTCGAATTTCTTTCAACACCAAGTCCCCCAACTTCAAATCTATGGTTTTCACTTTTTTGTCAAAAACTTTCCTAAGCCTCCTCTGATATCCTTGAATATGATACAAGGCTTTGAGTCTTTTCTCATCTAGCATGCACAATTGATCATATCTGCTTTGCAACCAACCTACTTCAGAGATTTCACTTTCCAATACTGTCCTTAATGAATGAACGCCCATCTCAATGAGAAGGACTGCTTCCATCCCTTACACCAATGAATAAGGAGTGGCTCCTGTGGAAGATTGGATTGATGTTCTATACACCCAGAGTGCATAGGGCAACTGTAGGTGCCAGTCCTTGTAGTTCTTTGTGCTCTTCTTCAAGATTCGCCCAATGTTTTTATTAGCAGCCTCAACTGCCCCACTAGTTTGTGAACGATAAGGCGAAGACTTGTGGTGCTGAATATTAAATTGTCGTAGCAACTTTTCTGTTTCTCCCTTGAAATGCTACCCATTGTCAGAGATAATTTCATACGATACCCCATATCTGTAGATGATATTGGTTAGAATAAACTGAGCAACTTTCTTAGAACTCAAAACCTTGAATGAGGCAACTTCTATCCATTTAGTAAAGTAGTCAATGGCTACAAGTATAAATTCATGGCCATTGGATGTTGTAGGGTGGATCTTCCCAATAATGTCTATTCCCCATGTAGAGAATGGCCAAGGTGATGTCATGGTATGTAATGACATGGGTGGCATATGTTTTAGATCTGCATGGACTTAGCATTGATTGCACTATCAAACATTAGATGCACAGTCAGCTTCCATGGTAGTCTAGTAGTAACCCTATCTCATTATCCTCCTTGACAACATGTGTGCATTCATATGTGGCCCATAACTTGACTCATGAACCTCTTTAATTATTTGTTATGCTTCCTTAATAGTTACACAAAGGAGATGAATTCCATCATATGATCTTCTGTAAAGCTTTTCTCTACAAATGATGTAATTAGTAGACAACCTCCAGATGGTTAACTAATCATTCTTGTTTGTAGACTCCGAGTATGTTCCATTCTTGAGGTATTGTAGGATGTCTGAGTACCATTCGCCTTCCCCATTCTTTTCCTCATCTTCTTCTATTGTCATGCAGTAGGCTAGTTCTTCTTTTCGTTCCAACACTATTGGTCTAGCTTCATCTTCTTTTGGCCTATCCATCATAAATGCCATGGTTGCTAAAGCATTTGCAATTTGATTCTGCATCCTCAGCACATACCGATATTGGATCTTGTTGAATTTTGATGACCACTTCTGGAGACATTGATGATAAGGCATAAGCCTTTCTTCTTTGATCTTCCATTTATTCTGTACCTGAGAGATTATTAGAGCTAAGTCTCCATACACCTCCAACTCCTTCACTCCTAGGCCTAAGGCTGCTTGTAGGCCCATAATGCGAGCTTCATATTCTGTGGCATTATTGGTAGCAGGAAAGTTGAGTCTGTGAGAAAATGGAATGTGTGCCCCTTTTGGAGAAATGAAGAGAACTCCAATTCCACTTTTGTTTTGATTTGTTGCTCCATCAAAATACATCTTCCATAATTCTACTTCAATCCCCATGATGTCTTCATCCAGAAAGTCTCCTTGGATCTCTTCAGCGTCTTCTAATGAACAATGGGCTAAGTGATCGGCAATTGCTCTTCCTTTCACAGATTTCTGAGTCACATACTTAATATCAAATTCTGACCAAAGCAAAACCCATTTAGCAGTCTTTCCATCTTGCACAAGTTTTTCCATTAAGAACTTCAAAGGATCCATTCTTGCAATCAATAGAACCTTGTAAGCAAGCATATAATGTATGAGTTTACAGGTTGCCCATACAAGTGCTACACATGTCTTCTCTAATGGCAAGTACTTCTCTTCATAGGGCAACATCTTCTTGTTGATGTAGTATATGGCATTCTCCTTTCTAGTTTCCTCTAAGTATTAAGTGAGTAAAGCCCCCATTGCCATATCTATAGTGGTGAGATACAATAAAAATGGCTTTTCAGGAACTGGTGGAACAAGTATTGGTGGTTTCATCAGATAACTCTTGATCTTCTCAAAGGCTTCTTGGCATTGTTCGTTCCATATGGTTGGGACCTCTTTCTTAAGCAGTCTGAAGATTGGGTCACACGTCAAAGTGAGTTGGGCTATAAACTTACTAATGTACTGTATCCTCCCCAGAAATCCTCGAATCTCCTTTTCAGTCCTTGGAGGCTTCATCTCTACAATTGCTTTTGATTTTGTCAGGATCAACTTCTGTTCCCCTATGGCTTACCATAAACCCTAACAGTTTTCCAGATGTGACCCCGAAAGTACACTTCTTTGGATTCAACTCCAACTTGTAAAACTAGATTCTCTCAAAGAACTTCCTCAAAGCCAATATGTGCCCTTCACGGTCTTTGGACTTTACTATTTTGTCATCAACATAAACTTCTACTTCTTTGTGGATCAAATCATGCAGCAAAGTGATGGCTGCTCGTTGGTAAGTAGCACCAGCATTCTTAAGGCCAAATGGCATGACCTTGTAGCAGTATGTCCCCTATGGAGTGATAAAGGAGGTTTTCTCTATATCTTCTGGAACCATCTTAATCTTGTTTTATCCTGAAAATTCATCCATAAACGAGAGCAACGCATGCCCTGCTATGTTGTCAACCAGGACGTCAATGTGAGGTAAAGGAAAGTCGTCTTTTGGGCTGGCCTTATTCAGATCTTAGAAATCTACACATATTCTAACCTTCCCATCCTTCTTTGGTACTGGAACCACATTAGTTAACCACTCTAAACAGTTGACCACTCTCAAGAATCTTGCGTTGTACTATTTTTCTACTCCTTCCTTGATCTTGAGAGTCCACTCCGGCTTCATTCTCCTTAACTTCTGCTTGACTGGCTTCATGGTTGGATTTGTTGGAATGCAATGCTGTACTATATCTATATCAATCCTAGGCATGTCTTCATATGACTAGGCAAAGACCTCCTTGAATTCTATCAGCAGTGCCACTAATGTATCTTTCTCTGAGGTAGTTAGGGTATTGCCTACTTGGATCATTTTAGGATCATCATCAGTTCCCAGGTTAATGGGTTAGGTTTCTTCTTTTATAGGTTCTAGGTATCCATGTTTTAATTCCTTATCATTAAGAGTTTCTTTACCAATTTTAGAAATAAAAACATTCAAAGCCAACAAATAAGCAGAATCAAAAATCATATTAAAAGGGAAAGATTTTTTAACAGACTCTACAGACTCAACAGACTTGACTGGAAAACTATCACAAACAGACTTAACAGAAATAGAAACACTAGTAGAAATAGAATCAATAGGAACAACAACATTCTTGGTAGGAGTGACTGGCTCGGCAGTCATGAACTTCTTGCATAAGGTGAATGACTTGACAGCCTTGATCTTCCTTACAGAGTCCTCCATGGGGTGGACAGCTCCCTCCTATGCCCAGTTCTTCAACTCAGTCGTGGCTTCCATAATGGCAGATGGCTCCCAGTAAGCTCCTTCTTCCCCTAGCATTAGTACTGTGGGACCTACATCCATATCATCTGTAACTTCTTCTTCAACCTCCATGTATGTGGGCTTGTCGATCACAAAAGCATTCAGGCACTTTATGCTATCCATCCATTCATCAAATAGATCGTGTTTGCTTCTATTGCACAAGTTAGTGGACTGAAGGAGATTTTCTGACTTACTTTCTTCTATTTTCTCCTCATTACGTTCAACATTCTCAAGTGTCATGTTTCTGAGACTTTGGACCATCAGTTTTTGGTTTAGAGCGGCTAACCTGGCATCTATGTCATCATCCTCTACAATATATAGGGTTGGTGTACTTGGTTTTGAATCATAATACGACCCTAATTCAGGAACCTCTCTTCCATGCTTCTTATGCCTAGGGCCAGACCTTGGGCTAATATTAGTGATATCACTCCTATCTAAAAGATACCCATAGGGATATTCTTCATGATACATTTGATTGGCCTGTGCATTCTCCTCTCTTGCATTCTCTAACACATTTATCAGCTTGTATTGATTACTATCAATATTGCTCCACCTGTTAGCTTCAGTATCATCTTAAATATTTTGATTATAGTAGTCCACATCACTGTCATATTCCTCATAGAATAGGTCTGCGTCTTCATCTTCCTTTTCACTAAGGGGTTCATCCCAATCATCTGCACTGTACGGGCTATCATAACTTTTGTTGCTATTGTCATCACTATTGGTGTTGCTATCATCATCACCATGTCCACCATCACTGCTACTACTGTCACTACTACTATCACTCTTATCATCACCTTCATCTTTATCATCACTAGTGGCTGCTCCCCCTTCCTCGTCTTCATCATTAGCTCCAAGTTCATACAGGCTCTTCAATGTATGCTGGCAAGCCTCCCAATATTCTTCTTCTTTTATGTTGTAGATATGATCTCCAAGGAATGTAGTCATGGCATCAGGATCCATGTGATCAGCCCAATCAGTAGAAACCTAGGTGGTATCTTCTTTCTTCAATTCTAGAACCTCATTGTTGCAATCAAGTAGTATCTCGAAACCAGGCACCACTGTCTTTGTTATAGGATCGAATCTCAGTTCCGGGAATCCCCAATAACGTTGACTTTCTCTAGCTTTTACAAACTTCCTATTCAGTGTAGGAGTGTAGGGCTTCAAAGGTTCTAGAGGACAAGGAAGTCCTTTCACTTTGGCCTTGGCTCGGGCCATCCTTCTTACTTCCATTTCCAACAAATCATCGTCAGTGGGCTTATAACCTAGCCCAAAAGGTGGTGTGGCAATAGGAATTGCCAAGTCTTGAACGGTTGGTTTCTTCATAGCTCTCCTTAAATTCATCCCAGGAAGGTAATTCATTCTCCTCATCATTGCTACCGCATTGTTGTTACCATAAGGAGCAAAGTCCATTGGGATCTTTTCAACTTCTTCTTCTTTCTTTTCAAAACCAGGCTTTTCGATCTCAAAGCCATCCAATGTCAATGGCTCTTTCTCAGAATCAATACCATAAACAGGTTTAAGCACAGTCAAAGTATCTCCATAGATGGTCACTATGGATGACTAAATTTCTCGATTTGAAATAGAGTCAAACGAGTAAAATAGTGTCACAAATGCGAATTTGTATTGATGATTGTGTGGTACAATTCTCTGTGATTACAAAAGAGTTATCCTCTTATTCGATCTCCTTAAAAGACTTGTTGATTGGATTTTTAGTAATGTGATTTTGATTCGAACACCTAATATACTTCAATTTGGCTGAAGAATGGATTGAAGATCATTGGAATAGAATTACAATGAATCTTTGGCTATGAGCTTGTTTAGAAATTCTTTATTCTTCACGTTCTTCGTGTGTTCTTTGTCTTCGAAGGTTTGTGGTGGAAGTTCTTTGGGGCTTTAGAGGCTTGAATCCATAGAGCTTCACTTATTTGTGGTTTGTGAGGGTTCTGGAGGCTCTTAAGCTTGATTTTAGTGAACTTTGAGATCTAGGCAGGTAGTTTGGATGATTCTGCTTCGAATTTTCTTCGTATTTGAAGGTTTGCGGCGGAATTTCTTTGGGGCTTTGGAGGCTTGAATCCGTAGAGCTTCACCAATTTGTGGTTTGTTGAGGTTTCTGGAGGATTTTGAGCTTGATTCCAGTGACCTTTGAGATCTAGGAAGATGATTTGGATGATTTCTCTTCAAATGTTTTTTGTATTCGAAGTTGAAGTTCTTGGAGGCTTCAAAGCTTGGTTCCAACAGAGCTTCTGGACTTCTCAATCTTGATCTTCTCCAGCTCTTCAACCTCAACCCTCTTGAAATGCCTTAGGAAGGCTTTTATTTATAAGAGTTTGGGGGTAGGTGAGTGACACATGGTGGAGTCTGATTGGTGACACATGTTACAGCCTGATTGGTTCGCCTATGTCATCGCTTACATGTGCTAAACTACTTATGTCATCGCTTACACGCGTTGGACTACTTGTGTCATCGCTTAGACGTACTGGAATGCTTGTGTCATCGCTTACATGCATTGGACTGCTTGTGTCATCACTTAGACGTGCTGGAATGCTTGTGTCATTGCTTACATGCACTGATGTGTGATTGGTTTTTGCATGACACTTGGCAAATTTCTATTGGTTTTTGAGTAGTGATATCAAAACCTAGTAGCTATACATGGCTCTTTGTAATTGGCTGTATTTTGTGGACTTGGTAGTATGATGTGTCAGCTTGTGATAGGTCGGGAATTTTCCCTCTTTACAAATGCCCCCTCAAGACTCATTCATGCACACAGTTTTGGAGTGTAGTTTGGGAATGAGTTTCGAAAACTGATTTTTACACTTGACTCTTTAAGTGAAGTGGTTGAAGGTGGTGGAGCTTTCAACAGGATGAGATAATTTTTGAAGAGGAGACCCACCCATATGAGAGGCTTTGATGAGACCAAAAAGGGGTCTGCAAGCATTTGAATGTACTTGCATAACTGAGCCTTCTCAGCAAAGGTTAACTTGTAGTAATTTCAAAAGAGTATTTTGGATCGTTGATGGTGATCACAGGGTGTAGAAGATGGGGGAAGAGGTGAAGATGTTAGTTGGGTACAGCATGCAGAGTCGTAAGGCTAGCCTCATGTTTTTAAGAACTTCTAGTGAAGTTATATCAGAAGAGTATACTTCGGATTACGGCGAGGCCATGTGGGAATGTGGTCGAATGTGCGTGTGTTATCGCATCACTCAGGTTAAGTTGAGGTAATTTCAAAAGCTTATGGATTCTGGGGATGCTGATGTTGGTGGTGAAGAAGACGAGGATGAAGCAAAGCGAATGGGTGAAACATATGCCCCCATGGCACTGGCCCTATATGTTGGGATCCTCTGGTGTAGATGTTTCTAGGAAGTACACCTTTGGGATCCAGGACTGACTATATGCTGAATGAGGTCCGACAGCAAGTCATCGAATGTGCGTGTGTTATTGTATCACTCAAGTTAAGTTGAGGTAATTTCAGAAGCTTATGGATTCTGATGTTGGTGGTGAAGAAGACGGGGATGAAGCAAAGCGAATGGGTGAAACATACGCCCCCATGGCGCTGGCCCTGTACGTTAGGGAGCCTCTGGTGTAGATGTTTCTGGGAAGTACACCTTGGGATCCGGGACTGACTGCATGCTGAATGAGGTTTGGTGGCAAGTCATTGAATGCGCGTGTGTGATGGGACCATGCCGACAGACGTTAAGTTGAAGTAATTTCAGAAAAGTACTTTCGGAAATACTTCAAGCTGAATTTAAGTTGGAGTAATTCCAAAAAATGTGTTTTGAGGTACCAGCAACAATGACCTTTGGGTCCCATGCTTGTAAGAACACGGAATGAAGCTTTGGCTACCATTTACCAACACCAGAGGCTAAATTCTGATTTGCTGGTCCCTTAGAGGTTACCGTAAGTGTTGGATAAAAGACAATTTGTAGGATACCCCAACACTTTTTACCACCTTCACCTAATGCCACTTGTTGGAAAAGCACAGAAAAATGAAAGGTGGAGCTAACTTGTGATTCTGGATTTAGAAACCAGTCAAGTTGCTACTTGTTCCAAGCCATTACTTCTGCTGGAAGACCAAGCAATTGGAGAGAGACTACGGGAGCTCTAAGGTTAGGAACAAGTGTCTCTGCTGGACTTGGATTTCTTGGCCAACCAAGTCCAAGGAAGGATGGCACGACAACGTAGACCTTGTTATGAGTAATTTTATGGACAAATGTGGTTGTTAAGAGGAGAAACAAAATTTTTTTGGATCTTAAAACTACAATGACGTTGTGAAGAGGGTTTCGACCGAACCATGAGAAGGTTGATCCCAAACCGATTATGAAGCAATATTGGTTGCTAAGTGTTGAGAATGATGAGGCCATAGTGAGAAATGGCTATGAGAAAGAGGACTTGAAAATTTGACAGAAGCAAATCTTCATTTCATGATTCAGTGTGTTTTTTTTTCTTGATGAGTTTTCAATGAATCTGACCCTTCTATTTATAGTGGAGAGATGAAGAATGGTAGGTGGGTAGTTGAGAATGGCTGTTGAGAATTTTTGGTGAAAATGGTAGATTCTCGACTGGTAGGCACCGAATGGTAAGTGGGAATGTTTAGCACCGAAAGAGGAATGGTAGGCTAAAGACTGGTAGGCACCGAACGAGAATGGTAGGTTGAACTGGTGACCCAATGTAATTTCAAGTTCAAGATACACTTGTGAAAGTTCATTTGTACTTTGAAAGGGAAGCCGTGATGAAGTCTAGAGAATAACCCTGAGGGAATCCAGACTAAGTCGATGAATCTCAAATCTTGATCTTGGGAGCTTAAGTTTTGGACACTGCTAGTACTTCGGAGAAGTGGGTCACATAGGTGGTTTCCAAGTCCAAAACAAATAAGCGGATTTTCAAAATCAGAATCTATGTGAAAGTCTGAATAGGACAAGCTTTGCTCAGACATCTTGATTCTTGGTCAAGGTTCACATTAAAGCCAACAATTGCAGAATCACACTATTTGAGCAATTTTGGATTCTTAAATGAAGAAATAGACCCAAAAATTGGAAATCTACGCAAAAAATTGGGCAAGACAAGTCCTTCTTGAAAATTTTGACTTTTGGTCCGGATTTGTGCAAAAGTCAACTTTCTGGAAATTAGAATTTTTGCACAATTTTCGAGTCTTGAAGAAAGAAACGGATCCCAAAATCAGAATGTATGCGAAAAACTGAGTGGGACAGGCCCCTTTTGAAAATTTTGACTTTTTGGGTCAAAGTCAAAGGTCCACTTGGTCAAAGCATTTTTTCCTTTCACTTATTTTTTTTAGTTTTTTTTCAAAAAAATAATAATAATTTCAGGCAGTTCGGACTGGGTCAGATTTCTGGGTCGGTTCGGGTCAAACCAGGTCGACTGGACAAACGAGTCAGACCGAGGGAGTGGAGGATGACGTCATCCATGACGTCATAGCTCTAGGAGCGTGTTATAGCGCATTGCGCATGAAAGTGCGTGAATGAATTTTCCAGTACGTGAACGCACGTGAACGGTGAGGGTTGCACGTGTAGGTGCGTGAACTTGAAACTGTGAACACCGGACTTTCTTGTGGCGCGTGGCAACGCGTGGATGCTTTTTTTGGTGTCAAATTGTTTTGGGCTTTATCGATCTAAGGCCGTAGAAGACCCTTGTAGGGTCAATTTTGTGAAATTATGAGCAGGCTTGCACAAATTTGAAGGACTAGGCCGCGGTTCATTGAGAGATTGTGGCGGTGCATGGAGGCACGTGAGGCCTCTGTTGTTGATGACCTTTTTGGGTTTTGCACATCGAGGGCCCCTGGATCGAGTGGTAATACCATTTCCTTGAAATGAAGTCTGGATTTGTACAAATATGAAGTAGGTTGCGATCCTCTATAGCTTTTGGCAGCGCGTGGCAGCTCGTGGTCGGGCATCTGGACCTGGATTTTCCAGGTTAGGTGGATCGAAGGTCGTAGAAGATTTCTATGGGTTGAATTTTGTGAACTCTTGTCAGAAGTTTTAAAAATTCGGAATGAGAAACTGCAGGCATTTTTGGACTTATTGCCACCTTGGTTTACTTTGGCGATGGCCATTCTGACAACGTTTAACAACCCAAGCAGGGAGTGGTTCCAGGGTAACCACTGAGTGTCTCTACTGTTCTCAAGGGGTTGGTGACACAGTAGAATAAGATACTTCCCTTTGCTGGCCTAGAATTTCATCCACAGTCTAGTGCCATGGTCTTTCCTCTCTGCAAACCAATAGGTTGTTTTTGAGGTCTAATTCCTTCCTAACAACAAGATCCTTTTATGAACATTTGCCCTCTCCCATTTTTTTCAAGGTTTGGTGCAGTTTTCTTTGACTTTAAGTGCATTTGAGTTGCAAGTCTGACTTTAAACAATTTGGGGGTAGCATTTCTCCTCTCTCCTTTTTTGTCTGTTATCTCATAAGTTTTCTATATAAAGGCATGTTATTGCGTTCTTTCATCACTGAGGCACATGCTCAACCTTCAACTTTCTTCTCCTACTTTCAAGAATTTTTTTTTCTTTGTACGTGCTATGAGATCTTTTCCCTGACAAATTTTTTTGTTGCTTGTTTTTGTTTTGCAGCACAGTTTCCTTGATCATTGGGTTTTGACATCAAACTTTACGCTGATGTTCTCATAGAAGTGTTTGCCTTCATTTGGTGGCTTTGTATTTCATTGATAGCAACGTTCTTGCAGTGACATATGCTTCATGTTGTTACATTATTTTCTTGCAACAACAATTTTTTAGTGATATTCGTCTTTGCAACGACGTTTCCATAAGGATATTCAGCTAGGCAACAATTCTATCACCAGTACTTATCTTTGGAGTCGTATTAGCTCGAGTGTTGGCAATGAAGCAATACTAGTGCTGGTCGTTAATGGAACTATGTTAGCACTTGTTTTTTCATGAACGTGTTCCACACTTGTCTTTGCAATGTAGCCACACCAATTTGTTCTTATCATGAAGCCACACAAAGTTTGCATTTGCATTGAGGTTGCATCCATATCTTTCTTTGCGTTGAAGTCGCATCACCATTAATCTTTGTCATGAAGCTACGCCAACTCTTGCATTTGCATTGAAGCATCACCATTACTTTGCCTACTGAAGCAAATTTGCACTTGTCTTTTTTAATGAAGCCTTTTTAACATGAAGCTACGTCAACACTTCACTTGCACTGCAACCGCGCCAACATTCATTTTTTTCCATGAAGCCATATTGACACTTGCACTTGCACTAAAGTTGCACCAACATTGGCCTTTATAATGAAGCTGCACCAATTTTCAGAAGCAATATAGCTCAGACATCAAGGGTACATAGCATTATAGCAAGATATCAAGAATTCAGAGATGCCAACAAAATTTTGAAGATGCAAGGACTTCTCATTAAGATTTCGGAGATGCCAACGAAACCTTGAAGTTTCAAGAAGAATCCGCCAAGACTTTGACATTGCAAGGAGCTCTCATTAAGACTTTGAAGATGTAAGGAGATGCCAACAAAACCTTGAAGTTTCAAGAAGCTCCCATCAGGACTTTAAGGATGCAAAAAGATGCCAACAAAACCTTGAAGATGTGAGAAGAATGCCACCAAGACTTTGACATTGGATGGACATGCCCTTGGAGGAGAGATGATGCAACACCAACTTCAGATGCTGGAGGAAGGTGACATTGTCCAAATTTTGGAGACATGATGTGAAACTGCACCACTCAGAAGGGAGATGATGTGGTTCAAATTTCAGAGTTGTGAAGTGGCACAACCTAGAAGAGAGACGATGTAGCTTAGACTTGTAAGGTACAAGAAGATGCCCCCAAGTGATAAGTGATGCAAAGCATACTTTAGAGACGTGGGAAGATGTCCACAGAAGAAGGGCAATGCCATGCAGACTTCATTCCCAATTCTTTGCAGTTGTCATTTTCTACCACAATCATCTTCGAGCATCATGTAGTGAGCAATTGATTGATCTTAAGCAACGCTTGCCATTCAAAAGGATCTCAAAAGCATATTGATGGCCTTTGAAAAACTCTTCAAGCTAGACTGTCATTCCTTCTTCGTTTCATGTGACTGAACTTAGTGACAAGTACTAAGCTGCCTACGTACCCTGGAGAGGGATTAAGTCATCACGTAGTTCAACAGATTTTTTTTTTTATTATTTTTTTTTTATGATCTTTTTTTTTGGTAATTTATTTTTGGATGAATTTTTTTTTTTTTTTTGGTGCGTGATTGAACTTAGCAAAAGATACTAAGTTGCCTATGTACCCTGAGAGGGATCAAGTCATTACGTAGTTCAACAAAAAAAAAAATTTTTCTTTTTTTTCTTCTTATGTGTTTTTACAAAAAGGAA
Organism: Quercus agrifolia; assembly: GCA_029955455.1. Classification (NCBI taxonomy): domain Eukaryota; kingdom Viridiplantae; phylum Streptophyta; class Magnoliopsida; order Fagales; family Fagaceae; genus Quercus; species Quercus agrifolia. The sequence goes on along the minus strand of JARQAD010000007.1, from coordinate 33,443,820 downwards.
GGCGCAGTGTGTAATAGTGGGTATCACCACTAATCGAACTCGAGACCTCGGCCTCAAGGGTGACATGGGCATCCAACCATTACGCCACACTTGCAATTGGTGACATAGAGTGGGATTAATTTCTCCTTATTGGTATGCTTTCAAGGGTAATGGGAAGACATCATGTACTCTTGTAGCGCTGTAGTAGGTAGTTTAAGCTCTTACCGAGGAGCAATCCTTGATTTTCAAGCATAGAAGCGCTTAAGGAACTTCCCATTGATGGGGCCGATCCTTACACCATCATTATCAATCAACTTGTAAGCTTGGCTGGTGCTTGCCCCCTGCTTGAGAGTTGGAAGTACATCACAAGCAATGGTCACATGGTTTGACTCGACAACTTCATTGAAGTTTAGATCAATCTTGTTTTCTTTGGCAAGCTTCATGATTTGTTCTTTGAAGACGAAGAATTTTTGGATTGGGTGGCCAATGATGCGATGATATTTGCAGTAGTTAGGGTAATCAACTTTCCCCATGTCTTCTGGTCGCCTGCATTCTGGCAATTCAATCAGTTTCAATTGCAGTAGTTGTTCTAAGATGTTTGGCACATCTTCATTGGGGAATGGATATACTTTCTGCTCACGTTCCTTAAAAGTCAGACGACGCACCTCATTCTTTTGCCATCCTTCAAGCCCTTTTTCATTTGCATTTGCTCCTCTTCTTGGAACCTTGACTTCGGCAGTGTTAATAGTCATTGGGTCTTTGAGGTTGACTTTTGCATTCCTATCATTCTTCCTTACTTCCTTTTTGCTTTCCTCAAGTATGGGAGGGTTTGTACTTCCATGGCTAGCAATGCTCAACTCCATGTCGTGGGCACGAGTTGCTAACTCTTCAAATGTTCGAGGCTTTATCCCTTGAAAGATGTAAAGAAGTCCCCAATGCATGCCTTGGATGCACATCTTTATAGCAGAAATTTCAGAAAGTCTATCCTTGCAATCCAAGCTCAAAGAACACCATCGATTGATATAATCGACCACTGGCTCATTTTCCCATTGCTTGGTATTAGTAAGCTCCATCATGCTCACCGTACGACGCGTGCTATAGAATCGGTCAAGAAACTCTCTTTTGAGTTATTCCCAACTGTTGATTGACTTATGTTCTAAGTCTGTATACCAATCAAAGGCATTCCCTTTAAGTGAACGAACAAACTACAAGAACTTGGGGGGTTGATACCCATTTGGCATTCTCATGTTATCGATGCGCTTTGTGTAGGGTTTTGAATATGTGAGAGAACTTGTAGAAGAACCACCACATTGTGCTCAGATGGTATTTGTTATCATGTCTTGTAATTGTTGGACTAACAACGAAGCCACCGAAGTAGATTGTTCTCGTTGGAGAGTGTTTTCTATTTCTCTCCTTTCACCATCCTTCGCAAATGTGAATTTATGACTATGGCTTGATTCACTAAGATCTTGTACTTCGAGTTTGTTCATCAAAGTTGCAATTTGGAGGTCCTTATCTTCAAGTGCTTTTGTGAGAAGGACAACCCTTTGTTCCATTACAGCCATCTTTTCTTCCATGGTAGAGGTATTAGTCATCATGATTGACACAACTTCCCAAAATGATGGAGAAGAAAGTGATTTGAAGTGAGCACGTGAAATCTCATCTTTTGGGTTCCCTTTGATGGGAGAGAGATCGTGCGTCCAACTTCTTATGAACGAAGAAGGGGATTTGCCCCCATACTTGAGGTGTTCCAAGGTGGAGATATCCTTGTTGATGACCTTGTTTCTTGTGAGAGAGTCTAAGGAGATGATTGTCTGGACCTTGGCTTCCTTCATTGATTGAGCTTGAAGTTGATTGTTTGATTTAGGTTGGCTACAATTTTTTGCACCAATGCAGTTGTTGGTGGTAGCTGTACCAAGTTTAATTGAAGTAGCTATTGTTGAAGCTTGAATGTTCTTGCTAGAGGCCATTGGAGTTGGTAGCAAGGTGATGTTGACTTCTCTCTTTGAGGAGAATGAGATGAGAGGTAGATATGTCCCACCGGGCGTGCCAGAATTTGTGGACGACTAAATTTCTCGGTTTGAAATAGAGTCAAATGAGTAAAATAGTGTCACAAATGCGAATTTGTATTGATGATTGTGTGGTACAATTCTTTGTAATTACAAAAGAGTTATCCTCTTATTCAATCTCCTTAAAAGACTTGTTGATTGGATTTGTAGTAATGTGATTTTGATTCGAACACCTAATATACTTCAATTTGGCTGAAGAATGGATCGAAGATCTTTGGAATAGAATTACAATGAATCTTTGGCTATGAGCTTGTTTAGAAATTCTTTGTTCTTCACGTTCTTCGTGTTCTTCGTGTGTTCTTCATCTTCGAAGGTTTGTGGTGGAAGTTCTTCGGGGCTTTAGAGGCTTGAATCCATAGAGCTTCACTTATTTATGGTTTGTGAGGGTTTTGGAGGCTCTTAAGCTTGATTCCAGTGAACTTTGAGATCTAGGCAAGTAGTTTGGATGATTCTGCTTCGAATGTTTTTCGTATTTAAAGGTTTGTGGCTGAAGTTCTTCAGGGCTTTGGAGGCTTGAATCCGTAAAGCTTCACCAATTTGTGGTTTGTTGAGGTTTTTAGAGGCTTTTGAGTTTGATTCCAATGACCTTTGAGATCTAGGAAGATGACTTGGATGATTTCTCTTCGAATGTTCTTTGTATTCGAAGTTGAAGTTCTTGAAGTTCTTGGAGGCTTCGAAGCTTAGTTCCAGTAGTGCTTCTAGACTTCTCAATCTTGATCTTTTCTAGCTCTTCAGCCTCAGCCCTCTTGAAATGCCTTAGGAAGGCTTCTATTTATAAAAGTTTAGGGGTGGGTGAGCGACACATGGCGGAGTCTGATTGGTGACACATGTTACAGCCTGATTGGTCCACCTATGTCATCGCTTACACATGCTAGACTGCTTGTGTCATCGCTTACACGCGTTGGACTGCTTGTGTCATCGCTTAGACGTGCTGGAATGCTTGTGTCATCGCTTACATGCACTGATGTGTGATTGGTTTTTGCATGACACTTGGCAAATTTCTATTGGTTTCTGAGTAATGATAGCAAAACCTAGTAGCAATATGTGGCTCTTTGTAATTGGTTGTATTTTGTGGACTTGGTAGTGTGACGTGTCAGCTTATGATAGGTCGGGAATTTTACCTCTCTACAATCCCAATAGCACCTTCATGTGGAAACTAAACCTTTTGATATAGGGAAGAAGGTACGGCCTTTATGTCATGGATCCATGGTTGCCCAAGGAGCATATTGAAGCATGAGGCTATATTAAGGACTTGAAAATCCACCTTCTTGACCATCGGTCCTTTGGTAAGCTCTAATGTTATGGTTCCTAAGACTTCTCTTCTACCATTGTCGTATGCCCTCACATGTTGATCGATAGGCACAAAGTCTTCAATGCTCAGGCCAAGGCAGCTTGCAGTCTTCAAAGGATAGATATTCAAGGCACTTCCATCATCTACCAAAACCATCGGTATTCTCTTCCCCATGGAATCTACAATGATATGCAACAGATCATTGTGGTGCTTCCCCTTCTTAGTCAAATCCTTGTCGGAATAGGAAATAGTGAGTTCCCTATTTATGGACCCAATCATAGTATTCAAATCTTGGGAGGTTGTGGTTGTTGGGACTTGGATTTGGTTAAGCTACTAGGTTTTGTCAGTGTTTGTATAAGACTATGAGGAAACCCCATAAGGATATGTTGGCTTGTGTCTTCTGTAATTGCTTGAGGACTTCATCTTCTTCAGTAGGTGTTTGTTGAGTGGATCGGTTTAGAGTTTCCACCAGGTTGTCAGTCTCTAAAATGGGGGTTTGAAGTGTCACCCCCCCTTATAATGTGTGCAATTTTGGTTGAATCATGGGGATCAGTGTCTTGGGGTTTGAAGTGTCTCCCCACATTTGTGGGTGTTTGGTTATTCTCTTGGGGTTTGAAGTGTCTCCCCTCGTTTATGGATGTTTAGCTATTATCTTGGGGTTTGAAGTGTCTGCCCCCACTTATGGATGTTTGGTTGTTTTCTTGTTCTGGTACTTCATTCCATATGTCATATCCTGTGGTGGTGGTAGTAAAGGTTCTATCCATTAATTCTTCCAATGTCATCATGAAACACTCGGGTAGGTCATAGATCAAGTCAGACGGGTCTTCCTTATTCTCTTCTTCGGTCATCAAGCAATTAACCCTCAGTCCTTTCCTAAAATTGTGATTGGGCAAGGGATTGTTAGTGATGCTAGGCCTTGTAGGCAGGGCAACCACTTTATTATCTATTAGGTCTTGAATTGCATGACGAAGGGTGAAACAACGGTTAGTGTCATGACCAGGGATTTGATGGTAAGCACATCTTTTATTCACATCAAACTTTAAGGGCAAGGGGTTTGGAATTGGTCTTAGGTCTAAAGGCTTCAGTAACCCTTTTGCTTTTAGCTTGTGAAAAACTTGACTCATGGGCATGTACAACTCATGAAATTCTCTCTTAGGTCTAGGCCCTTAGGGTACTTGCACAGGTGCAATGGGTGCAATCAATTGATAAGAATCATTTTTATGAATATTGGAAATTTCTGCAGCCTTAGAATTAGATCCTACATTCTTTCTAAACCTTGGAAGGTCATCAATCTTTATAGTGCCATTGTTTATTACATCCTCGATTGAGTTCCGGCAGCAATTAAAGCTTTAAAAAAATATTGTGCAAACAAATATTTATGGTATACAGGTAATAAGTTCTTTACAACCATGGCTAACTGTTCTTCTTCACTTGGCCTACTCATCATCTGTGTAGCCTTGGCTCTCCACTTGGTAATGAAAGCAGAGAAGGATTCTTTCAGCTCTTGCTTGGTAGTCTCAAGGTCTCTTCTTGTGATGTCCACTTCCATATTGTACTTGTATTGCTTGTGAAACTCTCGACAGATGTCCTCCCAACTTCTTACTCTTACATCATCCAGGTTGAGGAACCACCTAAGAGCGGCTACAGTCAGTGTGTTTTGGAACATCTGGGCAAGTACCTCTTCGATTATGCCTAGGGGCTACATTGCCTTCATATACATCTTCAGATGGGACTTTAGGCAACTAATCCCATCAAACTTGTCTAGGTTTGGCATCTTGAACTTGGGTGGCAACCTTGCATTAGGGAACAGGGAGAGTGAATCGTTGTCCATAAGTTCCTCCATCTTGCAAGCTCTTCTAATCATCTGCTACATTTTATTCATCCTCTCGTTGATCTTCTTCTCATTCTCTAAGGTTGGTGGATTATGATCAGCCTTGTCCCCTCTTGATTACTCTTCAAATTCTGAAACTGTTGCATCATACAATGTCTTCCCTCAACTAAATCTGACTAGCTACCATAGTATTGAGTAGCTCTTGGGTGTTCATGGGTTCCTCTGTGTTTGGGTGTTCTACCTCTCCTCCCATGTTACTAGGAGTTTCAAACTTCTTGTGACTTGAACTGTCTTGGAGGTCGAAGATGGGGTTATGATGTTGCAGCAACAGAGTCTTTTCTATTCTTGAAGGCTTCAGTATTGTGATGGGAGTGACAGGCTTAGAGCTAAAGCTACTGGCTTGAGTATCGAGCTTTGGTTCTCTTTATAGCCTTCCTTCAGATCTTGACCAGATTCTCCCCTAATGATAGGCTTGGTCAGGTTAATCAAAGCTAAGACCCCATCCACATGCATCAGTCAATCAAAACGAACACACATAACATGCAATGCAATTTTAACCGAGACCGGTCTAAAGGTAGGTTCTAAGTCATTATGTTGTAGATTGAGTTTGTTGTTTCATTGTTTCCCATAGCTAGGATGTTACACCTCCCAACTTGTAATGTAATGAACATTGCATTGGTCCAAACGGCATGGTTTTTCCTTTACAGTTAGCAGGAAATGATCCAATGACTTTGGGCTATGAGTTGGTGAGTTCGCCACTGGGTACTCGAATCTAATGAAGATCGGTGATCCATGGTTACTACTACCACAAATTGTTGAAAGGGGTGCATACATTGTTGTTTAGATGGCACACACTATGACAGTTAGGGAAAGATTTTAACAACCAATACAAACAACAAATTCCATGCACCAAAATATCATTCAACATCCCATCAAACATAAATAAACAAACAACCAACAATATCATGCAAGACCATGCAAAAAAAATGTATATATTTGGTCACTTAAGTCTAATATGAAGCTTAGCCCTCAACATCTCCAGTGGAGTCGCCACTATGAGAGACCTCGAAAAAAGCGTCCTTCAAAAAAGAGATTTGGGTACCTTTTAGGGCACCTCTCTTTTTGGGTAAGTGGTATGAAGTCGCCACTTATTTTTTTTATACAAAAAAAAAAGATAAAAAAAATAAGAAAAAATAAATACATAATTGAATTGTTCTGTTCATTGATTGAATAAAATTACATGTCTTGGAAAACTTGAAAGCTACATAGCTTTAGGTCCTAATTACAATCTACCAAAATACATGGCTTTTGTCCTAGTTGCATTCTACCCAAAACAAAAGAAAAGACAAGGCTAGATCTTCTAAAACCAAAAACCTAAATCCGGAGGCTAGGTTACAGAATGGGAAGGTGTTAGGCACCCATTCCGCCCAGACAGAGTCTGGTCTTCTAGACTCTTGTGACCAATGTACTATGTTATGCATGTCATGAATGATATGTTGAACGTGTGAAATAAAAATTAAATCACACAAATTTATTTATGAATGAAATCTCTTCTTTTGTTTAAGAAAATTGAATTTGGTTTGTCAAAATACCAGATTTGTTTTGTGGGATGTAGAAAAAAGTGGGTTTTGATGATAAAAATTCAGATATGCTTTTATTACATAAAATAAAGTCTTTTAATTTGAAAAACATCAGATTTGTTTTTGAAGAACTAAAAAAATGGTTTTTAATAATAGAAAAATCAGTTATGTTTTTATGATGAAATAAAAAGGGTTTTTTGACAATAGAAAAACCAAATCTATTTTTTATTTGTTTTAAAAGAATGAAAAATATTTTTTTCTTAAGAAGAGAGTTTCACTCATAATATGAATTTATGCAATCATGAATCAAAACAAACACAAACATAGTAGTACATGATCTCTTTCTTTATTTCAATAATTTGCATGTATTAAAAAATCATATTTATATCTTAAGAAAGATACAAATTAGTTTTGATTTGAGAAAAATTAAGATCTGCATCTCATAAAGATGCAGATCTCTTTTTATTTGAGAAAACTCAGATCTACATCTAAGGAAGATGTAGATCTGTTTTTTATATTGAGAAAAAACTCAAATCTACATCTTATAAAGATGCAGATCTGTTTTTTATATTGAAAAAAACTTAGATCTACATCTTATAAAGATGCAGATCTCTTTTTGTATTAAGAAAAATTCAAATCTACATCTTATAAAGATGCAGATCTGTTTTGTTTTAAGAAAAATAATTGTTCACATGCAAATTTATTAACATTTAAGAAAAAGATTATAACAATCACATAAAAAAAAAAAATCATGCTTTAACAAAACAACAATTAACAATTCATGTTATAGATATTTGAAAAAGAAAGAGATATAACATGTATCATCACATCACAAGAAAAAGGGTGAAGGAAACAACCTCTTGTATGAGCACACTTTTTCCTTGAGAGGATGTTTTAGGGTTCAAAGAAATTTGTTCAATTCTCTTTGAAACATAAAAATCCTAATTTAAGTAGCAACACTTAGAGAAAGGATCAGAAAATATGGGTGGTTTGAGAGTCAAAAACGTATGCCTCTCACAACGTAAAAAAAAAGGTGTTGAATTATGAGATTCAGTCTCTATTTATAGAGATCAAAAGACTCTAAAAAATAGGTATGGACAATTAGGGTTTGAATCCGGACGCGTCCTTTTGCGAAAAGATCGAAAAAGGTATGCATAATCATCACCCGAAGGCCGTTGGGCCAAAGCCCACATCAGGGAAATTCGGCCCTTTTAAAGTGCCGAATTGACCCTATGGCTCTGAATGCACTTTCGTGTTTGGGTGCCGTTTAGACTCCTCTTCTAAGTTTTTTTGGCCGGTCCTTATACTTAGCCACGTTTTCATCCTCTGCCTATGATTTTTCATCTCTTTTCTAGATAATTCAAGATATTTAAGAATAATTATCTTGAACATAAATACACTAAAATAAATCTTGATAAAGTTCAGATTATCCACAATTTTATTGTTATCCAATCATCCCTTTTATTCCCATGCATGCATCCCTATTTTAAACACTACCAACCAGTCACAAAATTATTTAATTAATTTTAACTATTTTAACCAATCAGAATTAATTTAAATTGATCATGTGTGGTTGATTCTACCTAGACACAATGCATGTTGATCGTGCAAATTTGATCATGTGATATCTTTTGACCATTAGAATCTCAAGATCAGTTTTATGATATGCAATGAATGAATTAATGCATATATTGCAAAGACAAAATGATGTATGTAATGCAAGAACAAATTGATGCATGTAATGCAATTATGATTTTTGGGGTACCTGGATTGGTCATTCAAGTCTTTCTCCTTGATTAAATCATGGGTGCAAAGTTGAGTGTCTACAAGAAGATGTTACATCCTTATCTATAGTACTCCAAAAGTGTTGGAAAAAAAGAGGAGGCATCTCATCCGAGCCTGGAACTTTGAGTGGGGCCATTTGTTGCAGTGCAGCCAAAACCTCACTCTTCATGAATTCACTAGTAAGGGATGCATTCATCTCATCAGTTATAACTTGAGGAACATGGGCCAATACACCATTTGAGGAACCTGATCTAGATGAAGAGAAAAGATTTTGGTAGTACTCTGTCAATACCAATGAAATCTCCTCAAGTTGAACCTTCAACCATGTTGTTCATCTCTAAACCCCACAATCTGATTTTTCCTATACCTCTTTGTAGCACAACTGTAGAAGTATTTTGAATTTTTGTCAGGGCTTTGCCAAAAGAATCCTAGACTTCTAAGCCCACATCCAAGCCTCTCTATCCAAGAGCTCATTTATTTCAGTTTTTAGCTCTCTAACTCAAAAATTGTTACCATTGATGAGTGCCTCAAATTTAGCCCTTATTAGCATTTTTTTTCCGAACCAAGTCTTGCCTAACGCTACCAAAAATGTTCTTATTCCACCAAAGTAGGTCCTTGCCACACTTGTCCACCTCTGCTAAAATCTCTCTATTTATCCCCATTCCAATCAGATGATTCCATGCTGCCTGCATGGTTTCCTTACAACTTGAGTTCGACAACCACATTTCCTCTCCCAAAATAGTTTCTTACGAGGTGGAATATCTAATGGAGCTAAAACAATCAGAATAGGGCAATGGTTTGAAGAATCACATTGTAAGTGATGGACCTTTGAACTAGGAAATTTTAAAAACCAACTATTTGTTGCTATACCCCTATCAAGTCTTTCCCAAATTGAGGTTCCATTCTCGAAGTGTCTACACCATGTGAATTTTGGCCCCACATAACCTAAATCCATGAATCCACATCCATCAATAATGTCACGAAATAATAGCACTTGATTATGAGGCTGGACTGCTCCCCCCACCTTCTCCTATTGTCTAGTTATTTCATTGAAAACTTTGTATTTTTGTCTATGGAGGCATTAATGTAGTACCTATGTGAACCCTCAATATTCAATTAATTGTTGATTTCCAAAAAACAATTAACCCCCTCCTCTTCCTTCTCTTGGTACCACTCATTGATGGTCAAAATCCATGTTGCGTTGGACTAAGTCTAGCCTTAATTCATCTGTCAGAGTTTCGGCTAAAAAAACGACAGAGGGATCTTTTGCCTATATAATTTCTACAAGCTCTCTCCCTATACATAGGTTCCCAAGCCCACGACAATTCCATGCTAGGCAACTCATTGTTCTTGGGGGGGCTAATGATCAGCCTCCACCAATTCAAAAACTTCTCCATCATCATCCAGAAAAACCTGTTGTCACTTGGACGGTAATTTGGCTTGATCAAGAACTTCAATTGAAACCCGTTTCTACCCTAGGACAAATTTGAAGCCAAGCTGATCATTGGAGTTCAAAAGTCCCTGTCTGCGGGTCCAAGTTAGTAGAACACATAGCTGTTTGGCAAGGGGAGAAACCCTAGCTGTTTCTTCACGTGATTCACTAAATTAGGCTAGAATTGGAGGTGTTGGGGAAGCACGTGACTCAGGACCAAAGAAAATTAAATGAGAGAGATTTGGTGAGTCAAACTTGGACAGCTCATCATTAGTCTCCTTTATTTGTGCATCAAATCCTTTATGTTGCATATCTAAACCCATAAATTAAGTAAAGTCCCTATTAATCTCGTAGTTAAACTTGTTTTGATTAGCATGTAATGTATCTTTGTTTGAATTAATGCTATTCCTGCCTTTACTTTTCGTTGTGCAATGTTCCAACCCTATCAAGTCATCTCCTTCCTTTCTATTCTGGAAAGCATTCCCCTCCGATTCACTATGTCTTACCGTAGCCTAAACTGTGTCATCACCATCCATTGAAACCTTTTCACTCATGTTACTAGTTTTTTTCATGGCTTTGTAGAAACTCGGGACCATGATAACATTCTTTCTTGAGGGCACAAACACAGGTGCTCGAATTCTAGGTCCAAATTGTCATTGATCGTGAGGAAGAATTCCTTCGCTTTCGATCCATAACTTGCAATCCTTGTCGTCGTGTGTAAGACTACCACACCAATAGCACTAGTTTGGAAGCGTTTCATACTTGAAGCTTACCCAAATTTGTTTCTCATTCTCTAAAGAAATCAGGTGACCTCGACATAAAGGAAGAGATAAATCTATGGTGACCTTAACCCATAGAAAGATTCCACCAACCACATCCTTAGGCTCTATAAGCCGAGCCACATCTCTGATAATAGAGCTTATTTTTTCAGTCTCTTCTATTATCATATAGCGTAGTGGGATGCCATGTAATTGAACCCAAAAATGTTCTTTGTCGAAACGAAGGTTCTGTATAAGGAAATCTCTATCATATCACTACATCACCATGAGGTGTTTATCGAAGTTCCATGGCTTGCTCAAAAGAATTCTGTTAACATCCGTCTCACCCTATCTAAACCTTAAAACCATTGCAAGCCCTCCACATGGTGTAAAGGTTCTTGCGATGATGTCGACATTGAGAACTCTCTTGGTAAGGAACTTGGCAGCAATGGAAAATTCTAAGGAACTTTCATCTTTTGTAAGGCAACATTCGGGCCCCTCCCTATCAGATAGGGTGAGACGGCTTCAATTTTCTACAAGATCTTCTATGGTATGATATCCAACAACCAACTCTCCTGTTTGCCCGAAAGGAAAACCAAACTAGCCAAAGAATAATGTTATTCCCTTGAGAATTGACAACACCTTCGAAGTGAAGAAACACACTATTCTACTTTGCAAAGAAAGTCAAAAAACTCAACTTCCAAAGCAACAGATAAACTCTATTTAATCACCTAGATCACCATTTAATCATAAATCAATAAATCATAGCTAAGATCATTGTTAAACATACAAATAAAAGCTTCAAACTAAACCCCCACAATTCCAAATCTAAGACTATTACAACAAGTTCAAAAGGCTACAAAATAAATCCCGTAAGTTTAGAATAATTACAAACCAACAAGTTATTTCAACAAGTCCAAGAAATTGAAAAACTACAAAATAAATCCCAAAAGTTTAGGATAATTACAAATCAACAAGTCCAAGAAATTAAAAAGCTACTAAATTAATCCAACAAGTCTAATCCTCCACAGCTGTGACACAACTTCCATCTTCTTCATTAGGCTCCACATCATCAAGAATTGTTTGAATTGTACAATCTCCTAGCATAGTTGAAGAACCTACAACAACAATGAATTAAAAAATGGAATAGCGATCACAACAAAAACAAACAAGATCATTCAAACCACAGAAACCCTACATAGTGATCACTTCCTTTGCAAATTTGTAAGACAAATCCAAAAAATCAACTACAAACCAACTAGCCCTAAACATTACTCAAACACTGACTTGAAAGTGAGTGTGAGACATCAACAGCCCTAAACATTACAATGAACTACAAACCAAGTACAAACACAAATTAAAAAACACAAACAGCAAGATTACCCATTAAGACAAAATTTGTTTCTCAAAAATTAATATATGTATGTATGTATGTATATTCAAAATCAGAACTTGTGTTCCAAACTTTCGATCTATGAAATTAAAACCAACAAGAAAAAAAAAAAATCCAAAGGCCAACTAATTTAAACCTAACCCATCAACAATGCAAATGCAATGTAAAACAATAAACATGTTCATCCAAAAATAGTACCCAAATATTTCATCAACAAGTAACAATTTCATCAAAAAGCAATAAACATGTTCAACAAGTAACAATTAACGAACCCAAAGTTATTTTTAAAAAAGTAACAGTGAGTGAGTCATGAGCAACGAACCTGTGACTAATCGGAGAGGCAGTGATAAAGCCTAAGGGCCGACAATGAGAGTGAGTGAGAATGGGTGAGGAGAGTGAGGGGTGATGGGCGGCTGAGTGAACTGAGGGTTAGGAAATTAGGGTTAGAATAAGTTCATATATATATATATATATATATATATATATAGGTTTTTTGGTTATTTTGTTTTAAGTGGGTTGGGTCCAGGTCCGGGGTTTGGGGCAGGTATCACTAAAACCTGCACCCGACCCTACTGTTACGCAGGTTGGGTAAAACCCGACCCATTAGGGTTGGGTCAAGTTGGGTAAAAATTGTCATGCCTAATTTCTAAAGAAACAAAAAGACGAAATTCCCTGAAGTTTAACCTGTGAGTGCAATTGGCCCCTTAAGTTTCAAGTGAGTGTTATTAGTCCATCAAGTTTAAAAAGAGAGCACATTTGGTCCTTCTCTTAACTACATTAGCCTTAGTGACTATGTGGCTAACAAAACAATGATGTAGCAAATTTTAGATGACATGGCATCAATTTTAATATTAAAAAAAATTAAAACATGTTGCTCTCGTTAAAAATCTAATGACCCATATGAAATTTATTTAACCATTTTGTGACCCGTTAACAAACAATTATTCCAAATTAAACTCAAGAATGCTACCCTAAATTTTTGGGGGTGGGGAAGGACAGAGAGAGAGACAAAATCACAAATGCTTATCTATAAAACCCAATATTTGATGGCCGTCCAAGTCCATCCATATTAGAAATCAAGCCAAGAAATCTCTCTTCAATTCTTCGTTATCTTTTAGAGTTCAAATTGTGGTCAACTACTTCAATTACTACTAGTACCATTTTGCTCAATCAGAATGCAAATTTGAAAAAATCGATTATAGTTTGGGCCTTAGGGTTAGGGGTTAATGGAATAAATGGATAGTGGACTAGCTAGCTATTGAGGGGAAGAACCTGTGGAACCTTTTATGAATTTGTGTGGACCCAAAAATTCCCGTAGGACGACAATGCTGATTGGGGATTTCGGGTCTCTCTCTTGTTTCTCATATTAAGGGTAGCATTCTTTTGTTTGATTTGGGAATAGCCTTTTGTTAACTAGTTTCAAGATGGTTGAGTGATTGTTTTGACGGGTCATGGGATTTTTAATGAGAGAAATTGATGTCACGTTACCTAAAATTTGTCACATTATTATTCTATTAGCCACATAGGCATTAAGACTAACACCATTAACAAAAGGACCAATTGCGCTCACTTTTTATTTAAACTTGAGGGACTAATAACACTCACTTGAAACTTGAAAAACTAATTACGTTTACAAGATAAACTTCAGGGACCAATAGTGTAGTTTCGCCAAACAAAAATACATGGGAATATAATGAAAACTGAAAAACAATAAAATGAAAAGTCCGAACTGTAGGAAAAGAGATTAAGATAGGAAATACAACTAGATGGAGAGGTAAAAAATGGCACGATCCTCCTCTCACTCAATGCTACAATGGCTTTTCACAAAGAAGGTATACCTTCAACAATAGGCTTATTGGAAAGTGTATGTAAGAGTGTAACAAGGCCAAAAAAAAATTGACATGATTCTCCTCTTACTCAATGCAACAATGGCTTTTACAAAGGTGTATGTTCAACAGTACGTTTATTGGAAAGTGTATGTAAGAGTGTAACATATAGTTTTGAGGGAACTTTTCATGTACTTCTCCCGTAGGTTTAGTAAATGTAGAAGTTTCTCCTCAACTCCTTATGTAAAAAAAAAAAAAAAATTGATCTTATGAAGCAATTTTATGGAGCATTCCTCGTAACATGTGGGTCTCACAAGTGTGTTGGGTTCATTAAATGTGAGAAGAGTATTCCATAAAATTGTTTAAATACTTTCTACTTATATAGATGTACACAAAATTTTTTTTTTTTTAACTTTTTTTAAAAACACTAGGATTTACTTATAAAACTTAACAAATACTTGAAAGAAGTGATGTGTTGCCTTTAAGAGTAGGCAAAGTGCCATGGCTTTTCATGGGGAAATAAGAACTCGTACCCGTTGACATGTGTGCATAGTTATAGTTTATACTTGGAAGAATAAATTGGTTAGGCTAGCTTAGTCACACTTGTTTTTTTTTTTTTTTTAATATATATATATATATATATATTTATATATAATAAAAAATAAAAAATAAAATAAAATAAAATAACCAAAAAAGCCAAAAAAGCCACACACAAAAAAAAAAAACAAAAACAAAACAAAACAAAAAAAAAATAACAAAAAAACAAACTAACTAACTAACTAAAAAACAAAAACTTTGAGTACATTTAGTTATGAAATATTTAAAAGAAATGTTGATTACATGTGGTGCAAGTGGACCATAACTTCTTCTTTTTTACCTTCCTTCCCTAAAGAACCCACGTGATTGTGATAAGTGCCCTAAGGCCTAAGTTGACACATGTAATATCACTAGTAAGGGTTGCATGTGTTGCCCCTTGAGTGAAAAATTTTATATATATATATATATATATATATATATATATATTTTTTTTTTTTTTTTAAAGTAGTATCAAATCATGTATTTAAATTTATAATAATTATTTAACATACGATTATCTATCTAGTATAATAATTTCTTAGAACCTATTTAATAAAGAGAGTATCTACTCACAAAAAAAAAATCTACTAAGAATGATAACAAATGTTGTCATCTTCCAACAATAAACAACTAAGTTTTGATAAAACATTGTCACAATTTTTAAATTTTCACAATAAATGATGACATATGCTACAATTGAAACTCTTCATCAAATTAAATACCTATAACCATTTGCAATGAATATATTGTTATTCATACTTCCTTCTTTATCATTTTATTTTATGAGCTTAACTGCAATGGTTAGCTTACTTAATTTTTAATGAGCTCCTTTTTAAGAAAGAAAAGAAATATAAAAACAAAAAAAAAACAAATAACAAAATAACAAAAGACATATGTCATTAAAGTTTCTATTAGATAAAATTATAAATCTATTAGTGTTCTCTAGGTAACAAATAGAATACCATAGATCAGCAGTTGTACTTTTTAAGTATGACTAAGACATAAAACTCAAATACATAAAGAAAATTTTTGGGACATTAAAATTTAGTGAGGCATTTTAGATATTGCACAATGAAATATCCTAGGAATCATAAGATTTTGTTAGAATTTAACTAAGAGAGTAACAACATGGACTATATGCTTGTGTACAAACTATAAAGGAGGAAATTATTCAACTTTAAAGTTGGGGAAGAAACTATTCCAAACATAAAGGGGGAAAGTACTTTTTTCTATAATTTTTTTTTTTTTTGGGTAAAACTATGTGTTTTTTACTTTAAACAATGTGTTAAAAAAACCCAAGAAAACTGTTGGTAAATCTATGAATTTTGACTCAACAAAATTGCTAAAAAAAAAAAAGTTCGAAACACAATAAATGTCATGATATTTTCTCAATACCATTGTTGATGCCCATTTTGGCAAAAGGGCCAGATAACAAGAAGAAGCTCAACAATATAAAAAAGGGTGGAGGAAGAAGAACTAGCAATGTAAGGAAAACCATTAAACCCAAATGGCAAAAATAATAGTCTATAGGCCAACAAAATGGTAAAAAAGGCCCCAAAAAAAGCAAGCGGGCCTAGGGGAGCCCAAAGAAGGAAGTAGTAAGCTCATGAGAATCATTAGAAATAGAAAGCAAGCAAAGATGGGCCGGAGGAGCCCAAAGAGAGGAATTAGTAAAGGGGGTTGGTGCAAAGGCCAACAAACCCTAAAAGTAAGGATATGGTAATCGGGTCAAGGAAGTTTGAAAGATTTAGCAAAAAGCCCATGTGAATGTAAAAATGGAATGGGCTAAGGATGCCCAAAGGAATGAAGCAGGCCGAGGATGCCCAGAGAAATAAAATGGGCCAAGGAAGCCTAAGATTATATGAAAACTAACCCAACAGAAGTACTGGGTAACACGAACTAAGTAAAGAAAAAATACATGGTAGGCCCAAAGGAGGCCCAGCAAGCACACCTAAGCAATGTATGGCGGAAACAATACAGTGGCATGGCAGAAGTATTAGTCAACCCACAAACCAGAAGTAAAAGGAAACAAGGGTCAAATTGAAGAAGAAAAGGCCTATGCCCAAGCAAGACCCAACCCAAAGAAGAAACAAGATGCAAAGAATGAAGACCTAGACTCATCCATGCCACAAAGGGTTAAAAACAAGCAGCAAGACACACAGCAAAACCAGACAAACCCACATGCAATGACAAACACATGAATAGCAAACAAGTCACGGACTCACATGGGAGTGGAGCATGCACAAGGCTCAGGCACCACCCACTTATACCCAACCAATATAAACGCGGTGGGCCATGGGTCAGAGGTAAGAAAGGGTATAGTCTAGCGGTGGGGATCATAGGGAAGTCTATTCTGGGGTTCTTGCTGGGATGACATACCAGCTAAAAGAGGGAAAGATGAGCTAGAATCACTAGGTGCATGCCATAGGAGGTAGTAAAAGAGAATACCCAACCCTTATTCGGATGGGAATGCCACAGAGAGAAACAAAATAAAACAAAACTCCTTTTGTATGGAACTAGAACGCGGCGCAGCCAGCACAGAGTAGTGGTGATGGCTGAGCAGCTAGCAGGCCAGTGGGTGGCTCGAGAAGTACACCCACACTAAGCCAAAAGTAGTTGAGGGGTAAACCAGTAAATCTCATCATGGCAGGCAATATAAAAAGGCCTTAGTTATGCACAGTAAACAAAAAAGGAGAAACAACGAAAAAACAAGGAAGATTGGAAACATAGAAAGAAATAGATAGCAGAGAAAAACAGAGAGGATAAGTAAGAAAGAAAGAAAAACAAGAGAGTAGGAAGTAAAGTGTGATAAGGCATGCACCAATAGGTTGCTCCCTTCTCTCCCTCTCAACAGCCTATTCTCTAGCCAATAAAGAGATTTGAGAATAAGCCACTTAGGTCCATTCTTTCAAAGTGGGCAATTTCTATGACAGGATTTTCCTGTGAGATTGCCAACATTGGAGATCGATTCCCTTCTTAGACTTAAATCTGCTAAGGAGCCAAGTTTAGCAGACTAATCCCCTTCGCCCCTTTTATCATGATTGTTGAAGCATTAACATTGTTCTTTTCATTATTGCTAACTTATTTTTGCCATACTCATATTATCACGTTCCTATCGCAAAGCTGTTTAAATATTATCTTTGGTTGATAGCAAGCACTTTATTTAGAATATCTTTCTTGTTATCCTGTTATATTATGCGTTTCCTACTACAACATTTTTGTGACAACATCCCCTGCCGTGGGCACGTGACCAGGATCTCTACAAAGGGGTCTTAGCTTGTGCACAAGCTACCTTGAAGTAATTTTCAATCGAGCCTGTCTCGACTCTCCTACCCTAGAACTGTAGGGCCACGATACGACAAGAAATAATCCAGTCCAGAATACAAAAAGGCCCACCAAAACCTTTATTTTAGCTATGGTGGACCCTGGTATGATATTTTATAACTTTATTTTAAAGTAATGCTACATCCACAACATTTTCACAACAAATCCTAAATGGTACATTGTTATTGATTTTTAATTGGGACAACTACTTTAAACTATGCATTAAAAAAAAAAAAAAACACCAACAGAAGAAAATTGCGCATGAATCAGTGAATTTTTGCTCACCAAATTTGACTAAACAAAAAAAAGAAGTCTAGGAACACAACAAAATGTCACAATATTTTCACAATACCTTTATTTTCAACCATGGTAAGTTTCAGTTTGATATATTATTATTTATTTTATAGAAATGTTATCTCTATAATATTTTCATAACAAATTCTAGATGACAAGTTGTTATTGATTTTAAAATGGACCCACAACTGATATCACTTTTTTATCCATCAATGGTAGCTTACCACCTATGATTTGTTATGAAATTACTGTGAAAATATTGTTGACTTAGCAAATTTTTATTTAATCTATAAGAAACTGAGATCTTAACAATTGTGAAAATATTGTGATAACAACAAGTGTTACAACATTTTCATATAATATTTATTTTCAGTTCTGGTTGATTACAGTCTCATATTTTATTATTTTATTTCAACCTATAAAAAATCGGCGCCTCAATAATTGTGTATTGTGAAATTTGTCGTGTCAATATAACAATATATATGTCAGCTCATATAAATATTTTAAAAAAAATAAAAAGAGCACAACCCGATGACTGGAAAAAAAAGAAAAGAAAAAAGAAAGGGCTAATGAAGTGATAAGCGGTACCCACTGAATAAATCAAAAAGTACTCTAGCTACTACAGTAACTTTTACACATTCACATAACAAGTGTTACAATATTTTCACAAAATATTTATTTTCAGTTGTGGTTAGTCACAGTCTCATATTTTATTATTTTATTTCGACTTATAAGAAATTGACACCTTAATAATTGTAAAAATATTGTGAAATTTGTTGTGTCAGTATAACAATACCTTTATTTTTAGTTGTGGTTAGTCTCAATATGATATTTTATTTTGACTTGTAAGAAATTAACATCTCAACAACTGTGAAAATATTGTGATAATTTATTATGTTAACTAACAACTATATACATATAAAGAGTTGACTGGGCGATATTGCCCCAAAAAAATGGCCATTGAACAGTGCAAATTGAACCGGAAAAGAAAAAAAAATGTAACTACTACTATAGCTTTACACATTCACACTTTTATTATGGACGAGTTAGGGTAGCACGTGCAAGGCATGTGCTTGCCGTGGAAAAAAAGTACTGTAGTAATTAAAGTCAATTCTAGATTTTATTTGTATTACAAAACAAAGATATGAATCATTTGATTTTTAAAATATATAGAGTGTAAGGTTGAATTTAATCAACCATTTATTGGCTTTATTCCATGACAAATTTGCTTGTAATTCAGCACTTAGAAACCCTGTATTTAGGTGGGAATCATGTAAGGGTAATGTGTGAGAAAGTGTGAAGAAATGCTTAAGACTATGCAGTGAAGCAGAGACTCGCGATTGGATCTCGCGGGAGGCTCGCGACTTGCAAGCCGCCAAAAGGTGCACACACGCGGAGCATGCAAGGGAGCTGAATAGTCACGCCAGCTAGAGCACTACAGGACAAAAATCTAGCCTGGCCATTCAGTTATCTCGCTGCTTGAACTCGTGACTTAGTCAAGTCGCGAGGCCAAGTCGCCAGCCAACCTTGTTTTGAAAAAACTGACTTTTCACATTCCTCACATACCCTACTATAAATACTCTCATTCCCACGAAATGTGGTGTGGCTATTCAAAAAGAAAAAACCCTAAGAGAGGTTTCTACAACACACCCACCCAATTAGAGAAAGCTACTCATTTCTTAGAGAAATCTTTGTAGTCTCTTCTAATTCCCTCTCCTATTGTTACACCTATTGAGAGGAGATTTCTATCCAAACACTACCCACACCCAGTTAGAGTGTTGAGTGTATTTGGAGTTTTGGGAAGCATTGGAAGATGCCAAGGATGGTGGATGCTATGGGCTATAGTGGAATCCAGTAAGCTAGAAAAGAAATAGGTTTGGCGTAATCTCGTTGGAGCAAGAAGCTTGGAAGGCTTAGGTACACTCGGTAGATTAGGCTTGGAGGGTCTATTGCTGTTCATGTATCCCAACTACATTTTCCAGTGGATTACTTACCGCTTGGAAGGCGGCGGAGAGGTTTTACGTCGAGAGCTTTGGTTTCCTCTTCGATAACACATCACTATGTTGTCCTTGTGTTTGCATCTCTCTTCCCTTATCTTTACCTTTTATTTTCTACTGTGGATGTGATTTTATCTTTGCCTTTTATTTTATTATCAATTCTGTGTATAGTTTGTGTTCATTTTCCGCACACTTTGTGTTTGTCATATAGCTTGAATTGGTAATTTTTGATTTGGGGGTCTAAATGTTCATAGTGTATTTTACACTATTTAAACTTTCATAGAGATTTAAATTAATCAAAAGAGACATTAATTTTAAGAATTTTGATAATTATGTCGTAAAAATTTAATCTCATTCGTTTAAGAATTTTGATCAACCACAAAGTTAGGGCAGCTATTTAACATATAAATATTTATTTAACTATAATAGTTTTTTAGTACCTACTTGCTAAAGACAATATATCTATTCTCTAAAAACTTCTAAGAATGATAACGAATATCATCATCTTTCAACAATAAACAACTAAGTTTTGCAAAGAAATTAAAAAATTTAAAAAAAAAAAAAAAAAAGATAAGAAAAGGCTTATGTCATTAAATATCACCATTCTAACTTTCTAAGAATTTTTATTATTTAAAACTCAAAATACGTAAAGAAAATTTTTAGGATGTTAAAATAAAGTAGGAGTAATTTAGACATTACACAATAAAATATTTTAAGAATCATAAGCTTTCATTAGGGTTTAACTGAAAGAATAACAATATGATATATTTGCTTTTTTCCAAAATATTAAGGGAAAAATTACATGATTTTAAAGTTTAAGGAAGAATTGTAAACTACCCAAAACATAAAGGATGAAAAATGTTTTTTTCCTAAGTTTTTGTTTTTGTTTTTGTGTGCAAAATTATGTGTTTTTACTTAAAATAGTGTGTGAAGAAAAAAATATACAAAAAGTCAACCCAAAAAAATTGTATGTGGAATAGTGAATTTTGGCTCAACAAAGTTGATTAAACCAACTTGGTACTATAGCTACTGTTCAAAACTTTAAAAAAAATTAAAAAAATAAAAATAAAATAAAAAAAGACAAAGTGGCTCAACAAAATGGCACTGTAGATGTACAGCACAAAAACATTGGATGTACAGTGCAAAAACACTGTACGCGCATTCGCACTTTTAAATATAATAAGAAAAAAGAGCACAAATCTATGATTGAAAAAAAAAATACATATTGAACAAACCAAAAGTACTGTACTTTTTACACATTCACCTAACAAGTGTCATAACATTTTCACAAAACATTTATTTTTAGTTATGGTTGGTCACAATTTCATATTTTATTATTTTATTTTTGACTTATAAGAAATTGACACCTCAATAATTGTGAAAATATTGTAAAATTTGTTATGTCAGTATAACAATATATATAAAAGGGAAAAAAAAGTACAAATGGAAGACCAAAAAAAAAAAAAAAAAACTGTAACTACTGTACAGTGCCTGGTATAGTTACTGTTCAAAACTATAAAAAAAAAAAAGACAAAGTGGCTCACCAAAATTGCACTGTAGATGAACAGTGGAAAACATTGTATGAACAGTGGCAAAACACTATAGTGGCATAGCTTCTTTTTATAAAGTTAATAGATATAAGAAAAAAGAGCACAAATTGATGATTGAAAAAAAAAAAAAAAGTACATATTGAACAAACCAAAAGTACTATAGTTTTTACACATTCACCTAACAAGTGTCATAACATTTTCACAAAACATTTATTTTCAGTTGTGGTTGGTCACAGTTTCATATTTTATTATTTTATTTTGACTTATAAGAAACTGACACCTCAATAATTGTGAAATTTGTTATGTCAATATAACAATATATATATATATATATATATATATATATATATATATATATAAAAGAAAAAAAAAAGTACAAACGAAAGACCCAAAAAAAACTATAACTACTATAGCTACAATGCCACCTAGTGCTATAGCTACTATTCGAAACTCTAAAAAATTATAAAAAAATAAAATAAAAAATAAAAAAAATAAAAAAAGAGACAAAGTGCCTCACCAAATTTCCACTGTAGATGAACAGTGAAAAAAGTGGTATGAACAGTGCATAAAAACTGTAGCGACATAGCTGCTTTTTATATAGTTAATAGAAGTGTTGTGAAAAATTTTGTGGATGAAGCACTTCTTTTTTCACAATACCTTTATTTTTTGTTATGGTTGGTTCTAACATGATGTTTTATTTTGACCTATAAGGAATTAACACCTCAACAATTGTGAAAATATTGTGATAATTTATTGTGTTAACTTATATATATATATATATATTGATGGTGAACTAAAAATTGAATCGACTCCAATTCGTCCATAAGAGTCGTCCATATCAAAAAGGTTATCTTAACATAGGAAGGTCATCCCTAGTAGGACAGTCGTCCATGGGCATGAGGGTCGTCTATCAGGAAAGTGTCTGGATGATCCCCAGCACTTAGGAAATTTTCAGAAAGGTTTATCTACAAGTGCTTGTGAATCGGACCATGTGTTGCTACTTTGAAACATGAGCAAGATCCTTGTTCATCGCTATAACTTTCTACTAAGTACTTAACTTCCAATGGCAGTTGTAGAAGATAAGATTTAACATTCTAACTTCTATAGCGGTTGTGGAGGTTAAGTCTGAACCTTCTAACTTCCACAGACATTGGGGAAGTTACAAAATAAGTAACCACT
Source organism: Quercus agrifolia (assembly GCA_029955455.1). Lineage (NCBI taxonomy): Eukaryota > Viridiplantae > Streptophyta > Magnoliopsida > Fagales > Fagaceae > Quercus > Quercus agrifolia. The sequence goes on along the minus strand of JARQAD010000007.1, from coordinate 33,420,956 downwards.
CCAAAACTCACTATATAAGGACTCATCCACATTAAATGGAAGTAAGTTCTGACTACTCTCAAAGTTGGAATTCTAACGTTCTAGAGAAAAAACTAACTTAAGCATCATAGGGTTCTTGGCCGATTCATCCCAGTCACCTTTGATCTTGTGTCTTTTTTCTTTTCAGGCCTCCCAAACAATCACTAGTCCATTGAAACCTAGAGCATTCAACTTACTGATTTTCTTTGCACCATATATATATATATATATATATATATAAAGTGGGTCGGACGATATTACCCGAAGGAAAAAAAAAAAAAAGACGCAGCAAAACAATGCTTAAGTATTAAATAAACCAAATTACTGTATAAAACACTATTGCTTTAGCACATTGGCGCTTTTTATATATAGATTAAAAAAAAAATCAATGCACTTGTAGTCTTGTACCATCAAACCACTGCTTCCAATATTACCCTTGGCATGTGCATGGCCATGCAATTAGGTTTTATCCAGTTATGGGAATATAATAAGAATTTGTAGTGCCGCATCCATGTTGGTAGAGCCATAAAAAGCTACTTTATCTATTTTACCATCTTACTTTACAAAACACCCAACATCAGTGGTTTTATTTTACCTTTCAACACAATAAAATAATATAGACAATATAATAAAATAATATGTTTACTACAATAAACAACATCCACCACCACTA